>OX393554.1:81807746-82185430 GCA_947650365.1 Chamaelirium japonicum
GGGTAGTGCCGCTCCAATCTTCTTCTCCGGCCTTTGCTTCTGGCGTCTTCGGAGTCGAAGGGTCTTCTTCTCCGAGCTTTCTTCTTCGTGCACGGAGTCGAAGGCTTGATCTTCTTGTGCAAGGGTCTTCACGTTGATGAGGGCTTTCGATGGACTAAGTCGGTCCCGAAGGGATAGGCTTGCCCGTGCCTCGTGAAGCCTTGGGTCGATGAAGAAGCGTCTCCTCTTCTGCAGGGCCTCAGTGCTTCGTCTTCAGCCTTCGACCCCTTGAGTCTTCCCCCTCCCCCTCTATTTATAGGCAACGGGGGAGGGGAGAGATATGGGAAGTTTTTAATTTTAAATCCCTTTAATATCTCCCCCATAATTACCCAAGATTTATTCATCCATTGATGAGGGGAATAAGTCCTTATTCGTTTTCCTTTTCTGACGGGGTAATTATGGCTGAATTTTGCACACGAAATCGATGGCGACCCAGCTCTTCTTCTTGTCCGTCGGATCGAGGGATCGACGCAGATCCACGTGTGGGTAGACGTCATGCGCAACCCCCCCCCCCCCGCGCATGGCGGTAGTTCTTTCCTTTTCTTTCTTTTCTTTCCTTTTCTTTTCTTTCATTTTTCTTTTCGTTCCTTTCTTTTCTTTTTCCTTTTCTTTTCTTTCCTTTCTTTTCTTTTTCCTTGCAAGGCCGGCCTCCCCATGGGGGGGTCCGGATCCTTAGTGGGGGCCGGCCTCCCCATGGGATTCGGAGCCTAGTATGGGGCCGGGTGGGCCCCACTTGAGGATGGGCCCACCCGGCTTCTTGTCGGGCGCGAGTCGGGTCCGAGTCGTGGTGCGCGTCGGGTTTGCACCCGCGTAGGGGCATGCGAGTCGGGTCCGGGTTAGACACAATTGGTGTGTCTACACCTCTCTCTCTCTATAGAGAGGCGTGTTACGTTGCGTTGTGCGCTGCCCTCGAGAAAGTGCGCTGCGAACCTCGGTCGTCCGATCGGCCTGGAATCGAACGGCACAAATCTGTCCCGCACCGGCTCAAAGGTGTAGTCTGATCGGATGATCCAACGGATGGGATCCGTGGGAAACCGAATAGGGCAAAAAAAAATCACGGTTACTGTAGCAGTACAGTAACCTCAACTTGTTTTTTGTCGGTTGTTTCCCACGGATCCCATCAGTTGGATCATCCGATCGGACGGCTATACTTTTGAGCCGGTGCGGGATGGATTTGTACCATTGGATTCCCATGAGAATGGATTTGTGCCGTTTGATTGGATGATGGATCCATGGGAATCCAATAGCACAAATCCATCCCCATGGGAATCCAACGGTACAAATCCATCCCGCATCGGCTCAAACCTATATCCGTCCAATCGGATGATCCAACGGATGAGATCCGTGGAAAACAACCAAATAGGACAAAAAAAATCATGGTTACTGTACCGCTACAGTAACCGTGATTTTTTTTTTTTGTCATATTTGGTTGTTTCCCACAGATCCCATCCTTTGGATCATCCGATCGGACGGCTACACCTTTGAGCCGGTGCGGGACGGATTTGTGTCGTTCGATTCCACACCGATCGGACAGCCGGGGTTCGCAGCGCACTTTCTCGAGGGCAGCGCACGCCTATATATATATATATATATATATATATATATATATATATATATATATATATATATATATATATATATATATATATATATGGGTCAGGTTCAATGGACACTGTTTTTGCACTCAATTTTTTACACCGATTTTCAAACCATTAGATAGAGGTTTTATAATTTCTTGATTTTTTGTGAGCATAATCATATTGTCTTAGAGGACACATCCACAAAAAATCAGCACATTCTAAAACCTCTAGACTTATTAAATATGCTCTTCAAATTAACGATTAAAATGGACGGTCGATAAAGCCTTTTAGTTTTGATGTACTTAGAGGCTTTAGAATGTTCTAATTTTTTGTGGACGTGCTATCTAGGATAAGGTGATTATGCTCACAAAAAATCAAGAAATTCTGAAACCTCTATGTAATGTTTTTGAAAATCGGTGTAAAAAATTGAGTGCAAAAACAGTGTCCATTGAACCTGACCCTATATATATATATATATATATATATATATATATATATATATATATATATATATATATATATATATATATATATATATATATATATATATATATATATATATGCAGTCAAAGTCAGTAGTCGGCCTAGTCGGCCAAGGGACGACTAGGACTAGTCGACCAAAATTTATTCTAACCCCTCTCCCCTCCCTAAGCATATATGACCTATGAACTAGCATAAATGTCAATAAGTATATAATATTAGTCAGTCAATAACAATGCATGCCTGCATGGGTATATATACATAAGTAACAAAACACAGTTGTATTGACTTTATGCCCAAATCAGAAGACTCAGAATTAAGAATTCATCACAATATTTGTTTGCTGATGTTTAATTTGTGAACAACCCCAATTTTGATTATAGGGTTATATGGATAACAATAAATAAACAATAATTATTTGTCTATGTTTTTATCTCAGATTCTCAAGTTCTCAACAGATAATTATAAGAAAAAGCAATAGTTGCGACTCAAGACTTCGAGGCAATGCAAAAAAATCCAAACAAACTTGCTTGCAGACTCTTTGCAAAAAAAAAAAAAAATGCTTGCATAATACCGCTTGGGGACTAGTCTCAGTCGCTAGTCGGGGACAAGTCGGGATTCCGCCCAACTACGAAAGAATCGGAATTAGTCGGTCGGCAAAATATCACCTGGGGACTAGTTATCGACTAGCATATATATATATATATATATATATATATATATATATATATATATATATATATATATATATATATATATATATATATATATATATATATATATATATATATATAGCCTAGACTTGAGGTGCAGCGTCATAGCTGCACCTCAGGCATTGTTTGCCATCCTAGAAGTTCTAGAATTTGGTGATTTTTAGTGGATATGTTCTCTTGGGTAAGGTAATCATCCTCACAAAAAATCAGTAAATTCTAAATCTTCTAGGGTCATCAAATGTTCAAAACATTTTTTATCATTCACTGTAACCGTTAATTTTGCCGAGCTCATTTGATGACCCTAGATGTTCTAGAATTTGCTGATTTTTGGTGAGGATGATTACCTTACTTTAGAAAAAACACCCACCAAAAATCATCAAATTCTAAAACTTCTAGGGAGGGTAAACAAGCGAAAGGTGCAGCAACGATGCTACACCTCAGGTGTAGGCTCCCTGCCCTGTATATATATATATATATATATATATATATATATATATATATATATATATATATATATATATATATATATATATATATGAGAAATGCTATAATGCGGCATGCGGTAAGTGCGGCACTGTACCGCAGCCGTCTGATGCACCGCTGTGTGCATCGCACGCACGCAGCGCGTGCATCAGACGGCTACGGTGCGATGCCGCACGTACCGCATGCCGCATTATAGCATGCCCCTATATATATATATATATATATATATATATATATATATATATATATATATATATATATATGTGTGGGCATGCTTATATGCGGTCCACGGTCCGTAGCCGCCCGATGCACCCGCCGCGTGCATCGGATGGCTACGGACGCGGACCGCATGGACCGCACCTAAAGCATCTATATATATATATATATATATATATATATATATATATATATATATATATAGAGAGAGAGAGAGAGAGAGAGAGAGAAAGAGAGAAATGCTACAGTGCGGTATGCGGTAAGTGCGGCATCGCACCGCTGCTGTCTGATGCACCACTGCGTGCATGCGATGCACACAGCGCGTGCATCAGACGGTTACGGTGCGGTGCCACACCACATGCCGCAGCATAGCATGCCCCTATATATATATATATATATATATATATATATATATATATATATATATATATATATATATATATATATATATAGAAAGAGAGAGAGAGAGAGAGAGAGAGAGAGAGAGAGGCCCCCCTCTAGTGCACACCTTTGGTGTGATCCGAGCACCATGGGCCGCCCAATTTAATTTGTATGGCTGTGATACATTGTTTCGTGCATGCATCACAACTATACAAATGTTTGCTCTCTAACACAATACGTTGCGGCGCTCTGTTGCATATGTTGCACTACTTCCAGTGCATATGTTTCTGGTCTGGGTCGCTGGGACTGGTTCGCACCAAAGGTGAGCACTTGAGGGTTTCTATATATATATATATATATATATATATATATATATATATATATATATATATATATATATATATATATATATATATATATATATATATATATATATATATATATATATATATATGTGTGTGTGTGTGTGTGTGTGTGTGTGTGTGTGTGTGCGGTGTGTGTGTGTGTGGCTGTTACGGTGTGGTGTGTGGTGCGTGCAGTGTCGCACCACAACTATCTGATGCACCCTCTCAGTGCGTCGCACGCACGCATGCAGCGGTGGATCGGAAGACTGCGGTGCGACACCGCAATCACCGCACATCGCATTTTAACATTTCTCTCTCTCTCTCTCTCTATCTATCTATCTATCTATCTATATATATATATATATATATATATATATATATATATATATATATATATATATAGGGGCATGCTATAATGCGGCATGCGGTAAGTGCGGCACCGCATAGTAGCCGTCTGATGCACCGCTGCGTGCATCGCATGCACGCAACGCGTGCATCAGACGACTGTGGTGTAGTGCCGCACGTACCGCATGCCGCATTATAGCATGCCCCTATATATATATATATATATATATATATATATATATATATATATATATATAAAGAGAGAGAGCCCCCCTCTAGTGCAATCCTATTGGTGTGACCCAATTGGTGCGATCCGAGCACTATGGGCCGTCTGATTTAATTTGTATGGTTGTGTTGCATTGTTTGGGCAGTGCATGCATCGCAGCTAACATATGTTAGCTCGTTGTCGGCCATTGGATTTAATTTGTATGGCTGTGATGCATTGTTTGGGTGGTGCATGCATCACAACTAACATATGTTTGCTCACTAACATCCATATGTTGCGGTGCTCCATTGCATATGTTGCACTACTTCTATTGCATATGTTGCACTAGGCGGTTGGGCGGGCTGGGTGATGCATGCACGCTAACATCCACATGGTGCTGTGCTCCGCAGCATATGTTGCAATACTCTCAGTTCATATGTTACTCGTCAGGGTCACACCAAGTGGATCGCACCAACATGATCGCACTTGAGAGAGATGGCACTTTTGACTCATAATTTGACTTGTGATCCATTGCATCTACATGGAGGTTTTTGAATTTGTTGTTTTTTTGGTAAGGATGATTGCCTTGCCATGGATAGCACATGCACAAAAAATAAGCACATTCTAAAACCGCTAGATGCAATTTTATTGACCATTCATTTTAACTATTAATTTGAAGAGCACATTTGAGACATCTAGAAGTTTTAGAATCTGCTTATTTTTTATGGATGTGCTATCTATGGTAAAGTGATTATCCTCACCCGAAAAAATCAAATTTTGAAACATTGTCGTAGGGGCAATGGATCACATGTCAAACTATGAGTCAAATTTGGCATGTCAACTAATCCTTTATATAAATACACACACACACACACACACACACACACACACACACACATATATATATATATATATATATATATATATATATATATATATATATATATAGTTTTGATCACCTGTGGGACGTCCCGCACGGAAGAAATGCGGGACAGATTGTGGGCCGTCCGATTCACTTCGATCGGACGGCTGGAATTCATTCCGACAAAAAAACCGGGCTGTTACTGTGGCGGCCACAGTAACAGCGAATTTTTGGTCAGGGTGAATCCCATCTGTTCGATCGATAGATCGAACGGCCCAAACCAATTTTTGTTGTTACTGTAGCGGCTACAGTAACAGCGAAAATTGGTCCGAATGAATCTCATCTGTCCGATCGATAGATAGAACGGTTCAAACCAATTTTCGTTGTTACTGTAGCCGCTACAGTAACATCGAAAATTGGTTTGAGCCATTCGATCAATCGATCGAACGGATGGGATTCACCCCGACCAAAAATTCGCACAGCCCAGTTTTTTGGTCGGAATGAATTCCAGCCGTCCGATCGAAGTGAATCGAACGGCCCACAATCTGTCCCGCATTTCTTCCGTGCGGTACGTCCCGCAGGTGATCAAAACTCTATATATATATATATATATATATATATATATATATATATATATATATATATATATATATATATATATATATATATATAAGGGTTTTATGGGGGGTACAAACAACGGTCGTGATCTGTTTTAAACTTCCTCTCTCTCCCCTTAAATCTCTCTCCATGATACCTTTCTCCCTTGGAAAATGCGATTTTGCCAGCTTTCCATTTCCAAGTTGACATGGCCTGATCACAGCCATCTGTTGGACCCAACCCCCACCGATGAATCACACTCGATCTCAATTGTAGCAAACAGACATGTTGGACCAATCGTGGTGTGCCATGCGTCCATTAAAAGGGCATAACAAGGGCCATTTGCTGTCAAACGTACCGTTGCCCCTATTATGCCCTTTTTAATGGACGACATCCCACATCATGATTGGGCCATAAGCAAGTGCAGCAAATCACTCAGGTAGCAAAAATGCTCTCTCATGGAGACAAGTGCATTTTTGCTGCCGGACTGATTTGCTGCAATTGCTTACGGTCCAATCATGGTGTGCCATATCGTCCATTAAAAGGGCACAACGGGACCCACATGCTGTCGGACGTATCGCTGCCCCTATTATCCTAGTTCGGATCTCCTCCTATCGGTCAACCCCGGTCGTTGGGCTCGACGCGCATCACAACCGCACGATGGCTGCTACTCGAAAGTGAATTGTAATCTAGCCAAGCATGTGGTTGTGATGTGCACCGGGCCCACCGACTGGGGCCAACCGATTAGAGGAGATCTGAACTCCCATTATGCCCTTTTTAATGGACATGACACATTACGATTGGGCCGTAAGCAAGTGCAGCAAATCAATCGAGTAGCAAAAATGCTCACATGGAGATGAGTGCATTTTTGCTGCCGGATAGATTTGTTGAGCTTACTTACGGTCGAATTTCTAAATGCCATGTCGTCCATTAAAAATGGCATAATGGGTTCAGGAACGGCCGGTAGCAAGTGTAGTCTCAGTTGTGCCCTTTTAATGGACAACGTGGCACACCGCAATTGGGCTGTAAGCAAGTGTAGCAAATAAATCTAGCAGCAAAAATGCACTCAATGGACCCTGTTAGATTTGTTTGAAGAAAACAGGGACAAAAGTCCACTGACGTGGCATATAACCCCCTCCAATGCCTCCTACTGGTGAATCGCACTCGGGTTCCACATTAAATTGGCATTGAAAAGTTAGGTAAGCGGTTGGTACAATCGCATTCCTCCTCTCTGCCAACCCCTTTGCCAAAAATGCTATGGCTGTTTGCCAACTTTCCATTGCCACTTCGCGTGGCACGATCACAACCCTCCGTTGCACCCAGCCCATTCCTCTTCTCTACCAACTACTTTGCCGAAAATGCTATGGCAGCCAGTTACCATCACATGCACGGGCTGGCGTCGTCTCAGTGATTCTCTCTAGGATTCGGGTGATTGTGGAGATTGCTTGGAGGTTTCCTTCCCATGGGGGGATCCCCTTCTCCCTATTCTTCTCGGGATGGGTGCCCATCCCTAGAGAATCTTGATTGTTGGGGATCCATTCCATGAGTTTGGCGCACGTAGAGCTGATGAGATAGGTCCCCACTCCCGATTACTTGGCGCATAAGCAAAATAAGTGGTTGTTTGAAGACTTGGAGTGCAAGTCAAGTAACAAAGTTGGAGCTCCTATAAAAGAGGAGGGCATCGTCTGATCTACACCACTGTAGCGAGTGATGAAGAAGCTAGAAAGAGTCGAAGGAAACCCTAGCCGCTGAGGAAGAGCCCGAGAGTTCGGGGGGAGGTACGAGAGACACCTCACCCCTGGGTGCCATTGAGCGGTGCAGATCGATGGAGCCGAGACCTTGGGGAGGTGCAGGCAAGCATCTCTCCTCGGGGAGCGACGAAGGCCGGAGGGGGCCCACCCCACTGGCAACCGGAGGTGACGAGACAAAGCTCCATGGAGGGGGTTGATGGCTGGCGTCTAGGTTCCAGTCTTCTTTATTATGTTGTTTATGTTTGATCCATTTTGTTTTCTTTAGTAGGTCTGTGAACAACTTTGTTTTCAAATTATGGTTTTAAGTGAGATCAACACCTTGATTGTTTTTTTTTCTTTACATGGAGCAGCCCATGGCATTACACGAGGTTAGTAGATATGTCTGAATTCACATTATCAACATCTTTAATTGAACCAAAACCTCTCTATCTCTCTCTCTTTTAAGCAATTCACGGCATCGCCGATGAATTTTGTCGCCCACGCCGAATGTGTTTTGCCGTCGATGGAGGCAGTTGTAGTGGCAGCCAACGGAGGCGGGAAGAAGTCCGGGCTCCACCGCTATGTTTGCCGCTGAAGGTGTCGCTGCCGCAGAAGCCGGTCGCAGTGGTCGATGAAGGCGGCTGGCTGCCTGAGTGCCGACAGGCACGAGCATTACTAGTACATATATAAGGGACGGGTGGAAGAGTGTTAACACCACAACCACCCAAATCCTCCCCTTAAGCCCTACACCAATCATTTTAATCGTCTCGATGTCGGATCTGCTTCGGCCTAAGTCTGCTCACGACTACATGGATCAAGTATGAACTGAGGCACTCACCTCAGGCCAATCAAAACACCCAAAATCCAGCCTTGTGGTTGGGTTACTGGCTAGGCCTTCAAGCTCTAAGCAAGGCGACCACTGCCAAAACAAATTTCTAGAACACTAAATTCTATTAAAGAGAGTTCTATCAAGCTCTACCATGATTGCCTTCTGAGAATTGACAAATTTCAAGATAAGCAACAGAGTCCACTGATAGGAATAGATTACACGATAAAAAGTGGCGACTGAGGATTTTAAGTAATCATATAGCAGCCATTTTATTTATAAAGCAAAACTGAAGAAGCATGGAGTAACCGAATTGCATCATTATCCTGCCATTCTTGGCCAATCTCATGAATAATCTTGAACCCAATCCTAAAACAAAAATCAAAACATTGGCTTCCCCCTATCAACCACCCCTTCGCCCTCCTCACCACCTCTCTACCTCTGATGATCCTCTTCTAGGTAATACGGTAATAACAAGAATAGATTATGTACAAAAAAGATGATGCACAAGCGAATATGTACCAAAAAGATGCTTTTGAGTTTGTGTACAAAAGATCAATTATGTATTTAGAAAGGAGCAATTGCATATAGTACCTTCAATTAAGATATTGCGTGAATCAAGAGGATCACTAGGAAGCAACAGTACCTATCAATCAAATATAAAGATCATGAGCATAGAGTCAAATCAGAAGAAGTTTATTTGTACAATTATTGGACTTCACAATATTCGTATATAGTAAAATTAGAACTAAGGACATCTTACACTATACTAAAACCACTCAAGCAATTCATTAACAACCATATCCAGCAGTGACTTTAGAGGACATTATTAGGTGAACCACTTTTTTAACTTGTACCTGCTTATTCACGGGGACCCTATTGTCAATGGAATATAATTAAAAAGCTGAAAACACATAAAGATCTAACTATTATGACCAGCCACTGATAGGGAATGGCTGACAATTATTACTGCAATGGGATTTGATATTCTCTCTCTCTCTCTCTCTCTCTCTCTCTCTCTCTCTCTCTCTCTCTCTCTCTCTCTCTCTCTCTCTCTCTCTCTCTCATCTTTATCTTGTCTTGTACAAGCACATCCATTTATGGGATCTACTATATTTAATAAAAGAATGCGACATGAATTAGATTGAAACCATGCAACACATCCTCTTTTTTACTTTCCTTCTTTTCTCTATCTTCTTCCTCTCCTCTTCATTATTTTTTCTTGTACAAGCATGTCACTCCAAAGTATGTAGACTGTGCATGAGATTGTCTTACACCATGTGCCCTCTCACCTTTCTGTACGATGGGTTTTAATCCAATCATGGCAATGGGTTTTAATCGAGGGCTCCTTTTTCACCCTTCTTATGAAGATTGTTGTTCTAAGAAAAAAACGAATATTTGATGCTGGATGAAGATCCATAGAAGATGATAAATGAACAGTCCAATCACAATAGAAATAAGAGGGTAAAGAGAGGAGATATCAGCAAACGGGCTAAACAAAAATTAGGAAAATAATGATACTGAAAATTATAAATAATTCATTGGAAAACTGTATTCAAAGTATTACATCTGTCTTCTAGATAAAAGCCTTCCTTTATCCTAGAACGAATAAAAACAGCACATTAACGAACTCAAATAGGACTTTGAATTCTCTCCTTTGCATAATTTCGAATTTTCTACATTTTATTCAATTTTATATACGATTTTCTATTTTCTTCAATTTTTGATTGATTTTCTATAGAAGTCCAACACATAGAAAGAAAGTGGCTTGCTTTAAGGAGGAGAAGAGTCATGCATGGGAGTTTTTTTTTCAAGGAATTTATTAATCACGGGATCAGAGAGGAGTATAGTCTCGTGGATGAGTCCCACGAGCAAGAAACTCCTAGAAACCTTTCCCTATGAGAAAGGAACTCGGCCTCCCTTCTCTACACAAAAATATATCCAATTCCTTACTTTTAAGGATTAAAAAAATCCATTTGTCCTTCGATTTGTCCCCTATTTTCTTTTGCAATTAAATCCATCTAGTCCTATTAATTGAATAGAGGTTTGTAAAGCCCCTATTAGCTGTCCCAAAACTATGAAAAACAAATAATGCACTCAATTACTCTAATGTCCTAGCTTAAAAAAAACTGAACACATAATTAATAAATTGAATGGGCCCCTATTTGCATGTGCAACAATCTCCCCGGGCTATAAGATGTCTTGATTTTGTCGAGAAAATCTGATAATGATCTCGACATATTGGTCATTTGATAATGTAGCCCCATATCAAACTTTCATTCGACCACCTCTCCACACCAATACTTCAATGGATATAGGCTTTCATTGAAGTATCATGATGGTCCTTATAAAAACCTAGAGATTGCTTAAAGAAGACTCGTTGTGCCAATCATCATGGTTCCTCGTCGGGCTCCTTTTCCGAATTTTGTAGGCTCCTTTGCGGGCTATTCTTCGAGGGTTTTTTCTGGTCCCTCTACAGACTTATTTTTGGGTTTCTCTTTAGATTCTTCTGCCAGCTTCCCATTCAGATTTTTCAGCAAGTTTCTCTTTGGGTTCCTCATTATAGGAAAGAGGCAAACTCCATGGCAAGATCCTCTGGTGAGTCCGATGGAGGAAAGTGATGTCTTCCATGGAGCTTCCTTTTGGTGTTCAAGGGCTTACATTTATCATTAACAACAGATTCGATGGCCCGAACTTCCATGAGATCATGCTCAAGGTTCCATCACTTTTGTCTGAGATGATGCACCTGATATTAGAGATCAAGGAATTGCATCTTTTGCATGAGCCACTCAGTATGATTCCACATCTCCAATATATCTGATTATAGGGCCAGAGTTATGTGGTCGCTCATATTAATCCTCAGCACTCGTTCTCGTCTTGCAACCATTCATCCAACAGAACTCCTCAGTAGAACAAGAGGATGACCTCTCTCTAGTACTGATTTATGTCGGATGAAGATCTGAAGATGTATCAAAAAAAAAAAGCAATTGAGAAGAAGAAGAAAGAGAGAGAAGATTTCAGCACAGGTTGAAATTGAATGAAAACAACAAAATACTGTTGTTAGAAATCGAATAATTCATAGGAACATTAATTATAAGTATCACATCCCTCTTCTATACATATAACCTTCCTTCTTCCTCCTAGAAACATTCTAGTTCTATTTGACCAACTCAAATAGAACTGGAATCTTCTCCTTTGCATAATTACTATTTTTTCATACTATAATTTCTGTTTTCTGAATAATATTCTATTTTTTTACTTCTGATGATTTTCTGTAGAATTCCAGCAAATAGGATGAAAGTGGATTGCTTTAAGGTGAAGAAGAGACATCCTGGATTTCCTTTTTTTGTCAGAAGAACTATGTCACGAGATATGTTATGAGTTTCAATTACGGAGAGAGGAGTCACGAGAGTCCTAGGACCCATGGGAAAGAGAAGTTCCAAACTCCTTTCCTTGGTCGAAAGGTGTTCAACCTCCCCTTGCCCTTCCCAAAAATAAACCACATCCCTTACTTTTAGAGTTTGAAAAGCGGTCTGTTCCTTCTATTTATTTCTAATATTTGCAGAAAACTCCTTATTTCAGTCTGCAAGTAAAAACACTAGTCCTCTAAATTATATAAAGTCCTTCAAGGCCCAAAAATTATCTTAAAGGTAAAACGAGTCACAATCATTAAATCAAATTGACCCCTAATTGTGCTTGCATCAATATTACTCCTTTTTCTTATTTGCTCGATGGTTAGGATAAATTTGTAGAGTTATGTGCACCCTTTGCTACTAAGACATGATATAATTGTAATAAGACCCCTATGTCATGCCATCATTATTCTTTTATGCTGTTTATAATTCCCATTAAGGGGTGACTTCCTGATCTGCATGCATCAACAGCATAGCATGTGGTTGCTAAGGTTTTCCATTGAGACTACAGCATAGTTGTTCCAAAAGATGGTGATCATGTACTTCCATATCAAAGCTATTACTTTTGGATTTAATATTTATTTTAGTTATCTACATATAGTCAAAAGTTAGCGGATCATAATCAATGGTTTTGTTATGACTTTACAGGCTTCTAGTTCGATGTAGCTTGATAGAAAGAATTTAGTGGTATCAATGTTTGAGGATATAATGGTTTGTTATCTATTTTGCCAAGCAAGGTTGTCAAGGAGCTAAAGCGAGCCTAGCCACCTGGAGGGTGACTTGGAGCCTAGGTGTCGCCTTATGTTCACACACACAGTCACACACACACACACACACACACACACACACACACATATATATATATACAGAGAGAGGGATGATAAAATATGGCCTGCGGTGTGTGCGGTCTCGCACCGCAACCGTTTGATGCACCCGCTGCATACATCCGATGCACATAGCGGTGCATTGGATGGCTGCGGTGCGAGACCGCACACTGCACTGTAATAGCCCTATATATATATATATATATATATATATATATATATATATATATATATATATATATATATATATATATATATATATATATATATGAGAATCTAATTCAGCAGTGCATCAGACAACTGCGGTACAGTGCCGCACGTACCACATGCCGCATTATAGCAAGCCCCTATATATATATATATATATATATATATATATATATATATATATATATATATATATGAGAAATGCTAAAATGCGGCGTGCGGCGTCGCACCGCAGCTGTGTGATGCACCGCTGCATGCATCGCACGCACCGCAGCGGTGCATCAGACGGCTGCGGTGCGGCGCCGCACGCACCGCACGCCGCACCCTAGCATCCCTCATATATATATATATATATATATATATATATATATATATATATATATATATATATATATATATATATATATATATATATATATATATATATATATCCTACTCCAATATGGATAGAGTAAGATTTAGGATTATAAATTGTTTTTGAAGAACTTAAATCAACCCGATCAAGTTGAAACAAATTTAATGGTAAACTGTGCATTGCTAAAAATGCCACTTGGCATGTGTTTTTCTCAATTTTTTTCTTAATAATTGTTCGGAGGGGTGAAGCTAACTTGACCAAGTCTTAACTTCGGTTAAAAAGTACTACGTGGCATCAATTTAACCCATGGAGTAGGTAAGTAGCCTACTCTATGCTACATTTCCTCTCTCTCTCTCTCTCTCTCTCTCTCTATATATATATATATATATATATATATATATATAGATATATATATATATATATATATATATAGACACACACACACACACACTAGAAATGTCCATGTCTATCGACACTTGGACGGTCGCCTTCGGCAGCATCGAGACTGCAGTGGCCTCCAACAACTCATCACTAGTCGACCTGCCCCCATTCACTGTCAATTCATTACTGGTAGACCCACCTCCGATCGCCCCCCTTTGTCGGCTACCCGCTTCCAGCAGACTGCCCATCACTAGGTGGATTACACTAGGGCACGACCCTCGCCTTCGACGGATTGACCCCACATGCACGTGAGAGAGAGAGAGAGAGAGAGAGAAATGGGGGCGGGGAGAGAGAGAGAGGGGGCAGCATAGAGGGGGGGTGAGGGGGTGAGGCGAGCGAGAGAGAAGGGGTGGGATGGGTGGGCCTCAGCTGTACACAGAGAGAGGGGGCGGGTGGGATGGGTGAGCCTCGGTTGTACACAGAGAGAGAGAGAGAGAGAGGAGAGAGAAGAGGCAGGTGGGACCAATTGGAGAAAGAGAGAAAGGAAAGAGGGGTGGCTGGATAGAGAGTGTACGTGTGTGTGTGTGTGTAGGCACTAGGCACCCCACGTGGTGAAGAGTATTTTTGCTACCCAATGGATTTGTTGCACTTACGGCCCAATCATGGTGTGCCAAGTCGCTATTATAAAAGGGTATAATTGGGGCAAGGAAGTGTAAGCAAGAGCAGCAAATCAATCGGGTAGAAAAAAAAGCTATTCACATGGGGTTGTTAGGAGGGTGGGAGAGAGTGTGTGGGCCCCCCAACATGGGGTTGTTGGGTGGTAAATCTCTTATTACGATCCTTTATGGGCTATGCAGTTAAAGTCGGTAGTCGGCCCCTAGTCGGCCAAGGGCCGACTAGAACTAGTCGGGATTAATTCGGGACTAGTCGGCCAAAACTTATTCTAACCCCTTCCCCCTCCCTAAACATATATGATATATGAACAAGCATAAATGTCAATAAGTATATGATATTAGTTGGTCAATAATAATGCATGCCTTCACACTTCACATCATGGGTATCTATATAACAAGGGACGTCGGTTTTGTGCTGACTAGACAAAACAAAACAAAAAAGTTGACTAGGACAAGCTGACTGGACAAAAATAAACCGAATAGATCTAACCATTCGTTAAAAAATCAATGCACAATCTCTCCTTGGTTTCAAACCCCAACCTATTCAAACTGCACTAAACCCCTAAAATCTCGGCCCATTGAAACTGCACTAAACCTGATCGTTCATTCCATGATCGTTGTTCGCATCAACGTCTATTAACCCGCCTGCTGAAATTTCGGCCACCCCAAACCATCGGGTTGATCTCGAGGAATTCGTTCGAACAGAAACGGCTGTGATTGATCGATTATCGAGGGAGGGGGAGTTGGTCGCACCGAAGGTGCCCACTTCGTGCCAATCGGCACGGACGAGAAAATGGATGTCCCTATGAATGCCGGTGTTGTCGTCAAAAGTGTTTTGTTGCCGAAGACGTTCAGGTTCGGCGGCTCGCTGCAGTACTGATAGGCACGGGCGAGGAAATGACTGTCCCTATGAATGCCGGTGTTGTCGTCGAAAGTGTTTTGTTGCCGAAGACGTTCAGGTGTGTTGCCGCCGAAGGCAGCACGCTGAAGTGCCGACAGGCACGGGCATACACTAGTAAATACATAAGTAACAAAACACAGTTGTATTGACTTCATGACCATGTCAGAAGACTCAAAAGTAAGAATTCATCACAATATTTGTTTGCTGATGTTTAATCTGTGAACCACAATTTTGATTATAGGGTTATATGAATATCAATAAATAAACAATATTATTTGTCTATGTTTTTATCTCAGATTATCAAGTCCTCAATAGATGATTATAGGGAAGATTCATACTTGCGACTCAATACTTCGAGGCAATACAAAAAAATCCAAGCAAAATTGCTTGCAAAGCCTCCTTGCAAAAAAAAAAATTACTTGCAGAATGCCGCCTGGGACTAGTCCCAGTCGTTAGTCGGGGACTAGTCAGGTTTAGTCGGGTCTAGTCGAGGACTAGTCGGGATTCCGCTCAACTATGAAAGAATCAGAATTAGTCGGCAAAATGCCACCTAGGGACTAGTCGCCAACTAGTCCCAATTTTGATAGCATAGTTTATGGGTGAGTTGGTTGATGGGACTCTCTTTCTCTCTCTTTCTTGTTTTTTTTAATGGGATTGTTGTTTCCCATATCCCCCTCTTTTTTCATTTTCCCTTCCAGGATCCGTTATTTTTCACCCTCCCCAAGTGAGCTTGCACTCATCCTAACTCAGCCATTAGATCATGGCCATTGATTGTGTTGTCCCATTAAATCCCAGCCCCTGCATCCTTCCCATGTTATATAATACACACACACACACACACACACACACACACACACACACACACACACACACACACACACACACACACACACACACACACACACATATATATATATATATATATATATATATATATATATATATATATATATATATATATATATATATAAGCTTTTTGCTTTGTATGCTGTAATTTCCCCCTTATTCTAATAAAATAGCTTGGGGTATAGCTTAACCCCATCCTCTCCCGCTTGGAAAGGAATTGCTCTCAAAAAAACTAACAATTATATTATGTATTCATAGTATCAACTATATGTTGCACTACATGTAGTCAAAATAATCCAACCTATGATCAATTACCCGACTAAGATGTAGAACACTATAAAATTCCAATGCTCTATGTACCGGAAAATACTATCTTAAAGCACATACCTCAAATGCAACAACATTAACTAAACAATTTTTTTTTTTTTTGAGCGAATATACGTGCGACGCGAGGCTGGATCTCAGTGGATCGTGGCCACAAGGCCACTCTGTCACTTACAATGCCCCGTCACATTAACAGATTAACTAAACAAATTGACTTGATAGTTACAACTGCAATGACTCCAATCAAATACAACATCAACTACTTCCAAGGGTGGAGCCAGGATTGGGAGGGGGGGGGGGGGCGCAATCTACAAGTTAGGTTTTTTATTTTGCAATTTTTCACCTACACATTTCCATGAACCTAAATGGTGCCTGATCCATCTCAAATCGATTAAATAGATCCATTTGCATCTATATATTCCACCTTATTTAATAAAGGAAATATTGGATCCGATTTACTTTAATTGGTCGGTAAGTGGGCTAATTAGCTAAGCATTCAACTATATGGTTCATATGGGTTTATGCAATATACGGTCTAGTACAAAGCTGAACTGAAATTGGTTCACGTCCTGGTTAAATAGGATCCCATCATGTGACCAAATACAATTTTTTTTATTTATATCCATAAGATGGCACTGAGGTACGCTTGTAATTTGGAGAAAAAGAAAGGTTCATAGCATATAGAGAAGACAGAAGCAATATTTTCTAACACAACAAGAACGACAATAGGTTACTCTTGTAATTTAGAGGATAAACTATGTTAAAAGCAGAGAGAAGAATACAAAAGGCTTGAGTTTCTAACCCAACAAGAATGTAGGTGTCAGAAAAAAATTCCAATGCAATCTTAACCATTGGATTCTTGGATGAGGTATGATCAACAGCACTTCATCGCTTGACCTGAGAAAACTTGCTAAAAAAGCTACCCATGTACCTCCCATGACTACGTCAACTGTGTGAGGATCGAGGGTTAGCCAGTCAAACTATCAGAGTTAAGTCACCAAAATAACGAAAGATGAATGCCTTTTTAAAACACCTAGACACCAGCCTTATACAATTGGTCAAGGCGCCCATCGCCAAGACCCCTTCGAGGCAGAGGAGCCTTATCGCCTAGGCGTGTGCCTAGACAACTATGCAGCCAAAGTTATGTGTTCAAAGTTTTTACTGTTGTGGAGTCTAGTAGCACATCCATGTCACTACTAAAGTCCATTGTAAGCTCAAGTCTCTAAGATACTAAGTCAGAAATCAGATCCAAAACAACATGTTTAAGATCCAAGAGTGTGCAGTAAAGCTGATTGTTGCCCCACTTCTACTCTTGAGCTCCCTTAATGATGCATTATATTTCACCCAGCTCCTACATACGTCAAGCCAACAATGGATGGTAGCAGGATATGGCAGGCTTTATTTAATGAGAGAAGAAAGGACACCCTGTTACAATGTGTAAGATGACTTTTCATAAAATAATTCACATTGAAAGATGCAGTCCCACAAGGAAAATATACATCTGACCCAAATATGAAGTGGAGTGTTTTACCTCAACTGATTCACATCATAACAGTTGATGAAATAATATTTACGTTAAATTCTAATAGTCCTTATAGTTCATAGAGTGCAAGCGAAGTTCAGACTTCAGAACCAGATTGTCTTATAACTTATTTTACCTGACAACAATTAGCATAATGAATTAAGCAATCATAAATTATGATGTTCCCAGTACAAGCAATTGTGTTAATGAGAACGTCAAAATAAGAAACTTCATTCTCAAAGCATGAATTGTAGATAGTTCAAAGGATGATGGCTAAGTCGGCAAGTCCAGACCTTCAGCTTGTCCTCAAGCTCTTTCAACTGGATACCTAATGTGTCCATTTCATAAGCAATCATATCTGCCATATCTGGATCACTCTCACTCTCTTTTGCCAAAACTACCATAAAATAAACACAGAAGTTAATCAGGTGTTTTGAATCTTTATTATTCAAACTATAATTAAGCGGCATCAACCTTTTGTTTCTTCTATTTGTTTCTCACAGTCCTTGAATTTCCTGTAGTTGGCTACTACCTGTTATAAGAAAAAAGGAATAGATGAGTTACCCAAGAAGATGAAGGTCAATAAAACATCCATACATTCATTGCGAGAACTGTGAACTATCAGGTATCTTGTAGATAAGTAGGCAAAACAAATAGGTGACATCTATGGCACCTCATCAAGCTCTGCCATAGCCTGTGCGAGCTTTTGGTACTCATTCGGATTTGAGACAACATCAGGATCTGCCAGCTTGACCTACAAGCCACAGTAACACAATGCTGTTTCACTTCTGATACAGATACTACAAAATCATGGAAGAAATAAATCTGTTTACCTGAGAGTTAATTAGACTGTCAAAGATGTCCTCTAGGATATCAACGAGAACATGCTAGGAAGCATAAACACGGACACCGGACACGGATATGAACACGTGGCACGGTCAATTCTTAAATATTGGGACATGGACATGCTAGGATACAACAATATATATGTACAACATGTCTGTAATACTTAATTACTAATAAATAATGCAGAATAACTATTTATTAATATTATTATATCTAAAAATATAAAGACAAGATGTCCAAACATGCATAAATGGGCAAGCAATGAATGGGAATGATGATTTGAATGGTTCAAACCCTCCATAATCAATCTTTTTGTTTACCAATTTATTGCTTTTTCCAAAAGGAATCCATTCCTTATTAAAACTCAAGGCTCTTCTATTGAGTTCAATTAACCCAAAACTTCCTTAAATTGTGAAAAATACCTCATATAATCAGGGAGACTTAGACTTAAATCCTTTTAGCAGATGCTATATTAGCAAAGGACATGCAATGATGCAATGTTTCAATATTGCACCAAATCCCTCCAGAACAACACGTACTACAGCAAGTCTCCCACCCTTCTTTTACCCCTTCAAATAACAATATTGCCCCTCCAATTCATCTCCATCAAAAGGATCCATTCATCTCCAGCAAGAGTATCAATTCGTCTCTAGCAAGAGTATCAATTCGTAGGTTGACACTGTGCATGTAGCGGTTGCTATAGTGATTTCACTGTAGCTACTATAGTGAAATCATTGTAGCAAGAGTATCAATTCGCTAATTGGTACTCTTACCCAATTGAATTGATGTATTGCTACAGTGAAATAACTGTAGCAACAATATCATTTTGGCTAATTGGTACTCTTACCAAACATAATTGATAGTGTTGCAACAGTAAAATACAGTGATTTCACTGTAGCAACAATATCAATTCGACTAATTGATACACTTACCAAACCGAATTGATACTCTTGTTAGAGATGAATTGATACTCATGTTGGAGGGGTAATGAAGGGTCAATTTTGTCATTTAAAGGGTTGAGAAGGTCAACATTTTTGGTTGGGGACTTGTTGTACAAATGTGTCTTTGGGAGGGACTTTACACTAAACCCAAATGTTGTTTGTCCTTTAGCTAGTATACCATCTCCTACAATGACCTAACACATATTATCCCAAATAATTATACAATTGACCCTGTCATGTTCAAAACTATTTAGACATGTCCTTAAGTGTCCGTGATATGCCCCTATCCAACACAATATATATATATATATATATATATATATAACAAAAAAAAATGGACATGTACTAAATGTGTTAGGCACGTCTCCAAGGCGTGTCCGAAGCATTGGCGTGCCTGACATGATTCAGACATGGATACGATACCTACATGGAATTGTCCATGCTTCCTAAGGAACAAGTCAATATCCAGGCTATGTAGAATGTTCCATATGAAAATTCAAAAAGTATAGCTATATTTGTGTGTGGTTAAACCCAAGAGATTCTATTGAAAAGGTAAAATGATCTTATTTATCCCACTCGGCACATCTGATGGTCCCTCTAACAAAAACTCAAACTATAAAACGAATCATAGCCAACCCCAAATAGATGGGAGAAGGCCCTATGGTTATGCTTATTGACTGTCTGCTCGTTTAACATTTGCACGTTTCTAATTTTATAATATAGGAAAGGTTGGTATATTGCAAGGTTTTTGTGCATTAGTCAACATGCACTCCCTAAGCCCCAGGAAATGGCAGGAATCCACCATGACCTTGTTACTTTCTATTTCCATGTTGAAGATATTTAATATGGAAGCCACATAAGACAACTAGCACCCTTCATACTTAAGATTAATTTTGCACTGAGAAGTTTTATGAAGTTTGGTAATTTTGCACTGAGTCAACAATATGAAGCTTGGTACTTTTGCACCGAGTCAGCAATATTAAGCTTGGTAAGAGCTTATGGCAAGGAGAGCATCAAAGAGGTGTGGTGATGATGGGCAAAATGACAATCAAACCTCAAGTTTGTCATCTCATAAAAATTTTTATTGCTCGTAATCTGCATGCACTTTGCCAAATGTAGTGAGTGAGAAGAGGCGATGAGAAACCTCACAGATATGTCGGTCATCGCCAGATACACAACCTCAGTGCATCTGACAACACAACCTTAGTGGCTCACCAAGAACTGAAACTCATAAACGAACACACAATAACTTGTGAGACTCTTGATCCATGACATCACCAGCCTAGTTAGCACTGGAATAGGCGACCGATTGGAGAGGCAAGGTGGAATGAAAAAGGAGAGCATGAAATGTTACATCGAAGTTAACAAGAAATCTAAAGAATTAAGGAATAGTGAGTCGTACATGGAGCAGTAATGAACTGGTTGACAAGAAGCATGACAACATAAGTTCGGGAGAGATCTAGATAAATACGATTGTAAACAAGTTACCGACAAGAAGGTACATTAGTAAGAGGCACACCATCATCTAGCAAAATGATAGATGAGCTGTGCCGGAATAATGTGGTTATGCAGGAAGGAAGCATAAGAAATGAGATTAGCAGTACAAGTAGTCGTTACGATTATAGGTAAACACTAGATCATGTAAAGAAGACAATAGAGACCCTGCATCTATGGTATTGAATATGTAATTTAATGAATCAACGTGTTGGGGGCCTTGGGGGGACCATCATTACTGATAATGATAATGTCCACACAAGTAAAAGAATAGTATAATCACATATAGAAGTACGGACTATGGATGGATCAGCTACCTAAGCCATGTCATGTAATCTTTCAAATCAAAAGCTTTCGAGTTGAAAATTGCTGCAAATTAGATTTCAAGTGAGGCATGTCGCGGCCTGGAAGACAAAGATGAAGTGAAAACAACGCGCCATTGTCCGATGTTGACTGGATACTGGACCTTGAAATCAAACCTTGGGAAGACCAAAAGGCCCTTGGATTGGCTATATTCTAGCAAGCTTTTCATCGGATTCTAGCAACCATCTCACCTATGACCCGAGCAAAACCACCTTCACGAATGTGGGTGGAGAATATCCAATGAATTCCTTCTTGGTGTCGGATTTTTCATTCGTGCGAATAAGATGAGCGGCGATTGTGGCAGGATGAGGGTCTGTTACTATGATAACTTGAAAAATGTTTGAAAATTGTGAGACCAAATTTCATCAGGGTATGAAGCCAAATACCTAAAATTGCAATATTTCCCAATTGACATTATGGCACTAATACAGGGACCTATAAGTCTATACACAATCTAACAATAACAAGGTACAAAAATACAGACAAATATATGAAAATATTGTTTACACCTAGGTGCATAGATCACAAGACATCAATACACTACATATCTCCAACACCACGATACCCATGGAGCTGAAATCAATGATCAAATAGCATGAAAAAGAAGGTGGTAGGAAACAAATAGTTGTTTCACGGTTAATAATGGCAGTTTATGGTGCAGAAAGTGATTTGAAGGTCGTGTTTCAACTCTGAGAGTAGATAACTGGATTTGGATTGCCTCCTAATATTCTCACATACAATTCATAAAAATTGAGCCTAGTAGATTCCTGGAAGATGCACTTTGTCTGAGAAGGATAGATTAAACAAATTTCTCACATAGGAAGGCTTAGAATCATGTGATCGCACACTTCTCATGGAAGTAATGTTCAATATGATCTTTGGGGGCCCACACTGAGGTCCCTTTTAAGCCACAAGAAGATGGATCCGGAATGGTCCAATAACACAGACTTTAGTAAGGACGCCAATAGTTATGTGGTATTTTGGTGCCTCTGGATGGTGAGAAGAAAATAATATAGGCTGGAAAAAGTAAATCAATTTGAAAAAACTTGAAACAACATTTTAGGGAGCAAATTTAGGTGGATGAGGCAAATCACAAGGATCGAAATTGTTCTCATAACAGAACAGGGTTTTTTAGATGATACGCAGCACTGACTGCAATTGTTGATGTTTATTGCTTTTAGTCTTGGTCCAGGATTTTCCTCTTTCTCCCTGAAGTCGGATATCATACCACCTCAGTTCTATTTAGCTGGCCTTGAGTCATAAATGTCAACTTATCACAAGAAAATAAATATGGAAAAGGACTAACGTGAAGATGGATAAAATGTAATGGCATTACCATTGAGCCCAAAATAAGCAATCATGTGAAGTACATATTACTTTCCGGGAATAATATCAGCTCTACTCGACAACTCTGGTGTGTATGTATTTTTCTCAATAATTTTCTTACTTATAAAAGGTTTCTAGCAAGTACAGAAAACATACTAGTACTTCATAATTACCATAAGAATTAGCCAGCAAATAGTTAACCTACATGCGCTGATTATAAGCATACCGATAACTCTTTCCATGTTCTCTCAGTAGAATCCAACTTTGATATCAGATAAGGTGCCTACAGTAAACCATAAATTCAATCCCACAAAATTAGCACCAGGGAGCAATATTATTTGCAAAATCTACGAGAAGCCAAAGCAGAAGATAGAGAAATAAGCAATTGAACAGGACCATAACCTTCTTGAAAAAAAAAAATTGAGCAATATATTTCATAATGTCAAAATGAATCCACTCCTCAATTGATTTGAAAAAAATAAAAAATAAAACTCCACTCGTCAACCATATGCAACACAATCACAAAATGCATCAAGAATGTCCAAAGTTTGCAACAAAACATCAAGAAGACTCTTATTATTGCTATTCAGAAGCTTGAAACTGTAGGAAATGCCTAAAGTTTCAGAAAAAAAGCCTTGATTTCATTTTATATTCTAACTCATTGGGAAAAGGCAAAGCTTTCTGAGAAAAAAAAAACATAATCCTTGTATTCAAGAGCCTACAATCGAAGAAGAGCAGAGCGGGTGAGAAATTACCGCCATGCAAACAATCCCGGAGAGATTGGATCTCCGAGGAGGTGTAGAAGATGGGGCTCCCATCCAATTTCTGCAGCAGAGATCCATCTGTGGACCTCCTGGCTTCCACGCGATGGTCGGAGGGCGAGCCGTGAAGCTCGTGAACGGAATCTCCATCGCCGCCGGGGAGGAGAAGAGAAGGGTTGGGGAGAGAGGGCCGAGGGAAACTTCAACCCGCGCCGGTACGAAAACGCGGCTCTTAAGACTGAAGATAAAGCTGTGGCCACCACCCAAACCGTCGCACTGAATTTTTTTCCCATGTGGTGGACTACACACCACTGATGCCGTGTATCAGCGCTTTTTAACTTCGCTAAAACCCCTCTTAAACCCCAGCACGAGAGATCCTTGCTTGCGGAAAGCACGAGGGAAATGGCGAAGCTTCTCAGAAACCCCCTCGAGAGAACCCGAAACTCCCCATCAGTTCTTCTTCTTCCTTCGCCTGCTCTCCGACTCAGCAGGCTTCTCACCTCCCATGATACAAAGGTCGACCATGTCGGCGAAGAAATGAGAACTGGCGGTGGCGATGGCGGAGACAGAGGTGGTGGAGCAGAGGAGCACGTGAGGAAGCTCTGGAACCTCCTCGAGCGAGGCTGGTTCGAGGCCGCCGTTAGCCTAGCCAAGAAGTTACTCTTATCCCACAAACCCCTCTTCCCTTCCGCCTCCCACCTCTACAGATCCCTCTCCTGCTCCTCCCCTCCCCCTACCCGCGCCGCCTCCAGCCTCCTCGTCGTCGCCTGCGCAAGCCTCAACCTCCCCGACGACGCCCTAGACCTCATTTCCTTCATCGCCAAGAGCGGGCACTGCTTCCCCTCCCTCCACTCCTGCAACCTCCTCCTCGAAACCCTCGTCTCCGCCCGCCGGTACTCCGACGCCCGCTCCCTCTTCTCCCAGATCACCGCCTCCGGGACCCTCCCCGACACCTTCGCCTACAACAAGGCCATCCAGGCTGCCGTCAAATCCGGTGACCTCGACGGAGCCATGGAATTGATGAACCAGATGGAACAGGAGGATAGGAGAAAGCCTGATGCTTTCACGTACAACGTTCTGATCTCCGGTATGTGGAAGGTGCGGCGGTCACTAGATGCAACAAAGCTGTTTGACGAAATGCTGGAGAAGAAAATCGAGCCGACCCTGGTTACCTACAATACGATGATTGATGGATACTGCAAAGCTGGGGATTTGGATGGTGCATTCCAGGTCCGGGACCAGATGCAGGTCTCCGGCATGAAGCCAAACCTCATCACTTACAATTCCCTGCTTTCTGGGCTCTGCCGTGCCCGCCGGATGGACGAGACGAAAGTTCTATTGAAAGAAATGGAGGCAGAAGGGTTCGTGATGAATGGGTTCACCTATAGTATTCTTTTCGATGGGCATTCAAAATGTGGAGATGTGGAATCTTCCGTCACCCTCTTTGAAGAATCAGTTAGAAAGGGTGTTCGGATCGAAAGCTATACATGCAGCATATTGTTGAACGGGCTGTGCAAAGAAGGGAAGATTTCTAAGGCAGAAGAGGTGTTGGAGAGACTAGTGGAGAACGGTTTGGTTCCTACAACCGTGATTTACAATACGATCATTGATGGGTATTGTCGAGTTGGGGACATGGATGGGGCCTTCTCGGTAGTGAGGCGGATGGAGTCGCTTGGACTGAAACCTGAACACATCGCTTACAATGCGCTGATTAATGGACTGTGCAAGTTGCAGAGATTGGCCGAGGCAGAAGACATGGTGAAGGAGATGGCGAAGAAGGGAGTGTCTCCAAGCATAGAGACTTACAATATTCTTCTTGATGCCTACGGGCGAGCTGGCCAATTTGAGAGGTGTTTCGAAATGCTTGAGGAGATGCAAGAGATGTGGGAGCTCAGCCCAAATGTTGTGTCATATGGTTCTATAGTAAATGGCTTCTGCAAGTCGGGCAAGCTCCACGAAGCCGAAGCTCTCTTCCAAGATATGTTAGGTAGAGACATCCACCCAAATGTGCAGATCTACAATATGCTTATTGACGTGTATTGTAAATCGGGGAATGTCCAACACGTCCATAGGCTGATCGAGGACATGAAGAGAAGAGGTATTTCCCCAAGCATCATAACGTATAACTGCATGATAAAGGGTCTCTGCAGCTTAGGATCCTTAAGAGAAGCTGAAAACTCAGCACTTAGGTTAAAAGATGAAGGTCTTAGCCCTGATGTGATCACATACAATACTCTAATTTCAGCATATTGCAATGTTAACAACATCCAGAAAGCTATTGAACTCTATGAAGGGATGGAGAAGTTAGGCATCAAACCCAACTTATCTACGTATCATGCATTAATAAGTCAGATGAGCATGGACGGAAATATACAAGGCGTAGAATATTTGTATCAGCAAATGTTGCAGAGAAAGCTGGTTCCCGATAGTGGGGTGTACAGCGCGCTGATATCTGGGTATGCAAAATGTGGAGATGAATGCAAGGCACTAGCTCTGCAGCATGAGATGGAAGAGAGTAGAATATCACCTGATAAAATGGCATGCACCAGTTTGGAAATGGGGAGTTATAAAGAAAGTCAAATGTGAGAAGCAAATCATGGCCTTCCTTGGTATAAGGATCAAAAGACTAGCTCCGGGTATTGCTACTTGTATCACACGGATCAAGATGTTCATGCTAAGGGGTTATTATCAATACTGATTTTTTTTTCCCTTTCTGATATCTTAAAATACAATACGAAAGCCTGGAAAAGGGTTGCAAGCAGGGAAAAGGGCAAAAACTAACTGATTCCCCTTATCTAGGAGATATGTATGTTCAGTACAGGGGAGGGGTGGAATGGAAGAGCCCTGCCTGAAAGGTGCAGCTGCTCCAGTGTGTAAAATTTGGCATCCTGACTGGCTTTACATATGTTGTGAATCTTCTATTGCGTTGTTTTATTTGTATTTTTCTCTTTTATTGGTGGGTTAGATTTTGGAAAGACATTGTCATCAGTGCAAGCAAAACGGGGAGGGAAGGGTGGCCGTCGATTGCGACAAGTGTGGAAGGAAAAGATACTGCATCACATGCATTCGTCGATGGTACGCCTAATTTCATCGACTCCTCGATTCAAGCTATCGTTCTGTGAAATTTCAATACCTGAAATAGTTATATTTTATGGGCTTTGTTTGGTGCCTGGAATTCTTGTTTAGGTATCCCCAGATGTCAGACGACCTGGTTAGAACAGCCTGTCCCTCCTGCTGTGGGAATTGTGATTGCATCAACTGCTTGAGAAAGTGTCAGCGATCCAAGGTTTGCTCTCTATATCTTCATGTCTCAGCGTTTTTTTACCTTTACTACCTACATGGAAGGTTATTGCGGAGTACTGAATTTTAGTTTATGCATGTATGATGTTATCCATATATAGAGTGGTACCCCTCTGAATTTTAGTTTATTGTGGTGTACTGAATTTCGTGTTTTCTCTCTCTAATTTTCTTTCTACAAATATCAAAGCAAATCAAGCATGTTTTGAAGTGTCATTTGAGCAAGTTATTTGTTGTGCTATCCACTTCCTGTTTTAAAAAAGTTGAACCAAGAGCAAGTTAAAGAAATGAAGACGAAGGCCAATGTTCGAGGTGCCACATGTTCACAACTTTGAGAGTATTATCCGTTTCAAATTTTCTTCCTATTCATCTTATAATCTGCTCTTGTGGACAGGGCTGTCATTGTCTCAGTTGGAGATACCACAAGCAGCTTGTACAAATGATGAACAGGTATTCTGGTACTGGACTCCTCTCTATATCATCCATGTTAAATTTGCTTTGCAGTTCTTTGGTTTCATGTTAGTCATATGTATAGCATAGCATATACATCATTACAGTGTATAGGAGCCTCACATGAGGCATACATGTATCCCTATATATTTGGCCCATGGCCCATGGCCCTAATGAGAAGTATCCGTTCTCCCCAAAAACCCTAGGCTCCTCTCTCTCCTAGGGTTATTGGTGAAAGCATGCATTGCTTCTCCCAGATTTTATTAATTGAAATTTGATATTTTTCTGCTATTGTCACAGTGACAACTGTAGAACATCCATAGTGAACCTGCACAGAAGCTGTCCAAATTGTGCATATGAACTGTGACTGAGGTGTTGTCAGGAGATTCATGAAAACTACCTTCAAGGTGGTTATGAGGAGGTGATATTCGGCAATACATATAGGGGAAAAGCCTACATGCACGGGGGAGATCCTTCGTCAGATTCTTTTCATCAAGATGCAATGAAATCACCGCTTCATCGCACTCAACTTGCTGAGTGGAAAGCCAATTCCAATAGCAACATTCCTTGGCCCCCCCGGAAGCACTCGGTGGATGTGGTGCTTCTCTTCTTGAGTTGAAGTATGTTTCCCGAGAATTGGGTATCTGATTTGGAAGTCACAGCTAAAGAGTTAGCAATTCATTTTGGATTTCTCGAACGGCCCAATATGTTTACAATGTGAAGTGTGATTGCTCAAGTTCAACTAGTAAAAATTCAAGGAAAGCGGCATCCAGAGACGACTTGTCGGACAACTACTTATACTGCCCACATTCAACTTATCTTGAGCAAAAGGACCAAGCGCACTTTCAGAGGCACTGGATAAGAGGTGAACCTGTAATTATCGGTGTGGTGCTTGAAAATCCATCAGGTTTAAGCTGGGAGCCGATGGTTATGTGGCGGGCAATATGCAGTAGTAAAGCTGGCTCCAAGTAGCAGCTGCGGCGAAATCTTTGTATCAGTCACAATGAAATCACTGTAGCAGCTCCAGTGAAATCAAAATAGCAGCTACAATAAAATCATTGTAGTAACCCGTGGCACTATAGCAGCTACCGTGAATTAATAGGGAAGGATTTCATGAGTATTTTTGGTATTTTAAAAAATGTGTCATTAACATATTGTTAGAAAAGGTTCTCACATGCAAAAAATGTGGGAGAGAATTATTTTTTAAAATAATTGTAGTCGGTTTACCTATTGTAAACAAATTCATGAAGGTGTCCTCTTAATCGGACGGAAATATTATTCTGGCCCTACAGCTAATTATCGATATATCCAAAGGATATAATAAGAAAGTAGTAGAATTTTAAACTAAAGCTATATATCAAATAAACAATCATCTGGTAATTGTGTAACGCCTTTCTAATAGAGTCTCACCACATATAACAATCCTTTTTTTATGTTATGTAGATCATAACATAACAGCGGTCCAAGAAGATCTACTATAATGGGAAGGATGGGGGATAGTTTTGGAAGAAAAATGACGGTCCATGGTGACGGCAAACATACTTGGAGAGTGGTAAAAATAACAGTCCTGATAAGGGGTTTTTGGTAAGAAAAGAAGGGGGGATTTTGAAAAACTAAATTAGAAAAAGAGGTTTTTTGTTAAAAGGGGGAATAACCCCATATGTAGGGGGAAATTTTATTCATACCCCATAAATCTGTAATTAGCCCCCATTTCCAACAAACTTGAACACACCCCATTTTTTTTTTTCATACCCCATTCCTATCCCAAAAATACCCTTCCCCCTTACACCCCACCTTCAATACACCCCAGTTAAATGGCCCGCCCCAACTTGATTATACCCCAATCAAACACATAGCCCCTTAAATATACCCCAATTATATGCACTCTTGAATACACCCCACTCTTAAATAAACCCCATGCAGTTGGCTGATACTTGAAGGCACAAGTAGAGCTGCAACTTGGGCGGGCCAACCTAAACCCAACCCGAGTCCAACCCGAACCCAACCCGAATTTGGGCGGGCTAATCCGAGCCCAACCCGAATTATTTCTCCTTGACCCGACAGGACCCGACACGAAATCAGCGGGTCTGGGACAAGGCTAAACGGGTTCGAGTCGTAAACGGGTCGACACGATAGACCCGTTTAATAAACGGGTCGGGTCCGGTCCGGGTTTAGGGTCTGGACACGGTAGACCCGGAAAGACCCGTTTAGTATTCAACGGGTCGTGTCGTGTCGTGTCGGGTCGGGTCTACCAGCAATCCAATACTATAATATATAATACCAGTGGGTCTTTCGGGTCAGGTCGGGTCAAGTCGGATTGGGTCGGATCGGGTCAACTAAATAGATCCGGGTGGTAAACGGGTCTTATCGTGTCTGCCTATTTATTAGTGAGTCAGGTAGGGGTTTAGGATCTAGACACAATTAGTTAAACGGGTCGGGTCCGGGTCTAGGGGTTTTGGACACAACACGAAACTAGACACGACACGAACCCGACACGGCACGACTCATTGCCACCCCTAGCTGCAACTTGGGCGGGCCAACCCAAACCCAACCCGACTTTGGGCGGGTTAACCCAAACCCACCCCGCACAACCCGGACAACCCGACGGGTTGGGCTTGGGCTAAGTTTAAACAAACATTGGGTTGGGTTGGGGGTACAAAAGACGCTGAACAGCGGCTTTGGGGTTTGGGGTACAAAAAAAAGGGCATTGTTGGTATTAAAGGATTGTTGAGTAAGTTATTGAGAAACGCTAGGGATACGGGGGCTAATTACAGATTTTTGGGGTATGAATAATATTTCCCTATGTAGGTGCCCACACACTCTCCCTCTCTCTCTCCCCCAACAACCATCCCAGACTCCCAGTGATCCCACCCACCCCTTTTCATATACCCCCCTCCTCAGCCTGCTCTCTCTCTCTCTCTCTCTCTCTCTCTCTCTCTCTCACACACACACACACACAAGACAAAAAGAAGAAAAAATAAATAAAAACCCATCCCCACCGACCCCTTCTACTGTACCAGGGTCTCTCTCTCTCTCCAATCGAGATAGCCCGCCAAGGGCAGAACCAGGGGGGGGGGGGGGGGGGGGGGGGAAGGGGGTGTCAAGTTTGCAAAATTTTGAGGTTTTGAAAATTTTTAAAAATTCTTTACACATGGCCTCTCCAAAATTTTAAATTTTGAAGTTTCTGGATCCGCCAATGCCCCCCTCCCCTCTCTCTCTCTCTCTCTCTCTCTCTCTCTCTCTCTAACATTTTTGCTACCCAATAGATTCATTGCACATTTCTCAAAAAAAAAAATAATAGATTCATTGCACTTGCTTACAATCAATCGTGCGCTACATCTTCCATGTGGCACTAACAGTATCACAGATGCCAAAGGCGTCAATGGTGCGCTACGTCTTCCATGTGGCACTAACATATCACAGACGCCAAAGGCGGCCGTCTGAGTTACAACAGTCACGGAGCCATCAAAGGCGGCTATGGTGACCACCGAAGCCGGCCGTCCGAGTGCAGACAAGCACAGATATTAACTAGTTATTTTATAAAAGAAAGATATCTAGTATTTAACACACTAGTTTTTGCATATTTATTTTTCAATATTTACTTCAGAGAATTTTGATGAAAAAACATACTTTGTTACTACGATCCGTAGCAATATTCAGTTTAATCATTCAACTTGCCAAGGGATTCAAAGCTTTTCAAATTTGCTTCATGTGGGGAAAAGAGAATGAGATTGGAGACCTATCAATTAGGTATAATCTACCTGCACTTTACGATGGTATATTGATTTTCTCTTACTAGATTCCCAACATAAACATGGTATTGCCATTTACTCAGCTCGATTATCACTATTAATATTTATGACTAGCTTTGATGAGGATAATGATATGCCTTTTTTAAAAAAATGTCCTCCAATTTTTTTTAAAAACAACATGTGTCTGTGATTGACTTGTCTTTATTTCTTCTTTCTTAATGGTAAAGATGTCATCATTCTAATATCTACTCTGGATTTAATAAACACCTTTTGGAAAGTTTGTTATATATATTGCTTTAAATTATGGTTACTGTGGTGGGTTTTTTGGTGGATGCAGTTCGATTGAAAGGCACAATCTAACAATCCCAAGAACACGAGTGGACCGGGTTTACATGAAAAAACCATTCGCAACATCGAAAGAAAAAAAAACCACGGGACGAGACGAGAATGTACTAGTAAGCCACAGCAAGTTACAAACACGCACTCTGACCCGATTACACCCAGAGAGGACCGGGCTCCCAAAATGCCAACCTCTGTAGTCTCTCTCTCTCTCTCAAGCTCCGAGAACTCAGGAATGCAATGGGCAACACCTCCTCCAGAATTCGGTCTTTCTCTCTGAAGGGTTAGGTCCCCTTTTTATAGTGCTTCGGGGTGATAGCTGGGGCACTCCGTGCGGGGCGACATTGATGACGTGCTCCTGTAACTTGCTCAACTGTCTGCATGGGGGCGACGTATCATTTGGCAGGCACTCAGTAGTTATGGTCGGGGTGCTACTTGCCATATTGGTCAATCGGGAATCTCAAGGTGTGGGTTGCCTTCTCGTAACCATCGCCCGCCCGAGATTTTCTGGAATAACTTATGTCCGATCTTGGCATGTGGTCTCATTGCGGAAATATCGGAGCTTCCCTGGGTCGGAGAGGACAGGTTCCCTTCGGAGCGCGCGGCCGGCCAGCGACGAAGTGCATGGCTAGCCCGAGACAAAGTTTACGGCCAGCCTCTACTCGGTTAAACGAAGTGCGCGGCCGGCTTGTTCTGGGTGAGCGAAGCACGTGGCCGGCCAGCGACGAAGTGCGCGGCCGGCCCGCGACGAAGTTTACTGCTAGCCTCCACTTGGGCAAACGAAGTGCGTGGCCGGCCTTCCCTCGAGTAGACAAAGCACGCGGCCGGCCTGTCCCGGGCGAGCGAAGCACGCAGCCGGCCAGCGACGAAGTGCACGATCGGCCCGCGATGAAGTTTATAGCCGGTCTCTACTCGGACAAAAGGAGCGCGCTGTCGGCCCAGATAATGGGTCGGCAAACGGAACTTCAGTCGACCCAAGGCAGGGGGTCGGTGGGTTTTTTCAAACATGCCAAACCACCTCGACATTGACAAACCAGTTTTGCACTATAAAAGTCCCAGCCAGCTGGGTTAGTACCTACCTAATTGGGAGGAGATAACTGTGGGTGCAAAATCTGGTTAACGCCTGATGGTGAGACCGGCTAGCCCTGCCTGGGGACCACAAAGATGACGGTGGGATCCGTCAACCCTACATGGGGCCCTGGTTAACGTCTAACAGTGGGACCCGCCAGTCCTGCTTGGGGCTCACGAAGATGACAGTTGGATCTGCTAGTCTTGCATGGAGTCCACGAAGAAGGTCTAGGGCCTGGTAAATCCCCCCGGGTATTTACCAAAACCCCAGGTATTCCCTAAACTCTATAAATAGCAGACCTTGTAAATAATCATGACCGAAATTCATTATTTCCTACTCAATTTTCTATTTTCCAGAGCTCCTTGAGTCTTTTGGTAATCAAACTCTAATCAAGCCTACTCCACCCTTTGTCTACTTGTATAATCACTCCTCAGCCTGTCGAGAGTATCTCTACTTTTTACAGAATTAGTGGATTCAAATGTTGCGTCTTACCGCACGGAGATGTAGGCTTCGGCCGAACTTCGTCACCACATCATGTGTCAACTCTGCCTCTTCTTTTCTTTGCCTCTCTCTTTACTCAACAATGTCTGCATGAGAACTAAGCACGTTATAGCTCAGTATTCTACAGTGCACTGCACTTGAATTCAACCCTCAATCGACGGTTGGAGGAAGATCGTACGACAACCATAATTTCCCCCCATATCTAGTAAGAGCATTTTTGTTACCCAATAGATTTGCTACACTTGCTTACAGCCAATCATGATGCACCATGTCGTCCAAGTGGCACTAATGACATCACAGCCATCGAAGGCGGCCATCCGAGTTTCGACGGACATGGGACCGTCTAAGGCGGCAGCGTTGACCGCTGAAGCCAGCTATCTGATTGCCGATAGGCACTGACATTAACTAGTTATTTTATTAAAAAAAATTGTATTTTAACATTGAACAATATAGTTTTTGCATATTTCTTTGTCAATGTTGACTTCAGAGAACTTTGATGAAAAAAATACTTTGTTACTACGATCCGTAGCAATATCCATCTTAATCATTCAACATGCCATGGGATTCAAAGCCTTTCAAATTTGCTTCATTTGGAGAAAAAGAGATTGGAGACTCTTTACCACGATTTATTAATTTTCTCTTACTAGATTCCCAACATAAACATGGCATAGCCATTTACTCAGCTCGATTATCACTATTTTTTCTATGACTATCCTTGATCGGGATAACAACATGCTCTTTTTTTTTAATGTCCTCAATTTTTTAAAAAAACAACCCATGTCCCTTGAATGAAATACCATTAATGGTAAAGATGTCAACATTCTAATATCTACTCTGGATTTACTAAACATCTTTTGGGAATTTTGTTACATATATATTGCTTTAAATCAGGGTTACACAGATCATGAACCACTAATGTAGAACACTAATTACTTTTGTGTGAGAAAACAAATAACCACCATGAAATTTATCATGCATTTATTCGATGGTTGAAATAAAAGCACTTGAATTCAACCCTCAATTCTACAGTGCACTGCACTTGATTTCAACCCTCAATCGACGGTTGGAGGAAGATCGTACGATAGCCATAATTTCCCCCCACATCTAGTAAGAGCATTTTTGTTACCCAATAGATTTACTACACTTGCTTACAGCCAATCATGATGCACCATGTCGTCCAAGTGGCACTAATGACATCACAGCCATCGAAGGCGGCCATCCGAGTTTCGACGGACATGGGACCGTCGAAGGCGGCAGCGTTGACCGCTGAAGCCAGCTATCTGATTGCCGATAGGCACTGACATTAACTAGTTATTTTATAATAAAAAAATTGTATTTTAACATTGAACAATTTAGTTTTTGCATATTTCTTTGTCAATGTTGACTTCAGAGAACTTTGATGAAAAAAATACTTTGTTACTACGATCCGTAGCAATATCCATCTTAATCATTCAACATGCCATGGGATTCAAAGCCTTTCAAATTTGCTTCATTTGGAGAAAAAGAGATTGGAGACTCTTTACCACGATTTATTAATTTTCTCTTACTAGATTCCCAACATAAACATGGCATAGCCATTTACTCAGCTCGATTATCACTATTTTTTCTATGACTATCCTTGATCGGGATAAACAACATGCTCTCTTTTTTTAATGTCCTCAATTTTTTTAATGTCCAATGTCAACATTCTAATATCTACTCTGGATTTACTAAACATCTTTTGGGAATTTTGTTACATATATTGCTTTAAATCAGGGTTACACAGATCATGAACCACTAATGTAGAACACTAATTACTTTTGTGTGAGAAAACAAATAACCACCATGAAATTTATCATGCTTTTATTCGATGGTTGAAATATTCTTTCAAACATAATGCATTTATTTGTGGACATAATATTATGAAATGGCTCATATGCATCTATATTAGCTGCTGTTAGTCTAACTTTTCCTTGAACTTTCATTTTCAAATATCAATTTTCTTAAGCACATATTTGTAATTTAATACCAGAATATTAGACGGAACCAATGATAACGTAAAATGATAGGGTACCAATTAGTTTGATGGGTCTAGCGTAAGGCACCCATTATGATCGATACTTCTTAAAAATAATCAGTCTTATCCGGTTCGAGGTTCATCGGGCCTGTGACGATCAAGATCTAATAGGCCAAGAGCCAAGACTTCTGTGGCTGTGATGCCAAGATGGATGAGGTGAGGTGTACAAGGCCATGAGTTAGCCCCACATCGTCTGGAGAGAAGGAGATCATGAGCTGCTTATATAATTTTCCCTCCCAAACATATAAGATGTGTTTTAAAACCGTGTACTACTACGGATTTCGTAAGAACTCCGTAGTTAAGCGTGCTCGGACGAAAGTAGTACTAGGATGGGTGACCACCCAGGGAAGTTCTCGTACGGGCACGAGCAAATCGAACAAGGCAGATGTTACAAGGTCGGCCCTTATTTCTACAAATTTTAGTCTTCGATCATCAGGCGGATTTTGAAAACCTCAGAGCCTCAGATCTCGGTGGGTCTTCTCTAGACAAGTCTTCCTCTCCTTTGCTTCTATGAGAGGGTTCCGCTCAGGGAATCTTTCTTCGGCAGGAACAGCTTCAGGTGTCCCTGCTCCACAGAAGAAGGGGGTGGCATGACCCTGCACTTTGTGAATTCTCGTCCTTCCTTCAGTGGTTGTGGCTACTTTAAGAAAGACTCATGTTGAATCTTCTAAAGAAGTCCGAGGCTATCAACAAACAAGATTTGTCTAAGTCAATTCGTTTCTTTTTATCCAAGTCAATTTCTCTTTTTTTCCAAGTCACTTCACTTTTTCTTTCCATTCATAGGTCCAAGTTTCCAGTGGTAGGGAGAAGCGCTGGAACTCCTTTATCTCCTTCAGTGGACGATTGATACCTCCTCCTCCTCCATAGGTATTAATTCTGGGTGCTCCTCGCGCTTTCTTGTTATTCGAGTCGGCTTGCCTCTGTCGTCCCCTCGACGAGCTGTTGGGTGGAGTTGCTGTGGGTTCCAGACCGAGGACACCTTCAGTCCTGACAGGTCAGCTCCATCTTCCCCGGGCGTATTTTTTCACTCGGGTGAACAAATCTTGGAGGTTGGAAGAGGGTCTCTTCGTAAGAGATCGGCGGTACAAGTCATCGGTCCAATGTAGGCTTTGATGGAAAGCCGACGGTACTGCTGCTTGCGGGGTACAGTTGTCCACTTTGAGCATCTCCTCCTTGAGCCTCTTCTCGAAGGTTCGGAGGTCTATGTAGCAGTGAGCTACCTTCAACCACCAAGCAGAACAAAATACTCTCGAGTTATACCTTAACCTTCTGCCAGTTCAGTCGCAATACCTTAACCTTCTGCCAGTTCAGTCGCACATGACCCATTGCGGTAGGACCGCTAATCAATCCTCATCGATCGTCTTTCATCCACATCAGAATCACTAGGATGTTGCCACATGGGGTATAAACAGCGGAACTGGACTTAGTATATTGGCTATATAGAATCAAATTCCCAGAAGAGAGCAGAACATCTATAAACATGACCAACGTTGAACCCTCAGCAGAGTCTGAACCTGAACCTTCGAGTTCGTCAGTAGGTAAAGCATGGGTGATCCACACGGAAGGGCATCGGGCAGATTTTGAAAAACAAATAGGGCAAGTAATTTGTAGAACCAAAAATAAAAATAAAAAATCATGTTGTGCAAGTAGGATTTTCTTCTCATGGAGCTGAATCGGAGATATTCACATCACAACTCGCATCATATCCAACCGAAACCGATGGAATAAGAAAATGCATTCTTCAGTGAAATTTTCTATATTAAATAATTCCACTATGAAAAATAATCTCACCTGATTGCAATCAGAAACACAACCTGCACCATTGATTTAATTGACTTTATTCAAGTCTCCAGGATTTAGACCTCAATGGCTCCACAGCATCCGATATCGGACACATCCGACAGGTGAACCAAACTCAAACCTGACTGCTCACTCCTCGGACAGCTATGATGCCACATCAGACATGTGAACCAAACGCAGACCGGACCACACAGTCCCCGGATGGCTGTGATGCCATCGAGCACAGAATCCGGAATAAAGGTGAGTCAGTTCCACCATTCATAACTGTATAGTGACAAAGGAAACCAACATTATCTCTGCTAAATTTGAATCACATTGGCTAACATCCCTTTTTCTTGATGCCTTCCTGTTAGTAGCATGCGACGAACTTTACAGTCCATGCTCTACAGTGAACATGGAAACAATTAGCAGTTCGTCCGGATAACAGCGATAAATTAATTTGGAGAAATGAGAGAAGAAAAAAAAAAGTCCTAACATTTACAGACCTCTAGCGGCCTCGCCTTCTTAAAAAGACCAAGCTCTAAACCATCGAGGCCTATCCAATTAAACAAATATCATAATGATTCCATCAGCCAATAGAAAGAAATTTGGCTGATAATGTTGAACCGGCAGATCGGATGGTGTTCAAAGCTTCTCGCTGCTCAGGGCTCTATCCAAGCAAGAACCTGAACACGTCACTTAGTGAGATAATGCCCTCCACGCGCTTGCTTCCAGCTTCTACGACAACGAGGCGTCGGACCCCTAAAATCAAGCAACATACATGTCAAACTCAAGAACACGTGAATACTAAACTCAGAATCATCATACAGAGAAATATATTACCGGGATTTGCCAGTCGCTCCATCACTTTCTGCAGAGGGTCGGATCGGAGACACATCTGGCATCTTTGCCCACTGAAAAATCCATTGGGTGAACTTGGATCTTGCCCGAGTTGCAGTGCCTGAAATTTCGCAGATAAAGATGATTAAACCTCAGTCAACCAGTTCTTTGTCCAAGACTACAAAACATGGTGAAAAATTAACCTTCAATGGTTCTTTATTCAAGGGACTTAAAATTCGGACATCAAAAAAACAAACCTGGCTAATCAGAGAGCTAAAAGATTGGAGGTAACTATAACCACAACCAACAATGATATAACAATTTACTTGAGTGGACTAAATATAACCACAACCAAGATGTAACTACCCAAATTAAATTCATAAATAACCAACGAGTCGGATATTTTATCGAAGTAACCGATTTCATAACGCTCCTCACAATGTCATCAAAGATTTTCTAAGTTTACATTACTCTTTTAAAATTCTTACAAACCAATAATCAAGTAAGCCCCAATGTTGAAGACCATAGTTTAACACCAAAAACATACAGCACAGATGAAGCATCTGATCCCAACTAATGACAAATGATAACAACCTAGAGGGGGGGGATGAACAGATTAATTGCTCTGTTTTTGCCTCAAATAAAATTTAACCAACCATACCACAACATTTATTGCAAGACTAAATACTCAACAGGTTGTGGAATATCGATGTGGAATTAAAAGAGCATGACGGATAACATCCAGGAAAGCATCCACCACAGAGAGCACACAAGATTGTATCTCGACTCCACGGGCCTATCCAGTTTGAGGATCATGCACTATGACAGTCAAAGTGATACAGAAAACAGTTTCTCATGCTTTTATCATCGCACCCACTAAGCCGACACTCTGCAGTGTAGTTCTATCTAGTTTCAAATTATCATTAATCTCGTAAGACCCGATTAACTGTGCAAGGTCTTCAAAATAACCATAGACAAACCTGTAGGAGCGATGTCTTCGATAACTTTTCTCAAAGTGCAATAATAATCTCACGAATCGTTCCAATGGTTCATCAGATAACAATCTGACAGCCTTCCTATGAAGATCTCTTGTAAAAGAGAAACAAGATTTGGAAGATGATAGAAGGATCTAGATCATATGATGGATCATGCAAAACCTAGGAGGCTAGGATTCCTAACAATCTCTCTATATGAATGAAGACGAAGTCATTAAAAGCCGATAGAGAAAAACCTGAGAGATGAAAACCGGTGATGGAACATGAATCTCCTCTCTCCATGTGTTTTCCACGTCGCCCCAACATCTAGGGATCTACCAATATGGGTTGCATAATGTCCTTACTCGCAAAATCCTAAGCCACAAACCATGAAAAACAGACCCAAACCGGCTCACAAACAAAGTCAAGATTTGTTGGGTGGGTGGTATGATTGAACATCAGAAGCAGATGATCGGTCATCTGTGTCAGCATTCCAGCAAATGGATCACAACATTCGATCATCGAAAACCATGTTCTGTTACTCAATGATTGATCTGGTGATCGATCATTTAACCAGATCAATCATTGAGTTGACCATCGAAAATATAGTTTTGTCCAGACTATTCTGAAAGAGACACATTTCAATGATAGACCATCAGCTAGTGATGATTGACCATCCAGTGCAGAAAATTTCAACTAGTCATTTTGAAGCTATTTTTGAACCTGACTAAAAACCAAACTCAAGAACCAAATCAATAGCATTTTAACAAGGTTTTTAGTTTTAGTTTCGGTTTCGATCCGCCCATTGAGGATTGATTTCGGTTGGTTTTGGAGTTTAGAATCGGTGTTTGGTTGGTTTTGGTTTCGTTTTTTAAAAATTAAAATAGAAAATTTAATTAAAAATTATTTTTTCTTATTTTTAGATTTTTTATGAACTTTTTGACTTTTTGTAATTTTGTAATTTTCTATTTTCCTGTATTTTTTTCCTAATTTTTTATAATTTTGTATACGCTACGTCGCTACCGGAATATCTATATTCGATCCGGAAACGGGTTGTTTATCCCTACCCTCCTTAAGGACGGATAGTCAAGTCAATCTACCTCCGAGCCAAAAAATGATTCAGCTAATCGAGCTAGGGAGGAGATTGACAAAGCATTGTCAATCTTCCACTACCTTATTGAGAAGTTGCCGAGGTGTACCCACTTGGTGGTTCCATCAGGAAGTGGAAACAGGGTTCGCTTAAGTGTAACTAGAGACTTTTTTCCTATTTTTCTAATTTTTTATATTTATATAATATTATAATATCTATATATATATATATATATATATATATATATATATATATATATATATATATATATTATAACTTATGTTAAAAGTTATTTACCGATCACAGCCATTCATTTGCACCTAGCCCTAGCCACTGAATCGCACTCAGGCCCCACTAGCAAGTAAAGAGATGTGATTCAATGCCACGTAATCCTAGTTGACCATTCGGGATAAACGTTTCGAGTTGAAGAGCGACCGAGTTCGTCTTTCCTATCTAATCCCATGGGTAAGGGTTTGAGCGGAGAGCGGAGAGCGGAGAGCGGGGGAGGGGGAGGGGGAGAGGGCCGACGAGACGACAGTCACTGTGATCGGCGACGGCGGCGATAGGATGACGACAACGGCAGAGGTCCAGGTAGTTATTTTTCATTCTCCTCTTCTCTTTTTCTTCTCTAGACTGACTAAAACAAGAAAGGATCAAGGGGTGTTTCGGACCGGACCCTGTCGAAACTGATCCGATCGAGTCGATCCTTCAAACCTTGCATTTTAAAGCACTTTTTAAGCTCGAAAAACAATTGTTAAAACCATTCAAAACGGATCAAAATAAGTGCATCAAAATACATAAAGATGCACGAAAAGATCTATATGATGAATGTGATGCATCATCCGAACCATGGGTTTCTAAGTCACATTATATATCCCTAATAAAGAAGATTTATCTGGAATGTGTTTAAGTAGTTTCTTGTGATTTTTTTCATCAGTCATGAACTCCTAAAGTAGCTATCTTTCAAATTGAACTTCACCAAAGGAATCCATCTTGTTGAACCTAGCCTATCCCCTTGATTCCCCTATAAGGATCACTCAATACAACTCATACACGCATATACTCTCGAACTTTCGCACATATTTCAATTGACATTGACACAAAGTTAGCCAACACTAAATACTCAACAACATTGGTCAGAACTTTACCCAAACCTCTTTTATCTATTTCTCCTTTGGATGCACTCTTGTATTGTTCTATTTCCATTTCATCTCCATTTTGGGGGGTTTGACTATTAAACCATAGCACCATTTACTTTTCTCTTTTAGGGAGTTTGGCTTCTTTGACAAGGATCACGAGTTTGGCTTCTTTGACAAGGATCACAAAACCATCAGTATGGATTATACGGTTGGGTTAAAAGCCCATGAACATACAGTCAAATATTGGAGATGCTTGCAATGGAAATTTGGTAAACTCAACAGAGATAGACTAAGAAACAAGAACAATATAGTTACGCTAAAGAAAAAACTGAAGCTACGGGTTGTGGAGAACTGCTTGAGATGGTTTGTATTTGTGCAATGTAAGTTTAAATAACTCCTATAAGGAGAGAGTTCAAATATATAGGATGAAAAATAGAAAGAAAGGAGATCGAAGATGGAAGTAATGATAAAGGTCTGAGAACATTCTCCTTTTCTTGGTTTTGGGCCAGGTAGGGATGGCAATTAACCTGATTTGTCGGACCCGACCCTATTGGGATGGGTTTGGGATGATGTTAAATGTGGGCATGTTCGTTTCAAAAACCTAGGGTTCGGGGCGGCTTCGGTTTACCCCGAATCAATCCCAAGTATATCCATATACATACCACAGTTGTAGGGAGAACAACAAGATCAATGAAAAATCCTAGTCCTACGACTCCTACCTAGCAAACTCTAACTCAAATCCTCTCTAGCAAACCATAGCAACTTCTATATAATTTTTGTTAAAATGAACAAGTGGGTACAAGTCCACCTCGCCCCAATCCATCCTACCAAGTATAACAGAAAGAGGGGGAGGGGGGTTTCGATATTACAGCTGGGATGGGGTTTTTACTTATCCAACCCGGCATACGTTTGGTGCAGATTTGGGGTGCGTTACTCCCAACTGGGATGGGGTTGCCTCATCCCAAAACCACCTCGTTGCCATCCCTAGGGTCAGGAACCTATGGCGAAGTAGTATGCATATACTTACCTGAAACTGATAGAAGCCTTTTTGTTTGGGTGCATTAACACTAAAGAAATTGATCTTACGAGTAGAAATAGATCAAATCCAATGTCGACCGTCAAGTCAATGCATGCTTCTGCAATTACATTTACACAACTGATGTCCTGAACCTCAGAGGCACGGACACTTCCCTAGCCCCATCGTATCCGTGTCGGACACGTGTCCGACACGAACACACGTTGGACACGTGCGGCCGTGCCGGACACGCACGAGCCGTGTCACACATGATTTCGGGCATTGGACACTATCGGACACAGCCAAACACGCGCTGAACACAGAGAGGACACACAGAGCAACTGACAAGCTGAGTTTTAGAGTCGGGTCGGGGTTTCAAGGTTGAGTCGGGCCCGATATAACATAAATCGGGCTCAACACTTATGGATTTTGAGCTCTCGCTGAGACTTTGGAGCTCTAGAGATTGGTGGCGATTCGAGGTGGAAGAGACGACCTTGGGCTCGGATTGACTCGACCTCCTCCCTCCCGCTGCCTCCTCCCTCCACAGCATCGGCTCCCTGCCTCCTCCCTCCCGCTGTCGCTGGATTTGGTAAGAAATGACGACTTCGGGCTCAGATCTCTCTCTCTCTCTCTCTCTCTCTCTCTCTCTCTCTCTCTCTCTCTCTCTCTAAGTGTGGAGAATTAGTGCGAGAGGAGGCTGCGATTCAGTTTTGGCTATTAACCCATCTGATCCTTAAAGGTTTCATATAGCTTTAAAGCCAAAACTGAATCACAGTCATTCTTTTACATACCATTTGGCCCATTTGGGGCTGAGTGCGATTCACCGGTTGAGCTAGGTGTAAGGGATGGTTGCGATTCAGTTTTAGCTTTACGCCTTTAACATATTCGATCCTCAAAGGTTTATAGGTTGAAGGATTCAACCTATGTGAAGTTGTGAACTGAAGCCAAAACTGAAACACATTTTAATTTAATTTCAGAAGCAAAAACTGTGATTCAGTTTTTGAGAGTGGTCCTATGTTCCTTAAAGCCATTAACCGTGAAGGTGAATACAAGGACAAGCATTTCATCGCTAACTTAATCAAGGAGACTATTTATGAAGTTGGTCCTCATAATGTGGTGCAAGTTATTACAGATAATGCATCTGTTTGTAAGAGTGCAGGGTTTCTTATTGAGGCCCAGTTTCCACATATTTTTTGGACTCCATGTGTGGTCATACATTAAAACTTGCTTTAAAGAACATATGTTCCTCAAAAGACAATTAATCCAATGCTGAAGTATATGCACAAAATGGTTGGATAAAGGAGATCATAAGTGATGTTTTAATAAAAAAAAACTTCATTAGGAACCATTCCACGAGATTATTTATGTTTAATGAGCATGTTAAATTGAAATTGCTCTCAATTGCGAAGACACGCTTCGTTTCAAGCATTGTGATGCTTAAAAGATTTAAACAGATAAAGGAAGGTCTCCAAAGCATGGTAATTGGTAGTCGTTGATCATCTTATCAGGAGGATGATATTGAGAGAGCGACATTTGTTAAAGAAAAAGTGTTGGATAACGTTAGGTAGGAGAAAATTGATTATATTCTTGCCTTCACAGAACCTATTTATGAGATGTTTAGGCTTGCAGACACGATATGCCTTGCCTTCATTTGGTCTATGTTATGTGGGACTCTATGATAGAGAAGGTGAAGGCTATTATTATATACCGTCATGAAGCTAAACGAGATGATGAAGACTCAGCTTTTTATTCAGTGGTGTATCAAATACTAGTGGATCGATGGGGATCATGGGGTAAAAGCAACCCACCCCTAGGTTGCTTGGCACACTCGTTGAACCCTAGGTATGATTCCTGATCCTCTCATTTTTTAGCTTTCGATATTCCAGTTAGTCTTACCAAGTAAATAATATATATATATATATATATATATATATATATATATATATGACGTAGGACTGATGACGCAATGCCTAAATGAACAGCAAACATTCGAAACCAATATCCATCTATTGACTTTAGCAGATACTAATTCAATTATAAGTGAAGTTTAACAATAGGATAATGTGACGTTAGTAGGCAATTGTCGTCTCATAATACGTACCAATCTAAAATTAGCAAGCGGTTAGGTCGTCGGAAGCGTAGGAGCTTCCGTTAGTATAGGGATCATTTATATAATTAACAATGAAAGTCTAAACAACTTCAAGGATTTCAAAAAATAGGGTAGGCTTCACAGGTTGATGTAAAGGTACTTTAAGTGATTACTTCTATGCACAAATCAGCAGTAGTAAATTTCAAATATTGGTCATGCGCAATAAGAAGCTAAATGGAACTTAATACCATGCAGGTGCAGGACGAGGATTGACGATGTCACGAAGAGCAGATTTCCACAAGTAGATGGCGGACTTCATGCAGCGGGTGCAACATGCGGCAATCGTCGGCGGCGATTGCAAGTGAAGAAGTCTTGGATGTCGACGTAAGCACGGGTCATTCGCCGCTCGTGATCTTCCGTAGTTTCGCCCGGGGATCGTCTGAAAGCTCGAGTCGCTAATATGGATGTAAGAATTGTATTTGGCCATTGTATGATCTCATGAGGTAAAAATGGTCACCCGAGCAAGTTCTCAATGCGATTGAACAATCCACTCATATTCCATAAGAAATTTCAGCCAAGCTTGCCGACGTCAAGTAGGAGGGACGGCCGAACTGCAGGTGGCGGCGCCCCAGGCCGGAGGGCGGGGCCGGGGTCGAAGAGGTGGTCGGCCGACCTTCGGATGACAGCACCACAGGCCGGAGGGCAGGGCCGGGGTCGGAGAGATGGGCGGCCGGCCTTCGGGTGGCGACACCACCGGCCGACAGTCGGAGCTGGCGCAAAGGAGGTGGGGTGGGGGAGGTTCGGATTCCGGGCAGTGGGGCCTCAGGCCGGCGGGTGGGGTCGGGGTCGGGGATGCGGGCGGTCGAACGCCGGATGGTGACGCCTCAGGCCTGCGGGCGGGTCCGGCGGCAGGGTGGTGGAGGTGCTGGAGTTTGGGTTGCCATCTTCCCTTGAAGAAGTGGGTGTTTCGGGTTGGGTGGTAGTGGCTCACAAAGCAAAGAAAAAGAAAACAAGAGAAAGAAAGAAAGAGAGATGGAGAGAGAGAGGGAAAGAGAGCGAGGGGAATCTGAGAGAGGAAAAAGTATTTTCATTCAAACTTCATCAATGCATCGTACACCCCTTCCCCTCCTTTTTGTCTTACCAATATCTGAACATAACTGCACCCACAACTACACCCATTACCTACAACTGAAAAGTAACTACACCCATTACCACAACTGAAAAGTAACTACACCCATCACTTCACCCACTACCTATTACAACTGAAAACATAACTACACCCAAACGGACTGCAGCAAATAAAAACTGACAACCTGAATATTTACAGATAACCCCCTGAACAACCTGAATATTTATAGATAATCACTGTACGTTTCTCAAATAGTTCTTGTGGGCCTCCAAAGCAGCTTCTTGGGCCAAATAGATGATGAAATGACGGGCCCATCATCCTCCGATCCAGAGGAATGTTGAATCCCTAGCTCTCCTCGACCGGCGTCTGTATACCCGTGTGATGGGTGGTCGGATGTCCCCATCAATCCTCCCGGGGTGGGAGAAACTCGACCCTGTCGAGTGTAGATCCTGCTGACTCTGGTAGTGCTCGAGTAAATCTGGGGCCAGACGCTGTATGTCGTCCCGAGGAATCCAGGTGCACTCAGAATCGGGTCGACCTCTCCACCTGACTAGGTACCGCTGAAAACCACCGTCTCCTGTGAAAATTATCTGCTCATCGAGAATATCGTCAATCTGTTCATTTTGTGGGGAAGGGTGCGGTAGCGATACAATATCAGGTATAAGGCGATCAGAAGTTTCAAGGTCAGGCGTGAAGAATGGGTCACTTGGGACTACTGCTGAACCTTTAAAGCTATCCAAATCTTCTATGTTAAATATTGAACTGATCCCGTAATCCAACGGTAAGTCTACGACATAAGCGTTTTGACCAATTCGCTTTAAAATTTTAAAAGGTCCCGAACTACGAGCCTGCAATTTTTTTACGGTTCCTGAAGGATACCGTTCTGGTCGGGTTTAACATTGGTGATTATTTGTAAATCATGCATATGATGTGCAAATAATTGTGCAGACTCAGAGATTCGTGTGTGTGGTGACATGGGAAGAAGACCTATAGGCTTGTTAGGTTTAAACCCGTGGACGATTTCGAATGGACTCATCCCTACACTCCTGTTGATGGAATTATTATATGCAAACTCGGCGACTGGTAGGACTGAATCCAAATTCATGTTATTTTTACCCACAAGGCAACGTAATAAGTTCCCTAAACTTCGATTGACTACTTCGGTCTGCCCATCGGTTTGGGGATGGTAAGCAGTTGAAAATTTAAGCTTGGTTCCCATCATTGCCCACAAGGTCTTCCAGAAGTAGCTTGTAAATTTAATATCTCGATCAGAGACAATAGACTTAGGAAGTCCATGTAGCTTTACAATATTATCAAAATAAAGCTTTGCCACCTTAGAAGCATCAAATGTTTTGGAACACGGAACGAAATGGGCCATTTTCGAAAAGCGGTCAACAATGACAAAAATGGAGTCATTCTTTCGAAATGTGCGAGGTAAACAGAGCACAAAATTCGTACTTACATCTTGCCATGGACGGTCAGGTATGGGCAAGGGAGTATACAGACCTGTATTGTGCTTATGTTGTTTCGACGTTTGACACGTGCGACACTGGCCAATTAATTTAGCAACATCACGCTTTAGACTTGGCCAAAAGAACTGTCGTTCAACCTCTTCAATAGTTTTATCTCGCCCAAAATGTCCAGACAGACCCCCAGCGTGTATTTCCCATATAAGAAATTCTCGAACCGAAGTGCGAGGAATACACAATTTATTAGCCCGGAACAGGTACCCATCTTGGAGATAGAAGTCGTCTATTCCTCGATTCAGTTCGTTTTTCAAATCTTTATAGACATTTCAAAAGTCTGGGCATGATTCATATTCTTCCTTGAGCTTCTCAAACCCGACAACCTCTGCACTGACAGCAAGTAATAGGGTCATCCTTCGACTTAATGCATCTGCAGCCTTATTCTCAACTCATGCTTTATGTTTAAGAACAAACGTGTAGGCTTGCAGGAAAGCTACCCATTGATCATGCCGAAAATTCACTTTTTCTGAGAATTTAGGTACCTTAGGGCTTCATGGTCTGAGTACAAGACGAATTCTTGCGGCAAGAGGTAATGACGCCAATATCTTAGAGCTTGGACTACCGCGTAGAACTCCTTATCGTAGGTGGAGTACTTCTGTTTTGCTTCGTTCAGCTTTTCGCTGAAGTAGGCAATAGGATGTCCTTCTTGACTAAGGACTCCACCAATTCCAACACCGGAAGCATCGCATGCAACTTCAAAAGCTTTCATAAAATCCGGCAGACGCATGACTGGGGCTTCAGTCATTCGTTTCTTAATCTCGTCGAACGCACGAGTGGCGGCATTCGACCATCGGAATTCTCCTATTCTTCAGGCAATCTGTGATTGGAGACATGATCGTGCTAAAATTCCTGATGAAACGCCGGTAGAAGGTAGCCAATCCATGGAAACTTCTTACATCATGGATGGTCTTGAGAATTGGCCATTCTACGATCGCATTGACCTTCTGTGGGTCAGCAGACACCCCTTCTGAGGATACAATGAATCCTAAGAAGATAACTTGGTCTGTGAGGAAAGAACACTTTTTTAGATTGGCGTACAAACTTTCCTTCCTCAGGGTGTGGCAAACCTGCTTGAGGTGATCAATGTGTTCCTTTGTGGACCTACTGTAGATAAGTATATCATCAAAATAAACCACAAGGAATTTGCCCATGAAGGGTCGTGGTACCTGTGTCATGACACGCATAAAGGTACTAGGGGCGTTGGATAATCCAAAGGGCATCACCATCCATTCGTATAGACCATCCTTTGTTTTAAAGGCGGTCTTCCACTCATCTCCGGGCCTGATTCGAATTTGATGGTATCCACTTTTCAAGTAGATCTTTGAGAAAATAGTGGCACCAGCCATCATATTGAGCATATCGTCCAAATGCGGGATGGGAAAACGGTATTTTACCGTAATTCTGTTGATGGCTCTGCTATCCACATACATTCTCAAGAATCCATCTTTCTTAGGGGAAAGGAGAGCGGAGACAGCACAAGGACTGAGGCTTTCTTTGATAAACCCTTTTTGCAACAACTCCTCCACTTGACGCTTGAGTTCCGCATGTTCAGTCGGATTGAGCCTGTAATGGGGTAGATTTGGTAATGAGGCTCCCGGAACTAGGTCAATGGCGTGTTGTATGTCACGTATTGGGGGCAGGTGGTTTGGGAGATCTTCTGGAAAAATGTCTTCGAATTCCTCCAGAATAGGGGTAATTTCCTCTGGAAAATTGTTCTGAAGTTCCATAGTGACCTCCTTGGTGACGAGGGCAAACATAACGGACTCTTCAGATATACCCTTCTCAAATTCCGTAGGGCTAATGATGTGCAACCCCTTTTCTTTTGAAGGTTCTTTTTGTTTAACCTTGTCAGTGAGCTTAGGTTGAAGAGGGGTCAGTTTGATCCGTCTTCCCTCGAAAACGAATGAACATAAGTTAGAGCGACCATAGATAGTAACATTTAGGTCAAACAGCCAAGGTCGCCCTAAAATGATATGCCCAACATCCATCGGAATAATATCGCACCAAACCTTATCCTTATAGGCAAGGAATTGGATAGGGACTAAACATTGTTCTTTGATAGATATAGATGTTGTGTCAACCCATGAGACCTTATAAGGAGTAGGGTGTGGTACTGGTGAAAATCCAAGCCGAGAGATGACGCTGGCAGAGACAGCATTGATGCAACTCCCGCTGTTAATTATCACCTTACAGTTCTTGTCCCCACATTTGACAATTGTGCTAAAGATTGTCGTTCGCCTCCAATCATCGCTTTCTTTTGGGTGGGTTAGCGCACATCGAACAACCCCTAGAGATGAAGCACCAGTGTACCCTTCAGTAGGTGTTCTGATACATACCAAGTGCTCCTCATCATCCCCATACTCATCTTCAAAGGAGAAGTCATTTGGATCATACACATCCTCTCCTAAAGCTTCAACACCCTCCTCTTGTTCCTCAATCATCAAAGTTTTGGGGAGTTCTTTGTTAGGGCATTGAGCAGCCATATGCCCAAAGCCAAGACATCGAAAACACTGGATTTGATTCCCAGTTCGAGGTGCCTCGCCCAATATCCCTTTGCCTCGATTGTCTCTTCCACTGATGGGATTGTTGGTAGTAGACTTGTATTGGGGTGGCCCAGCAGGGGTCTTGCTACCAGGAATTTGAAAAGTACTAGGTGTACTTCGAGGTTCAAAACGTTTTGGGAATTGAGGTCTAAGGAACTGTTCACAATTCTGGGCTAAAGTAAAGGCTTGTTCTAGGGTGGTAACTTCACGAATGAACAGCTCTCTTCTTAGGTCATCGCGCAATCCAGCTCGGAATCTTGACAAGGTGACGGCCTCATCCTCAATAGTGTTACATCTCATCATCAGCTCATCGAACTGAGCGATGTAATCACTTACTGTTCTGCTCCCTTGCCTCAAATTCTGCCATTTATCTAATAGGCCAGCTTGATAGGTTTGGGGCAGGTACTTCTCCTTAAGTTTTTCCTTCATCTCTTCCCAATCAACTATTGGGGGTTGGTGCCGCTTGTGGATGCTCTGCTCCACATTTTGCCAGAACAATTTGGCATTGCCAATCAATTTCATTTTGGCAAATCGGACTCGACGATCTTCCGACAGATTATACCATTGAAAGAAGTGATCCATGTCGAACACCCAATCAGAAAAGGCTTTTGGGTCCAACCGACCATCAAAGGCCGGGGCATCCAACCTGATACTCCTAATCGCTCGTTCATCCGGGTCTTGCTCGAAATTGTTCCAGAAAACAGGGTTGGGACCCTGACCATGACGACCTTGGTAGGGTGGCGGGTATGGAGGCTGATGTCTAAAGACATTTTCAGCTTGCCTTTTACGATCGCCATTCCCGCCTATTTGCGATCCCTCGCCCATATTACATTCCAAACCTTGGTGGAGTTGGGTTTCTATTTGATGGAAGCGAGTTTGGGTTTCATGGTCCGATGCTCGACGGGCTTCATTAGCCGCTTGCATTGTAGCGGCTAATTCATTTAAGGATTTTATCACGTCAGCTAGAGTGGGTTCCATAATGAAGTGGGATTCTTGAGAGTCGGTTTCTAGACCACTACGAAGAGGCATGCACTCTAGTACGTATATATATGCAAATTACTCTGGTTCCCTATACTAACCTTGCTCTGATACCAAGCTGACGTAGGACTGATGACGCAATGCCAAAATGAACAGCAAACATTCGAAACCAATATCCATCTATTGACTTTAGCAGATACTAATTCAATTATAAGTGAAGTTTAACAATAGGATAACGTGACGTTAGTAGGCAATTGCCGTCTCATAATACGTACCAATCTAAAATTAGGAAGCGGTTAGGTCGTCAGAAGCATAGGAGCTTCCGTTAGTATAAGGATCATTTCTATAATTAACAATGGAAGTCTAAACAACTTCAAGGATTTCAAAAAACAGGGTAGGCTTCACAGGTTGATGTACAGGTACTTTAAGTGATTACTTCTATGCACAAATCAGCAGTAGTAAATTTCAAATATTGGTCATGCACAATGAGAAGCTAAATGTAACTTAATATCATGCAGGTGCAGGACGCGGATTGACGATGTCACGAAGAGCAGATTTCCACAAGTAGATGACGGACTTCATGCGGCGGGTGCAACATGCGGCAATCGTCGGCGGCGATTGCAAGTGAAGAAGTCTTGGATGTCGACGTAAGCACGGGTCATTCGCCGCTCGTGATCTTCCGTAGTTTCGCCCGGGGATCGTCTGAAAGCTCGAGTCGCTAATATGGATGTAAGAATTGTATTTGGCCGTTGTATGATCTCATGAGGTAAAAGTAGTCGCTCGAGCAAGTTCTCGATGCGATTGAACAATCCACTCATATTCCATAAGAAATTTCAGCCAAGCTTGCCGACGTCGAGTAGGAGGGATGGCCGAACTGCAGGTGGCGGCGCCCCAGGCCGGAGGGCGGGGCCGGGGTCGGAGAGGTGGTCGGCCGACCTTCGGATGGTAGCACCACAGGCCAGAGGGCAGGGCCGGGGTCGGAGAGATGGGCGGCCGGCCTTCGGGTGGCGGCACCACCGGCCGACAGTCGGAACCGGCGCAAAGGAGGTGGGGTGGGGGAGGTTCGGATTCCGGGCGGCGGGGCCTCAGGCCGGCGGGTGGGGCCGGGGTCGGGGAGGCGGGCGGTCGAACGCCGGATGGTGGCGCCTCAGGCCGGCGGGCGGGTCCGGTGGCAGGGTAGTGGAGGTGCTGGAGTTTGGGTTGCCATCTTCCCTTGAAGAGGTGGGTGTTTCGGGTTAGGTGGTAGTGGCTCACAGAGCAAAGAAAAAGAAAACAAGAGAAAGAGAGAAAGAGAGATGGAGAGAGAGAGAGAGAGGGAGAGAGAGAGAGAGACAGAGGGGAATCTGAGAGAGGGAGGAAAAAGTATTTTCATTCAAACTTCATCAATGCATCGTACACCCCTTCCCCTCCTTTTTGTCTTCCCAATATCTGAACATAATTGCACCCACAACTACACCCATTACCTACAGCTGAAAAGTAACTACACCCATTACCACAACTGAAAAGTAACTACACCCATCACTTCACCCACTACCTATTACAACTGAAAACATAACTACACCCAAACGGACTGCAGCAAATAAAAACTGACAACCTGAATATTTACAGGTAACCCCCTGAACAACCTAATATATATATATATATATATATATATATATATATATATATATATATATATATATATTGTGGGCCTTCGTGGCCTTGTAGGTATTATAGTGCTAATGGCTTAGAGTCTTCCAACCGTGTTCCTCCACATAGAGATGAGGAGATTTCAGCAGAAAGGCAAAAGTGTTCTAAAAGATACTTTACTAATGTGGAGGAGCGAAGGCAAGCTAACGCGGAGTTTGCCAAGTTTTCTGCAGGATATAGAGAATTTGCAAACACTGATTCCATGACTGATAGAGGGTAGATGGAGCCAGACTTGTGGTGGATTTCTCATTGATCGTCTACGCCACTACTACAAACATTAGCTATGAAATTACTTCGACAACCGTGTTTCTCGTCATGTTGTGAGGAATTGAAGTACATACGCATTCATAAACTCTTTGAAGAGGAACAAGATAGCACCACAAACAGGCGAAGATTTGGTATATGTACATTCAAATCTTTATCAAGATAGACTCCACAATATAATCAAGGCGAGACAAAGATGTGGGATATTGGAGGAGATACATTTGATACCATGGAGGGTGCCAGGATTCTTGAAATAGTTGATCTTTCACTTGATGAACAAGACTTGGAGAGTGTTATATTTAATGAAAAACAAGCTCATGTAAATGAAGAAGAAGTCCTCCTAGCCTGAAGATGACGAACTAGAGTTCATAGTTGTTTTTTTGGGGGTTTTCATGTATCTTTTTGATGCTTCTCATGTATCTTTTTGTTATGAACTCATGTTATGGATGTGGTTGTGGAGTTTTGGTTATTGACTAATTTTGAATCCACGCAATGTTAATTTTTCTTTTTGTTATGAACTCGTGTTATGGATGTGGTTATTGACTAATATATGACTATGACTAGCTAAATCATGAATCATTTGCTAATTGTATTTTTATATACTTGTGAAATATTGTTTTGCTAAATCATGAATCATTTGCCGTGTCCGTGTTCTACTTTTTTTAGTTTTGCCATGTTGCCGTGTTTGTATCGTGTCGTGTCCGTGTCCCATGTCCATATCCGTGCATCATTGTCCTGAACACATCTATTCATTGCAGAAACTAAACAGTGATGATCAAACAAAGAGAATAATATCATATGATCCTCTAAAAGAAATACTTCACACTATGAATCATTATGAAATACAATAATGAGATTGTATATATGCAAGAATTTCCAAAGATTTACACTTTCAACAAAGCAGGAATTTTCCTTTACCTGATGAATACTCATTTCATCAAGGTGAATCTGTGCATAAACTTTGTCTTTAGCCAAAGCTGTGATATCACTGTTGAAAACAGCATTAAAAGACCAGTTCACGTAATTAATTGAAGGAAGAAAAGTAATTGGTTCCAGCGAAACAAAATAATGCCAACATAAGTAACCTTCTAGAATATGTATCCAGCAAAGAGGAGTTGTTGTCAACTATTGGTATTGAGCTGACTCGAGCTGTCGACGAAATTAATATGACAGCATTAGTGCAATAGTTAACAGTAAAAGGATAAACCAATGGATACACATGATAAAAAAAAAGATAATTTCTTCCAAAACAATTTATTTTCCTAATTGTTATTCACAAGATCTACTTTGATGCAGTAGACACATGAGAATTTGTATGTGCTCCCAATTAAGAGACATAGGTTAGAGATTAGAATTATGGAAGAATAAAGTTCAGAAAACTATATACATTTGCTGTAGCCGAAAATCTCCAGTTCCGGTACTTTTGAGTAAGCACATGATCTAATGACCGGGAACCCACTATCCTGATCTCTCTCTCTCTCTCTCTCTCTCTCTCTCTCTCTCTCTCTCTCTCTCTCTCTCGTGCGCGCGCGCGCGTGCGCACGGACGGACACACACACATAAACGTGCGAGCTCACTCGCTCATGCACACACACATGCTTGCACCGCCCTCTAAAATGGAAAGAATGCTGAGATATAGTGGTCTGAGAGAGGTGACAGATAACTTCGACACCCATATCCGAGTAGTAAATGTCAAAATGAAGTTTAGCAGGTTACTAGAACCATACAAGACACAATAATATAAGAATATGAAAAAAAATTAATATATATTCCAACTTCTTATGGTTAGGATTGATCAAAGAGAGCATGTGCAGGATCGCACACGTTGTGTTCGATGCATTGACAGACACACAGGTAGAGGGAGCAGCAGCCCAAAAGGTCATTTCCCGACTTCCAACTTGGTAACTATGCTAACATCAACAGATTGAATGCAACAATGAAACAAAAGAGGACCTACAATTCATTGTCATGTTTCAGGAGATAAATAAAATTTTTAAATTTAAAGCATTCAGCCAATCATAAAATAAAGAGCACACCTTGGACTAACAAAGATAAGGCAGAGCTAAGTGAATCATTTGGTCTCAGCATTGCCAGTGGACGCCCATTGGATTCCCCAATTCTAGGAACCCACGTGCCCAAAGGAATTGTACATATCGGTTGTTGGAGAATGGGCAAAGAACTAGAAGAGTGTCTAAAGTGCCTGCAAATAGCTGGAATGGAAAAAAGGGGGGAAACTTCATAAGGATACATTCCATGTCGTGGCTAAAACAAAACTTATAGTTAAGTACAAGCTTCGGAATTTCGATTTTGACGTACATTTTGACCCCACCAAAAACGGCATATTTCGCGAAATATTATGAAATATCACGATGTCACAAAATATGCCATTTTTGTATATGGAAAAAACAAAATTTTTTTTGATATTTCATGAAATACTTAGATTTTTTTACTATCTAAGTACAGAATGCCAAGTAGAAAGACCATCTGCAAGCAAGGTCAGGGCAACTTACATCTCAATATTCCTGAAAGTGATGCCAGATGCAACAATTGTGGAAACAACCCACCGTGTGATGATGAATGGATGACTGGGATTGTAGCCACCTCATTCTGCAAAATCTTTATAGCTACATCTTTCAATGAATCATAAGGAGCAGCCTACAAATCCAAATGCAATCAATAAAACGATTAAAACAGAACTTTAAGATAGAATACAATGAAGGCATGATCAAATATCCAGGTATGTTGATCAGAAAAGGATAAGAACATTCAGTTGAAATGGCAACTTCTAATGAAGTAATACTCAAATATTTGGAGAACTTTTTAGAGGTTTAAATGAGTGAACTATGTCATCAAATTGTTAAAAACAAACAATTTGTGGCCATAAAAAGTGAAAACAATGACCAAACTCATGACACAGTAAATGTTTCCTACCTAATATATACTACAATGATAATGAAATTCTTTGCCCAAAATTAATATCCAGCAGAATTTACAAGATCACTACTGTACTTTCCTCCCTAGTCTACAAGATATAAATTTCTTCAATGCTCCAAATCTGAGGTAACTTACTACCCCATCAATCTACTACTAATTCTACCAAAAAACAAAAGGAAATAAAAGAAGGATGTCTAATCAGCTAATAGGATTCACAATTTTTTCTGATATGAGAACAAGAAAATCTGGATAAATGATTATGTATAGGATGAAAAGTTAAATCAAGATAATGGTCCTGAAAAGTTCAAGTACACAGATATCAATGTTCTAAAAAGCGTTGAGCTCTAGGAGAGCAGAGGGGCCACCTAAGAAGCACTGGGGTTATATGGAGACGTCAGCATTACTAATTGGTCAAATAAATCCTTTATAAAAGAACTGATGTTTCTAGATATAGATGGGCATGAAGAAAGAAGCTAAAAAACCATCTATCAGGAGAAATGGTGTCTACCCTGTACTTAGGCTTCAGGTAAAGCATATATCTTTAGCATATAATTGGGTCAATTTTATGGTCAATGACTTAATTGTGGAACTGTACTTTCCCTATAAGATTGCTTTCTGCCTCAATTTCAGTTATTGTAAATTTTAGCGGCTAAGTCAGCTATAATTCTATTTATACTTTGGTCTCCCAAATGAACTCTACTTACTTTGTGTATAAAAGCAAAATTAAATGTCAACCAGAATGATAAAAACTCCAACCCGTATACGAAAAAGGCAGACAAAAGATTTGAACCAAACTGAAAAAAATAGAAAAAATAGAAGACAAAATGAAGGATATCCTACCCTAACCAATTAGAAGAGAATCTGAACAAATTGTAAACTAATATACATACAATAATGAATAATGAAAGTTGTTCACCATCACAAATAAAGATTAAGGCACTGGCCAAAACATTTTAACAGATTATAATCGGTATACTAAAGCAAACATTGCACAATTGAGAAATGAGACAATGAAGGAGGAAAAACACGAAAATATATCTTAAATGAAAAAAATAGCACAACTTATTCCATCTCTTTGAAGTTTGAACAACAAAATAAAAAATTTAACGTGTCAAACAAGCGAAATGAGAAAACAAATACTACTTATTCCATCTCTTTTAATAAAATAGAAACATTAACATGTCAAACTAGGTGTGATAACCGACAACTAAACACTTCCGTCTTTCCACAGATATATGCAACAGCTAAAACATTTAAGTTGGAAAATATTCCGTACAAATGCTGCTCATTAATTCATACATATTTTGAAAAAATTCATAGATGACCGAGGAACAGATATCCTCAAACCTTGAAAACAAAGTTGTCTAAATTTTAAGAACAGGAAAATGCATAAAATACAATGCTCTTGCTGAAGACACATGCATTAAATTGAATATTGGGTGAGCCAAGCCAGAGAATGTATAACCTCATCAGCTAATCATCACAAAAATAACTCACATGGATCAGACGCTTTTGAAATGGTCTCCCATGCTCATCCACTTTCCCATAAAGTTGCTGTTTCCCCTCTTTCCAGGCAGATATTGTGTGTGTCTCAAGCTCTTCCTCTGTCAGATTCGAGCCATGACTCCCAAGCTGCAATTGATAATAGATTAAAGAATATTTAAACGTCCCAGGCTCGAACGCACATGCACAATCATGCACCTGTACAGGCACCATGCATATGTGCACAAACACGCACACACGCTCAAACCTTAGAAAAAATTATAGAATACAAACTACAAGAACATACTTGCAATTTCCATGGGAGTACATGGAATTTAAGATCTAGAATTTCAATGACTAGCAATGAGCTAAATCCACATCCTCTTTCTTGCATTCAAGAGGTAAATTTCAATGGTGGTGCCAAAAGTTCTATTGGATTTTTTTTTTACTTTGAAGAAATATCATGTTTGCTTTGAAGTTATACAGAAGTTTTCATGGGAGCGTATTGCAAAAACCAACAATAGCTTCATAAAGAAAATAAATGTTTCATTTACAAAACTTAAACCCGTGTAATATTCAAAGATGAAAAAATGAGATGTTAGTAAACTAATAATTCCATATACACCTAAATGAGATATTGAAGACTTGGAGTAAACTAATAATTACATACACACCTCTCTCAATATTAATATGAAGTCCAATGCGCTGAGTACTCCGACAAACTGCCCCCTACAAAAGTCCCATAAAGGAGCCACGGGTATTCCCTGAAACATGTTAAGTTCAGGAATATCACTCAACAAAAACCACTAATATAAAAACAAAAGGTCCCAAATGTAGGCCTTCAAGAGTTTTAACATTAAAGAAATATGATTTGCTAGAAAAAGGTGTTTCAAAAGAATAAAACAGGCATATGAAGGATCTTGAACAGCAATGTTACTGGTGGAAGACAGGGAAGCCTACAACCCATGCTAGGGGCTCATCGTAATGGGTCACGTTATTTCACTTAAACAATCCCAACACAGATAGTTTCTTCCAAATCAAACGTTATGAAGCCCTCTAGCTAGAGTCAACTTGGTTAAAATGCATGTTGAAGATAACCAACAACATATACAATCCAAAAGAGTGTTAAAAAACCATACCCAGACAATTTAAGAAGAAACAAAGTACCATCTATGGCTATTTTAAATTGATGCACTTAAAGAAGAAGGATACAATAATCAAATGCATGGGTTGCAAAATTTGACAACAAGATGGACCATAAGATAGAAATAAGGTAGTTCAGAACAGAAGGAATAAGAATGATGTGCTACAGCTTAAATGTATAGAACAGAAGGAATAAGAATGATGTGCTACAGCGTAAGTGTATAGAAGCCTAGGTAGCTAAGCTCGACTAGTCATGTGACGGCAAAATCTAAGTTTCAACAGTTACAACCTTTAAAATAGCAACAAAGAAGAAAGAAGTATATAATAAAACTAATTATGCAGAAAAACAAAGAACTATATAAAAAAATATTACACTAAGAATTGTTTTACTATGGGGTCAGCAAAAACACATCTAATTTCATTGTGCTATATACACTATAAAAAGTATCACAGTATATTAGCATTAACCAAGACCAACAAGTGATAGTGAGTGTGAAGTGGCATATGATTGGAAAAAGGTGGGCATCCAGTGACTCACTGACTTCCAAGAATAAGATTATTTAATTTTAATTTTTGTCTTGAAGTGAATTTACCCATGTAGCGCAGTCCATGGCATCAAAACTCGGCGAATTGACCCGAAACTCACCCGAGTTGACTTGTATTGAGTGGAATTTGGGTCAACTTGCCAATAACTCGATTTGGTATGTTAAGGGTGAATCTGGCGCGGAACTCGGTCGAGTCGAATCGAGTTACTTGACTCGGTAGACATGTCGAGTCATATATTGGCAGTGCCAGCATGTTATAACCGCTGAGTCGCGAGCGTCCCTTTCAACTGAGCGGAAAAAAAGAAGTCTGAGCAAATCCTAGCCCTTTCCCCTCCCTCGCGTCAACCTATGATGCTCGCCGGCTCAATTCAACAGCCCTCTCCGCCACCTCGTCACCTGCACTGCTCAGTTCTCATCCTTGTGCGACTGCAAAGGAGGACAAGTGGTGGGAGAGGGAAAGGAAGAAGATTGAGATCAATATTTTGTATGCTCTCTTTCCCCCTCTCCGTCTCCTCCTTGGCTTGATTCCTCTCTCGAGATCTAGACCATGGCCCGCGCGCACACACAGACACACACACACACACAAAGAAATGAAAATGTTCAGGAGCACGACGGGTTTGTGCGCCATATCAGAATGATACAGCCGTTTGTTACAGTTGTGACATGTCACCCTGCGCAGCACCTTTGGTTCAATTCAATTTTTTCTAAGATATCCAAATCCACTAGTTTTTGTTTTATCGTTATAAATTTCTAATACCTGCAACCATTGTTGTCAAGGCGCGGGCCTAGACGCGCCTAGGCGCACGGAGACACCTAGGCCCCAGTACGCCTAAGCGAATTGCACTAAGTGGCGGCCTAGGCGCACGCCTAGTTTAGGCATTGATTTTTTTTTTTTTTTAAGTAAAACTCAACCCGCCCCCATCTTCTTTGTTCATTTTGTTGTTGTATACTTGTTTATACTATGTGTTCATTGTGTTGCATGCATTTGATTAGAATATGCTCAATTTAATGTTAGCAAGTGTTTGTATTCTATTTGTTCCTCTTGTTGTTTACTTGTTTATACTATGTATGTGTCATTGTGTTTCATGCATTTGACTAGAATATGCTCAATTTCATGTTAATAAGGTGTTATATTGCTGCCTATTACATATATACCTACAAGTATAGACTATACATATATACACGTGCCTGGAGGATGCCTATGCACATAAGGTCATGCCTATGCACATAAGGTCACGCCTAGGCTCCTAGGCTCCCTCCGGGCGCCTAGCCTTGCCTTGACAACTATGCCTGCAAGAAGCATTTGTAGGTGTTCTTCGATTTCCATGTTGCAATAAGCTTCTTACAATTGGCCCAACAAAGCTTCAAAGAAAATTGAAAAGATGAGAGAATCATTAGGCTAGTCCCATGTTGCAATGTACCAACAAAACTCCGATGAAAAATGAATTTTCATGCATGCGATAATGGACTTAGCTTCGAATCCGAATCCACTTATATTGGGCAAGGATTCAGTTATATCTCTCACTCTTTTTGGATACGAATGATGGTTTGCATGCGGATCATTGTAGAATCCAAACCAAATCTAACCCACTACCATCTCTAAATGTTACCCTCAAATATGTACCAAGTTTACTTGATCCATAGCCATTCTCCCTAACTGTCTCGACTTCAGAATAATGGTCTTCAAGAAGTCTTGTCTAGCATATGATTGAAAGCAACCCAATAATGTAATTTTTTTGCTTTGCCCCAATGTTGTCCAGTGCGATGTGCAATCACATAACTCAAACTGAGTTAATTGCACATGTGATTGTGTGATCAAACATGCATGTGTTTTTTTATTATGACGCCACATATAGTCGTATGTGACCGCACAGGCTCCTATACGCATGTGTGGTCTTCGCACCTGGTCAGCCGCAAAGGTAATTGTACAACCACACAATACACTATGCGATCACATAACTACATTGTGGGGCCGCATATATTCTTATGATGTCACACAGGCTCTATACGCATGTGTGATCTTCGCACAACCCAAATAATAGTATACTTTCGCCTATACGACCGGACATTTACATATGCGGCCCCACTTCACAACAATGCTTTGGGCCCATTAGATGTTTTGTCCATTGATTTGATAGCCTAGTCTAAGAACATGTAGACTGATGGTTCTTTTGGTGTAAATGTATAGGTAGGCTATTATTTCATTGTATGCAATATCCAAACATACTCTCTTTTTTATCTTCACTATGTAGCACCTTGAATAGTGCTAAAAAAAAGAGGTTTCTCTCGCCAATAAATCAACCTCTAGTGTAACAAAGTAAATTGATAAACTCATCATGCACACATGTAACAAAGTAAATTGAGCAAGTTTAAGAAGGAACTTTTTCCTTTTGCCATCTAGAAAGTAGCTAACCAGAAAGGGGTAATATAGAAAAAATAATGTCTTTGAAAATAAAATATATAAGATTCACCAAAGAGGATGATGGTTATTCAGACCTAGGCCCTGATTAGGACTATCATTTGAGCCGGTTTGGCCCGATTTCTGCCCGTTCGACCCGAAAAAATATGTGATGAGATTTGTTTGGGCTTGGGATGGGCTGAGCTTGGACATAGGCACATAGCATCAAGCCCAAACTTCAGTTTGGGATGAGCTCGGGCCATGTTAAGTTCGACCCGATCTAGGACCAAACCCAAATTAGTGAGGGTATTTTAGACATTTCATTCATATATATAAGTAAGATTGTACAACCGAAGCATTCCACACAAGAGTTGCTTGTTTGATGGCCTAAATTATATTGGCACGTGCTTGGATAGCTAAATGTGTGCGAATGCAGTAAAGAGGCGTTATGAATGCAACTTGTTATAACGAATAGATCTTTGCATTGACAGGTATTAAACTTACTCGGTTGTTAAGAGCATTTTGTTGCAGTAGAGAGAATAAATCTTCAATATTTCTTTTTAAATACTATGGCTCTTATTTCGGTTGGCCCAACCTCGGCCCGAAGCCCGAAGAAGGAAAATCGGACGAGTTTGGAGTAGGCATGGTGGCAAAGCTTTGGGCCGAGATTGGGATTGGAAGAGCCACCTAGAGTTTGGGCCATGTATGGACATTCCATGATTGACCCAGCCCAACCCAATTGATGGGCCTAGTCCTGATGGGTTGAGGACATTTTTTGTTTGCAAAACATTTGACATTCCTTGACACCACCTTGTACAAGACTAATTTTCTTTTTGCTTTGATATACTGCTTTCAACTCATAAAAAGACACCACTCTTAATGTGTGTTCAAATGGTTTTAACATTGCTCTCACAATCAAAAGAATGCTTCATTTTAACGTGTATTTGGCAGAAACTTGAAACAAAAACAATTACATTATGTAAGTCTACAGAAGAAAAAAAACTTCGCTAATGTGAAAACCATCAAAGGCTGCAAAACTTCCTGTCAATTATTATGTTTGTCTTTCCAGCTTTTATCTATAGAGGAACATCCAATGCAATAGGGCAGGCCAACTTTAGAAGTAAAAGACAACCAATTTAAACTTCGGAAAAATAAAAAGATACCTGTTCGTAGAGGATATGAAAAGCTTGCTTCACAGGCAAATTAACATCGAGAGCTATAACCTAAAAATTTACATGACCGTCCCATAAGTGTACGAATGTCACCAACAAAAAGGCTGTTATACAGGAATTATGTCCTGGGCTACCTGCTACTAAGCAAAGGTGAAGCTTATCCATACCTTGCCTGATTCTGGCAGCAATTCATAAGCAGTATGTGAGGACAAGAATACAGAAATTTGACGGCGACATATCTCTATATCAACCTCTGATATCCTCATAGCTACCCCCTGCATTGCACCACCTGACAATGTGACCTGTTTGGTATAACAGAAATGACAATGCTAAAAGGTTGTAATGAAGACTAGTTGAATAATATATATCAAGTCCAATTTCAACCCTAGTATAAATCACACTTTTAGCACAGTAAATATGAAATGTAAAATATGTTGCAGATGTTAATAAACAACCAATACAAGTAATGCACATGCAAGCACAACATCTCTGCTGTCCAATAATTAGTGCCAGATGAGGGTCTGCAGCTTAATAAAAGGATTCCTCTGGGAGGTTTTGACATAATGGGGAATACAAGCTTCAGTTGAATAGTAATAACTTGACAAGAAACGAATAGTGTCTATGAGGTGTTCCAGTGGTGTAAATTAAAAAAGGTGCATTAGCAATTAAAGGTGTACACAATATCAACAACAGCATGTACATAAGAATGGGAGCAATTTTTATTAGTTATGGTGAGATAAGTGAGTTTTCAAGTTTCCACGGTGGACCTTGACCAAGGGTTGTCGTTGAACTACTGTCTTTACAACTGAAAATTTGATCGCTAGTATTAAGGGAAAGGTGCCACAATGTGTCATTTGCATACAATATAATGTTACTTGTATGCTCCTAGTTGCATGAGCTTAAATTGCATAACCAACAATGTAGGCTTCCTTATCCGACAACAAACCTTTTACGTTTCTTAGCAGTAAGCCAGCTCTTCTCTTGCCAAGTTGCCAGGGTCAAGTTTCCGGCACTAATCTAATAGGGTTAACACTAGGCTAAAAACCACTAGGAAAATTCTTGCAAATCCTTAGTGGAGCCTTCTTAAGTGTGCTCTATGGTCGAACCCATCTTGATGGGATAAGACTTGATCAAAGTTCAAAATTTCGATTTAGATCAAATTTTTGACACTGCAAGATTTCAAAATATTGCATGAAAATATTTCGATAGCGTGGAAATATTGCAGTTTTATTGAAATTATGAAATATCGATTAAATGATTGGATTTTTGAACAACATTATGAAGAAAAATAATTCAAGTAAACACACACTTTGGACACTTAGAGCATCTCCAACGGGCTCCTATTATTCTTCCCTATTCTTCAAAGCTTATAACTGCCACGTAGGTTGGGAATGGAAGAGCACTCCAACAGGCTCCTCAATCTCTCCCTATTTTTTGTGTAAAATGACCAAATCAGGACCCATGAAAACAATCTTTATAAGGGTTGTTCTGGAAAGTAAGAAAGTCAATAGACTTTCATTCAATGCAAACTGGGGCCCACTATTCTTAGGTTTCCCTACTTCTCTCTCCAACCTTAGGGAGAAGAGTAGGGAAATATCAAAATATGGAAATTTGGTGGAGTCCGTTGGAGCCCCCTTTTGACTGCTTTCTCTATTTCTTTTGGTAAAACAAGGAAGGAAAGGAGCCCGTTGGAAATGCTCTTAAATCATATTTCTAAACAAAATACAAGTCTGCAGCTCCATGTAGCACGTATTTATATATATGTTGTGTGGATGCAATCATACAATAATAGCCTAAGCATAGAAATTCTAAAAATTTGGTTAAATAATGGAATTTTGCAACAAAACTATAAATGAAACAAGATACACACTTTGAAACATTTAGAGGTGTGGAGCTCTATAGATGCACAATAGTATAAACATAGAAATGATGAAAATATTTATTAAACGGTGGACTTTTGCAACAAAAATCTGGTCAATCATAAATGTAACATAGAAACTCACTTTGGAACATTTAAAAAGCATTTTTACACTATTTACTAGAGTGGAACTCTATGTAGCATGTATTTCTGCACAAGATATGCAGAAACAGAAATATAAAATCCACAACAATATCCAGATTCAAGTGCTTTCATCAACATTTAGGGGTCGTGTGAATGTTCCGGAATTTACTTGTTTTCTAATTGCACATGTGCATTCAGATTAATGGTGTTTCGTTACAGGGGTGTGACATATGCAAACATATGCACAAGACAAAAATTCCACAGCTTTATGTGCAAAAGTTGTGCAAACATAGTTTAACGCAAACCCACCAAACTTTTATTACATGTCACATGTGCAAACAAATGCACATGTAGCATTTGCACAACATCCAAAAGGCCCCTAAGACTTGATTTTCTAAATTCTTTTAAACCACAAATTTCAAAAAGTAGACCTGAGCGGTAGATCCCCAAACAGTGCAAAACATCATATTTTGATAGGTCTGAAGTTCTTACACTATCATGTCACAATTAAAAAACTAGAAACAAATTAATTGAAAGAAATCTACGATTTACCATTTTATTTTTGGGGGAAGAATGCTTGAATCCAATCAAACAAAAGTTTTGATGTTTTTTTTTTGTTAATTTGATCTCCCCAATTTGGCATTAGATGGCAGATCTAACACACGAAAAGAACTTTCTTTAAAAACACAATGAAGAAGTTGAACGGACTACTCAAAGGGTCACGGTTTAAGGAAAATTGATGAAATTTCGGTCAAAATTTTAGGAAGTTTTAAGAAATTAACGGTACTTTTAAAAGGTCATTTCAATCAAAATTTACAAATTTTCACGATGTCCTTTTTTAATACTTCTAATCCACTAATCTCATTTCAGGGGACAGAAAAATCAAAATATTTCATGAACTTTTGTAAAATATTTGGAAACTTTTGAACCATGACTTGAATGATGATGTCTCCTATCCGGTATAACCCACGATTATTAGCACAAGTACAACCAAGTAGAAAATTTTATGCTCAACCCTTTGTTGGAGCCTTCCTAACTAGAGTTGTGCTCTATAGTTAACCCATCGTGCTAGGGAAGGATTTTATTATTATTGTTCTAGCATTAGTTTGAGAAGCCAAAATATGATTTAAGGCTAATTGGCTAAATAAGTGGAGACTTCAGTTACCTTAATGTATCCATTTACAAAATGATATAATTATCGAATACTTATAAATTATGATATGTTTGTTTGAATGTTTGATCATCACTTGCCTCTTCTCCTACGCCCTAAAAAGACTTTACCATGTTCCCACAAAACCCTACATAAGGCATTGTTTACCTTTATGGACGACAGTTGCTACGATCTCTCAAATATGGCAACAAGCTGCCATATATAGGAGACATTGTCAAAAAAACCATTGCCATTTAAAGGTAGCATAGATGGCATAGTTTTAATGAACTTAGCATGAGCGTGTGTTTTCTATCTCTACAAAAACGCAACACCCTGACAGAATACATGTACATGTATTGTGTTATAGAGTTTGCAAAACAAGTAGTGTACACATACTCCATCTATGGGTACCGCAGCTAATTGGATACAGAAAATGATGTATCTGAGAAGAAGAACCCAAAATCAGAACTAATACAAAGTATAATATAGAAAATTATAGAGATGTATGGGGAGGGGCAGATAAATGGATGACCAGACTAATGACTAAATTATACTCTGAAACCAATTTGACATAGGAAAGTCTAGGAAGGCAAATCTAACATAATGACATATCCAAGTAAAATTTCCCAATTCAACAAATTAATATCATGTTCCCTAATGCTGCCACAAAGATTAAAATGGGATTTATTGCTCTATCAAATTCCTAGTTAATTGGTCAAATTTTCTACTTAACCCTATGAACTCATTTGTCTAATGCCCACTTATTATTTGCAGAGCACAATCAAAGGTGCAAAATTCCCTATCTAATCCTAAATACAAGTGGCAAGCAAAACAAAAAGGCAAGCAAGCTTATGGACTCTTATGCACCTATGGAATCTTGATATGTAGAACGTCCTATTTATTACAAATGTAGCTTAATGTATACAACTGTAGCTCAATGTAATTTGTATATAATAAAGCAAGTAACTCGATGCAAATAATTGCTATCCTACAAAGATTGGAACCGCCCTAGAAGAAACAAGTAAAAGGCGACATACGGGAAGTGTTAGAGATTTCACCAAGAATAAGCTACAAAATAAACCAAGGTTTGTAGTTTCGAAACTTCAGTATCAGTATTTAAATAGCTCGATGTAATTTGTATATAATATAGCGAGTAACTTGATGCAAATAATTACTATCCTAAAAAGATTGGAACTGCCCTAGAGGAAACAAGTAAAAGGCCACATTCGGGAAGTGTTAGAAATTTGACCAAGAATAATCTACAAAATAAACCAAGGTTTGTAGTTTCGGAACTTCAGTATTGGTTTCGGTCCACCCACTTAGGATCGATTTCGGTTCCGGTTTCAGTTTCTTAAATTAAAATAATTACAAAATATAAAAATAATATAAAATAATAACATCGGTACCCAATTCATAGTGGTCTTGTTTTTAAAAGAGCAATCTTTTGCTTCGACTTTTTGTCAAAAAGTTGAAAATTTCTAATTTTGAATTTTGGCTAAGTCTGGAGGAAAAAATAGTTCTTGTGAAAGAATTTTTTTATACATTCAAAATATTTTACCAAACTTTGGGTTTTTAAATTGATCTTATACTTCTAGATTTCTGAGATTTTTTCCGGTCCAAAATATTTTGAGGTTTTTTTTCACCAAATTTTCTTTTTTAACCAAAAGCTGTAAAGTCTGATTTTGTCGGCCGTGGGTTCACGGGTCGGAGAACTTTCAAATCTCCATACTTGTGGGTTCAGAGGCTATCAAAGTAGGGTCCGTTGCATTACAGAAAATTGTGAAATGTGAATTGTAAGCAAAAGAGACAGCAAGAGAGCAACTTCAAAAGGAAATAGTGAAATTTTGAGGGAGGGAGAGAGAGATCACAAGAGAGAAACAGTGAGAGTAAAAGTAAAAAATTATGAGTGAGGGATTGCACAAGAGTTAAAATGATAGAGGGGAAAGGGAGAAACTGCGTGAGAGAACACAGAGAGCAAGAGAAAAATCTGGGTGTGCCCGACGATATAGAATAAATGGTGATTGTTGCAGATAGTCACAAGCTTGGGTGGGGTGGAGACCTGAGTAGCGGTCTGGGTGAGGCACAGACCTGAGTTGTGGTCCAATGGGTGGTGTCAGTGAAGGTCATCGATGGTGTTTAGGCGGGTTGAGGCTTGCTCAATTGCAAGTACTACAACAAAGAGGAAGCGAGGAATTGTTGTAGTGGTTGAGATTGCGGTAAAAGGTACAGGTGCAGGCAAAAGCAATGTTGATTGATGAAAATCGAAAAAACTCAATAGTCGGTGAAATGGCTCCAGCTTTTGCAAGGGTTGCAGCACCTAGGATTCATAGCAATCGGTGATCAAAGTAGTTAGGTTAGAGATCTACAAGATGTGTTGATAGTGTCGCCAGCAATTAGTTTTGGCTAACGTTTGGTTGTCATCCGGTCAGATCGAGGTGAGGCACAGGAAGCCGATTGCCATTTCAGTACATGGTCGCTACACAGATGAACAAAGACGATGGGATGGTTGCAGATCGTTAGGACTCGGGTGGTTGGAGTAACAAAAAAATAAGAATAAAAACGAGGAGAGAGAAGTGGAGAGAAATTGAGTGGATGGCTTATGTCCAACGAGATATCTTTTTTGCCCTTTAAATAGTCATAGAAATTCTAACCAAAGAAAAGAACATATTGCAAGAATACCTCTACGACACGAGTTTTGCATGTAGGTCCTTAAGGAACAAAAAATAATTAAATATTGCCCATGTTGTTGGGCTTTCAGATGGACGCATCCTCCTTCATTAGACCTTCGAGAAACCAATTTGAGAAGTAAGATTGGTTTATAGTCCACATCAATGTAGACATGAAAGTGAGGCTCATGTAAATTTGATGGCAAGAAGATGTCTTGGTAAGTTTTGGTATCATGAATTTAATAAATTTATTACACACAAGAATAGGATGATAGATGGATGATTCTGATGGAATAGAGGTAAATGAACAAGAGAGATACCTCTGAAGAGTTGTGTGATTGCCACATGCCTTTGAGAGTCAAAAGAGTTTTTATAAGACATAGTAAGGATCATTAGTTGCATGACACAAAATGAAAGCCGATATGAAGGGTATTTTCATAGAGATGTTTCCAAGACATAGTCGAGACTAATTAATGGTAGATAGGATTATCAATGAGTATATGAAAATAATAACAATTGATTGAATTGTGCATAATTAGAACATGGCAAGGATCCAATAACAAATAGGACAAATCCATGTCGAATAACCAAGAAATAGGGGACATAAACATAATCTAGATGCAAGTATATGAAAATTTTCAAATGGTTGATTGGTTGAAACTTTATGATGTCACACCCTTAAAAGGCGATGATGACCACATCAATTTCACAAATTCAACCAAACCGAAGGAGTTGTGATAAAATTTGTCACAAATAGCAATAACATATAGAATACAATGGAATTTGAAGAAGGGTTCCTATGGAACTACGACCATCGTACGGTTTCCCGCCAATAGTCGATTTATACTTGAGTTTTAAGTATGATCCATTGTAGTGTGTTGAGATGTCGTGTGCTAAGCTGTCACACAAGCACTGTTGAAAAGATAGAGAGAGAAAGAGGGAGTCGATACAAGATGTGCTGACGAAGTTCGGCCGAAGCCTACGTCACCGTGCAATAAAAAGCAACCTTGAATCTATTATCTCCAAAATGTAGAGTACCCTCGACATGCCGATCAGAGAAAAGAAGACAGGGAGATAGAAGAGGAGATCAATCCTCAGGCAGAGCTCAGCAACTTTTAATAACTGAAGGAAGATCTCTGGAATGGAACTTGGGATCTTGAATGAGGATCCGATCTGGAATAAGTATTTAGTTTGCTATTTATAGGGCTTCGGGAGTACTCGGGACCCTGAGAATATCTTTAGGGGATATTTACCAGGTCCCAGACTGCCTTTGTGGGCCCCAGGAAGAGCTGGCGGACCCCACTGTCGTCTTCATGGACCCCAGGCAGGGCTGGCGGGTCCCACCATCGGGCGTTGGCCAGATTTTGCACCCACAGTTGTGTTGTTCAACATGGTAATCTAAAGATTGAAGAACAAATAAAAAAAATGTTTCGCTCAATGGAGGCATGACGTCTCCTGTTATCCTAATCCATTGCCCCTCCATCATTTATCATCATTGTGAGTATCTGGATAATCCTGCAAAGTACTCTTTGAGTCTTTGTTATATAAGCAAGTTGTTTGTGGAATTGTTATGCATGTTTTTAGATAGAAAATCTCTTATTTGTGGTTGGAATTCTCTATGGATGACCTACATTTTAAAGTGTTACATCTAAGTTGTTTCATAAACTAACACACAATCTAGTGAAGAAAACACAAAAAGTGTATGTACCACTTGGTTAACTATTTTGACCATAAGTTAATGCCAATGCAACTTGAGTCTGTATATGTACATGATTAATTGTATGAAGATGGATCAATGAAATTGCCCACAAACTTGGTACATTGCAATGCATAGTTAGACCACTTGAATATGAACACCTAGAAAACAGATATATTTGCATATATCCACAAGCACATATATACATAAACACATGCACAAGCATGCATATGCACCTCTTTGCATGTGTATACATCTGCATACAAGTACATTCTGAAGTGTAAACTTACCACATGCCGAAAGTGCTCATTATCTACATCCATGCGCGTTCTACCAGGAACCACAGGGCTAAATGGCTCCTTGGTTAGGAGTAAAGTGTTCACTATCCCATAGTTCCCTGTCACGTAAGGTTGGTTCTCATCATGCCGCCATTCCCCATCAACACAAAATTTGTACTGCACGTGAAATGACACGATGGAGATAAGGCTTCCAAATCACAGATGTGTAATAATATGTTACGAAGCATAGCACACATGGAGATGCATGCAATGAATACAAAACATGTATGACTTCTGTGCCCTGAATTCGTCCAGCAGTCTACATAGTTCAAATTTCTGCAAACATGTGTACTGTTGTATAAGGGTGCACACATGTATATACATATGGATGCCTACACAAGTATGCAAACGGGTATGGGTAAAGTACAAAACCTGCATTGTTCATATGTGAATATAAATTGCAATGAAATTAACCGGTGCCCACTTACCTCAAATAAACAACATAACACCTATGCCAATATGCAAGACTTTCTTAGACAAATCCTCAATTAATTAAAAATTCAACAAAGCCAATGCCAAAACAGTAAGCATCGCTGAATACTAAAAGCAAGATACATAATTTTACCTGATGAAACCCTGGTGTCAAGCTCCGGATAGCCTGAAATACAGTAGGGCAACCCTCCACAGGAGACATTTGTATATGATCTGACCACCTAAAGTAAATTTTCCAACAGAACAAAGATCAGCTAAGAATTTCAATGTAACAATCATAAGCAGAGACATCAAAAATTTCCAGCCATAAGTCAATATAGCACAGTGGCACTTTCTCCCCACAGGTGATAACCCACTCGTGCAGGAGATTGAACCCATCCCACCCCTATAGCGGTGGATGTCATTGTCCTACCATAATACCAACCATGGATTCACAAGTTTGATGCTTAATTAGCAAGCTGTGTGTGGGTGGGGAGGATATTGTAAGTGGCTAAGCTGTACTATGATTTCAAGGCAAAACAACAATGGTTAATATCACCACCTACCTTGACTGGAGATACCTGTAAGTCTGTAACATCCGCCCCAAACACACAAGATATTGTCCGCTTTGCCCGTGCTCGTACGAGGACATCACCCATCCTAGTACTACTCCCACCTGAGCACACTTAACTACGGAGTTCTTACGGCATCCGCAATGGCACACGGTTTTAAAACGTGCCTTCTATATTTGGGAGGGAAAATTATATAAGTAGCTCAGGATCTCCTTCTCTCCAACTGATGTGGGGCTAACTCGTGGCCTTGTACACCTCACCTCACCTTATCCATCTTGGCATCACAGTCTCAGGAGTCTTGGCTCTTGGCCTATTGGAACTTGGTCGTCACAATCCACCCCCCTTAAAGGCTACACGTCCACATATAGGGTTATACCCCCCCATTGCGAGGAGAACCGACTCTGATACCATTTTGTAACATTCACCCCAAATTAGGGCTGGCAATTTCGGACCCGACACGGCAGACCCGACACGAAGTTAGCGGTTCTGGGTCAGGACTAAACGGGTTCGGGTCGTAAACGGGTCGACATGATAGACCCGTTTAATAAACGGGTCGGGTCCGGGTTTAGGGTTTGGGCACGGTAAACCCGGGAAGACCCGTTTAAAATTCAACGGGTTGTCTCGGGTCGAGTCTACCCGCAATCCGATACTGTAATATATAGTATCAGCGGGTCTATCGAGTTAGGTCGGGTCGAGTCGGATTGGGTCGGATCGGGTCAACTGAATAAACCCGTGTCGGGTCGGGTACGGGTTTAGGATCTAGACACGATTAGTTAAACGGGTCGGGTCCGGGTCTAGGGGTTTTGGACACGACTCGAAACTAGACACGACACGAACCCGACCCGACACAACTCGTTGCCAACCCTACCCAAAATGCACAAGATATTGTCCGCTTTGCTCGTGCCCGTACGAGGACTTCCCAGGGAGGTCACCCATCCAAGTACTACACCCGCCCGAGCACACCTAACTACAGAGTTCTTATGAGATCCACAGTGGCGCACGGTTTTAAAAAGCGTCTTCTATGTTTGGGAGAAAAAATTATATAAGTAACTCAGGATCTCCTCCTCTCCAGGAGATGTGGGGCTAACTCGTGGCCTTGTACAGCTCACCTCATCCATCTTGCATCTTGACATCACAGCCTCGGGAGTCTTGGCTCTTGACTCTTGGCACTTGGTCTATTAAATCTTAGTCGTCACAATATCGCACCCAACTTAACTTCCAATAATGTAGTTATGAATCGTGAGATCATGATTCATCACCTGCTTTCTCAATAACTTTACATGGGTATAGATTCTACAACATTTTATGCCATCTTACTCCTAAAATGGTGATGGAGACAGGACCCTACCTGCAGACCTTGCCGATTTCCACAGCCCAACATGTTCTCGAGGCTTAATTAAAATTAAATTCGGATTTAATAATCCCTAAAAATCTATTTTCGGAATAAAATATTAAGTTCAGAATAAAATAATTATTTTATTTCGAAATTATTATTTTAATCCGAAAATACATGATTTTCGGAATTATTAAATATAGTAATTCTTAAAGATATCATTCAGGTCAGATTTAGCATAGATTTAGATCTTTTTTATATTGAAAAGCATTATCTTTTTATTTTTGGTAGTTATTTTATAGTTTCTTGGAGACCAAGTAATGGAAGCCTACTTATAGGCCTCCGTTTGATAAATGAATAATGCTTATGAATTATGAAAAAAAGTATGACGACTTGGGCTTCGTTAGGGTTTCTTGGAATGGAATCCATCAGGGGTCGATTCCCCGAATCCGATGGACTCTGGATCTCTCCCCTCCTCTCCGCTCTCCCCCCTTATGCTCTCTCAAACCCCTAATTTGGAGATCGCGAACCATCGACGATGGCTTCCCCTTTGTGTCCCGCATCAAAGGGTTTTAAAAAAGCATGACTTTCAGCCCAAACTGGAGTAAGGACCCAAGATTCTTATCAATTTAACAGTCTCTTGAAACAATGGACAACAAATTGCACATTGGTAAACTCTAGATCACATGATGCAACTACTTCAAGCACCAACTCGGGCAATACACAAATTTTGTTGCATATACCTCTTATATGGCTAGCCATATATTAGTTGATTCTTCTCCGTGAATTAACTATATAGTACATGATGCAGCTACTTCGAGCACCAACCCAGACAATACACAAAATTTTGTTGTATACATCTCTTATATGGTTGGCCATATATTCATTGATTCTTCTCCATGAATCAACTACACAACTAATCATGGTGAATGCCTAAACCAGGACTTAAGACTCACTCACACGACGAAGTACTCTAGCTCCCCTTTAGGTGATCACTTAAAGTTAGTTTAACTCCCAATAAGTATGGGAATTCTCTCCTACTAGGATAGGAATATTCTCTTAAGAGGTACACAACTCCCCTAAGTCCCCTAAGAAGGCATTTCTCTCCCCCTTTTGGCATAAAATTTGCTCATCGTAAAAGAATGGGTATCAACATCAAGGCTCAATATGTGAGACAATACTTAAAGAGAATATTAGTCAAAACTAATCATCTCAAATTGAAAGATATTCAAGGAATTATTGTATAAACCTCTTTATCTTTTATATGGCTAGCTCTATATTAGTCAATTCTTCTCCGTGAAACAACTACAATAATAATCATGGTGAATGCATAAATCACACCTTTATAAGACTAGTTGTTAACCATCAACCTTTTCATCCGGGCTTGTGTCGGCATTGACGCTTTAAGACAATGAAACGAAATAAAATATAATCAATGTTTTAAAAAGCGCTAAGCGGGCCTAAGGTGGTAGGAGAGTCACAAGGCAGTAAGGCGGAAGGCGGATGCCTAAGCAGGCGGCACCTAGAGATGGAAGCACTCAAAATTTTATAAATCATTGTACTTGAATTTGCATAACATTATGTTTACAATATCATCCTTCTTCCAGGAGTTCACACTGGGTCAAGGGTGCTACTATCATTATTCTTGCATGTGGTCACAATGGGTCAAGGGAGCCGCTACACATTAGTGTACTAGCTAAAAAAGAAAAAGAGAAGATCAAAATAAAGAAAATAAAGGAGACGAATGTGAGAAAGAAAACTTACAAATGACTGCATTCGACGATAACATCGACGGCCTTTCTCTTCTAGAATTTGAGGAAAGCGGGTCTCAACTTAGGCGATGCGGTATAAGGCCCAAAATGCTTAGGCGAGAGCCCGAACCGCTTTTTAGAACAATGAATATAATTTATAAAAAATTTCAACAAAAAATTGGTGTACGAAATAAAATAAAACATAACTGTTTATTAGATCTTCCACTAAAAAGTACAGATTCTCATAGCATAGTTATATCTATCAAGCCTTGTTTAAGGTTAAAAAATTCAGTGTCTGGACCTGAGTTGGCCACCCTAAAAACGATATGACTTGGTATCGACCGATCCGATAGGACTCGGCTGAAAAAAGTGGGAAGAAGGCATATATATATATATATATATATATATATATATATATATATATATATATATATATATATATATATATATATAGAGAGAGAGAGAGAGAGAGAGTAGTGATACATTGCGGCCGGTAACGTGCAGCCTTAACGTGCGGCACCCCCTTCCGGGGCATTTTTGGAATTTTTTTTTTTTTTGGATTGATCACCCACCCTTGGATAGCACACACAAAAAATTTCAGCCCGATCCAAGACCTGTAGGCCGTCCAAATGTGTTGATCAAAATGACGACAAAAATGAACGACCGATAAAAGTCGATCACATTTGGACGGCCTACAGGTCTTGGATCGGGCTGAAATTTTTTGTGTGTGCTATCCAAGGGTGGGTGATCAATCCCCAAAAAAAAATTCCAAAAATGCCCCGGAAGGGGGTGACCGCACGTTAAGGCGCACGCTACCCGGCCGCAATGTATCATTACTCTCTCTCTCTCTCTCTCTCTCTCTCTCTCTCTCTCTCTCTCTCTCTCTCTCTCTCTCTCTCTATATATATATATATATATATATATATATATATATATATATATATATATATATATATATATATAACCTCGAGCTTCCTAAGTGCTCCTGTTGCATAGTTTGTACAACCCATGTGCAACAAAGCAACAAATATGGTTGTTAGCGACTGTGGCTATGGGTCAGATTGGTACAACTCGAATGTATAGGGTCGGACTCGGTTGTATTGGGCCTATTGGCCAGTACGACCCGAGCTGTATCAGTCTCGACCGAGTCAGAACTCATAACTATATCTATCCATGTATTGGTCATTCGGTCGCGGACTGCACAAACTGATATGAATGGTCGTCGCCGATGCGATTAGATATCGGTCGAGTTTTTGAACCATGGCTATGTCCCATCTATTAGAGTATGTATATGAATCGATCTTCTTGAGTCATTCTTCTAAGGGATATCTCTATTGCCATAAGATACTTTTCCATATCTTTTCAAACAACTTGCATCAATGTTCTTTTAGGTCTTCACCTCTTCTTTCTTGATACCACCACAATATTTTGAGACCATATCCATACTCTGTTTCCACTAGTAAATGCCCGTGCCCATCAGCACTCGGACGGCTGCCTTCGAAGAGTAATTGACTTGTTAGAGAGAGAGTACTAATTAACCTTCCAAAAAAAAGTATTATTTAGCATCAAATGATCATTAAATGCCATTGAATATGCATTTATCATCTTTATAGTACGTTTTTAATATTCTTATAGTAGGTTTTTAATAGGGTTTACGAGACAGCCGTATTCACACACGGAAGAGATGGCTCCATTTGAATTCTCTCTTCAGATCTTGATCGATGGCTAGATCTATCCCGTGCCTTTTTGTCATAGTCAGCTTGTGAACAACAGTAGCATGTTATATAGATTGTGCATGCTCATACCATCTTAATCAGTTCTCCATCCCTTAATTCACCCATCTTGCATGCTTGATATACTTTTTGGCCTAATGTTATGAAACATACAACATTGCGGGCCTTACTACTGTCATACAAAACTTAATCTTATGCCATAGATGCATGTCACTCATAAATCATCATGAATCCCCTCTCCACTTCATCCACCCAACTCCTAAGGAGCACTAACACTGGTATGGGGACACGGATACGACACGACATGGTTACGGCGGGGCAAAATAAATTAATATCTTTTTTATATTTTGTGTGTTTATAGTTCATATATATTTCAATAACCAAAAAACCTCATAGAAAACAATTAAAATAAAATTTTAATGGAAACTGAATCCCAACCGTTAGTTACATCCAGCTCGTTCAGTGAATCGCACACAGCCCTAAATGGCACAGAAAAGAACGGTTGGGTTTAAATTTTGGTTTCAACCTATCTGAAACCTTAGAGGGTCAGATAGGTTAAAGCTAAAACTGTATCGTAATTGTCCGTTACTACCAACCTGACAAGTAAATCGCACTCAGGCCCAAATGGCATGCAAAAGAACAGTTGCGATTCAGTTTTGGCTTCAACCTATCTGATCCTCTAAGGATATAACCTCAAAAAATCAGATAGGTTGAAGTCAAAAACTGAATCACAACAGCTTGTGATCCGACCCTATATCAAATAGCCCGTCAATCTGCCGTGTCCGGCTCCAGGAAGCACGTAGGACACGGCACATGCGTGTCCGACGCGTGTCCTGTGAGTGTCAGTGTCTGACATGGGTACAAAGGGGCTGGGGACGTGTCCGTGCTTCCTAGCCCGACTCTATAACTCTCGCGGATTCATCTACCTCTCCATTCTTCTATACAGCAGAACCAAGATACTACAAACAGTCACATTGTGAAAATTAGTTAACATTAAGGCTCAATGTACAAGAAAATACTAAAGAGAATATTAGTCAAAACTAAGCATCTCAAATTGAAAGATACTCAAGGAATAATATACCGCTTAAGGTATTAGAGAATATGCAATGAATATTAGACAAATTTTGCTGTATACGCCTCGTATATGGCTGACTCTATATTAGTTGATTCTTCTCCATGAATCATATACGCTAATTACCATGGTGAATCCTAAATGCTGTCTTTATATTACTAGTTGTTAACCCTCAACCTGTCATCTGAGCTTGTGTCGATAATGACGATTTCAGACAATGAAAAGGAATGAAATTTTTTATTTAGAAAATTCTTCAACAAAAAATCGGTGTACAAAATAAAATAACACATAAAAACGGTTGATTCATCCACCCGACTCTAACTCTCGTGGATTCATCTACACATCCATTCTTTTCTACAGCAGAACCAAGATATAAAGAACAGTCACATTATGGAAATTCTTGGCATCAGTTCTGAAAGGGTATTCATTATCATTACTATTTCTATCATTAAAAAATATTATATACACCATTGAAATTCCAATAACCAATGTTGTCAAACTGTATCATGTAATGTGTGATAAGTCTACAATCACATATTCGATTGTACATATGCATATGCAATCGCACAGCTAATTGTTCTGTTTGGAGTCGTGCGGAAGCACAATTAATTGTACGACCAAATAGTTGCATATGTGGTCGCACAATACAATGTGTAATCGCACAACTCGAACATGGAAAAAAAATTGCCTTTGGACTTGTACCATGAGCAAAAAAGATAGTGGTGATTGTTGGCGAACCCCCACCATGACCAGAAGTTCATTTGCCTCACCATAACAACTTCTCAAGCTAGTAAAGGCATGTTCTTTTAGTGTGACATTTGGTCTGAATTTATATTTTCTAAGCAATTAGATTGTATACCCTTGCCAAATGTCCTAGAAAATTTGATGTCCCAAACCCCTTATTTTTCCACGAAACCGAGACATTGAGGTCTCACCAAAATTGGTCGAACATCAGAGTCCGATGTTGGTAAGACATTTTATTTGGCCTCGACACGACCCAACCACCATCCTAACCACCCGTTGCTACCACTAACTACTGTCTGCGAATGCCATTGCTGGCTAAGAAGCACAGACACGGCCACGACATTTTTCAAAAAAATCTGGACACGAACACATTGGCAGACACGCTAAATTATATATATATATATATGAGAATACGGGGTATGAGCTGACAGCCCATTTCTAAATTTGGGTTGTCAGCTCACAGCCGTCCGATCCCCATCACGGACCATCGGTTTTTTATACCAAAATCACTCAGCCCCTGCCTCTCCTCTCTCAAACCCGATCTCCTCTCTCTCCCTCTCTCCGGCGTCACCCCCTCCGGCCTGCACTCCGGCGGAATCCCCTTCGGCAACAGCCCCGACCCCGACCGGCTTCCGGCAGCAGCCCCGACGACCTCAGCCCCGTCGCTCCCCCTCACCTCACCCCCGTCGCTCCCCCTCCCCTCTGATCTCCTCCTTCCCCGCCGGCAGAGGGTGGCTGCCGGCGGGGAAGGAGGAGATCAGAGGGGAGGGGGAGCAACGGGGGTGATGCCGGAGGGGGGAGCCGGTGCCGGAGGAAAAGGAGGCTGGTTCGGCGCCGGAGGGGGAGGGAAAGGGGGCTAGTCGGTGCCGGAGGGGGTGACGCCGGAGGGAGGAGCCGGTGCCGGAGGGGGGAGGCGGATCCGGTGCCGGAGGTGGAGGGGGATGCTGCCGGAGGTGGAGGGGGATGCTGCCGAAGGGGGGAGCCAGTGCCGGAGGGGGCTGAGGTCGAGGAGCCGGTACCGGAGGGGGCTGCTCGCGAGAGAGAGCAGGCCGGAGGGGGTGACGCCGGAGAGAGGGAGAGAGGAGATCGGGTTTAAGAGAGGAGAGGCAGGGGCTGAGTGTGATTTTGGTATAAAAAAACGACAGTCCGTGATGGGGATCGGACGGCTGTAAGCTGACATCCCAAATTCAGAAATGGGCTGTCAGCTCATACCCCGTATTCTCTCTCTCTCTCTCTCTCTCTCTCTCTCTCTCTCTCTCTATATATATATATATATATATATATATATATATATATATATATATATATATATATATATATATATATATATATATACATAGAGGAATGTTAGGGCACGGCGTGCGGTGCGTGCAGCGCCGGCCCGCAGCCGTCTGATGGACTGTTGCGGTGCATGCGATGCACGCAGCGGTGCATCAGACGGCTGCTGCGGTGCGCCGCACGCACCGCACGCCGCATCCTAACAGCCCTCTCTCTCTCTCTCTCTCTCTCTCTCTCTCTCTCTCTCTATATATATATATATATATATATATATATATATATATATATATATATATATATATATATATAGAGAGAGAGAGAGAGAGGCATGCTATGCTGAGGCATGTGGTAAGTGCGGCACCGCACCGCAGTCGTCTGATGCACGCGCTGCGTGCATTGCAAGCACGCAGCGGTGCATCAGACGGCAGCGGTGCGCTGCCGCACTTACCGCATGCCACACTATAGCATTTCTCTCTCTCTCTCTCTCTCTCTCTCTCTCTCTCTCTCTCTCTCTCTATATATATATATATATATATATATATATATATATATATATATATATATATATAGAGAGAGAGAGAGAGAGAGAGAGGAATGATAAAATGCGGCGTGCGGTGCGTGCGGTGTCGCACCGCAGCCGTCTGATGCACTGTTGCGTGCATCGCACGCACCGTAGCGGTGCATCAAACGGCTGTGGTGCGACGCCGCACGCACCGCACGCCACAGCCTAACACGCCTATATATATATATATATATATATATATATATATATATATATATATATACGAAACTGACATGTCTAACATTATAATTCAACACATATGATAAGAGAGATGCAAATAAAGGATTTGTCACTCTGTCCCTTCTTCTACACAAACAATAATGATCATTTTGCATTGCCTCACTGATTTTGCTTTAGCGGTTGCTATAAGCCTACTAACAAAGAAATGCAATGCATGCTTAGATTTTAAATCAGTGCTAGCTTTCAAATAGTTGATCTAAGATGACCTTCAAGAATTCAGTCATTTACCAATCGGGCTGACCATTCAGACAAAAAGTTTCGAGCTAAATCCAAGTCACAGTCGTGCGTTGCAAGCAGCTCGTTAAATGAATCGCGCCCAGCCACATCTGTAGCGTGTCCGGAACGTATCCGTTGTATGTCCGTGTCTGGAACGTGTCCACAACGTGTCCAGAACGTGTCCACAGCATATCTGAAACGTGTCCGCAGCATGTTCGTGTCCGGAACGTGTCTGAAACGTGTCTGTAGCGTGTCCGGAACGTGTCTGCAACCCAAACAGTATTAAAATTAAAAAAATAGTCTGACACGTGTCCGACACGGATACAGGGCCTCCGGAAGAATGTTTGTGCTTCCTAGATTGCCGGCCACCACTTCTTTCACGGCCGCCTACCACTGATGGTACCTACCAGGCTACAACCATCAATGAACCATTGTCGCCTCCCCAGCCACCATGGAAGCATTATTCTAGATGAACCCTAGGTCGATTTTGCTCATTCTAATTTATTTTTGTATTTATTTCGCACATTCTTTAAAGTCTCGTTTACTATATAAATCTTTAACGATTGTAAATTAATGCTTATAGACCAACTTTAGCATCCTTGAAGCAAGACCTATTTTCCTTACTTGCCATAATGACCCAGCAATCTGCCACCATATCTCTTATTTGCACATCGTATATCTTTACATACTCGAATGACCTCTAAAGTAATCTGCTTGTTGAAATTCAATCATGTATCATATATGGTGCATTTTTTAAATACAATTCCTCTTTTTTACTAATTCTTTTCTAAGGATGCAACATTCTTCCCCTCAAACTCCACCTCATTATTCTTGTGTCTGCCACAGTTTCATTTCAACTCTACCCGCTCCTAGTATACATATCTTTACGGTTCCTGTATACACATTTAACTTAAGAAAAACTAAAATAAAAAAGAGGTACATTTAGAGGTGTAAAAAAAGCCCATCAGCCCGAGCCCCGTCCTAGAGTCAACGGCCCAAACCCGGCCTAGCCCGAACATACGATGGGCCGGGCTCTGGCTGCCACCTTGAGCCCACAGCCCGGCCGGACCCAGCCCTTAAGGAAGCCCAAAAGCCCAACCCAATCCAAATACTATATACTTGTTATATATATATATATATATATATATATATATATATATATATATATATATATATATATATATATATATATATATATATATATATATATATATATATTGATTGCATATAATGAACAATGAAAAAAAATAGTGCAGTGGTTAATGTGTTGTTTATACTTATAGAAGTCAAGCCTTCAAATCTCCACATGCACAGATTTTTTATTGAAAAATGCTCTTTTTAGTTCAAACCCAGCCCAGCCCGAAATTCTGAATGTATGCATACTAGGGTCGGGTCTATGCTCAAACACTTGGCCTAAGACCGGCACGTCCCAACTAGCCCGATGGGCCTATCCGGGCTTGACAACTTTAGGCCCGACCCGAGATATTTTAGCGCCGGCCCATTTTACATCCCCTAGTTACATTATATACAAGTTTTATTTCTTGTGGTTTTAAGGTAGGATATGGTGGTGGCTAACTTCGCTTCATCTTATTTCCCTTCGTACGAAAGGTTATAAATATTAGACACAAACAGCATCCTTGTAGACTCTTCATTTTGACACTCATTATTTAAATAAAAAGGATTTGTTTTAATTTTTTTTCATAATATTCTTTATGAAAAGTTATGATTATGTATGTGATCTTTTCAATTCTCTTTATAATCACTTGAAAACATTGTTTTTCTTATAAGATTTTATTTAAACATTTTCCATATTCCGCACAAAAAAATTGTATTTCTTACAAACACAATGTTCACCATGGTGATAATATAGTGTAAATATATCAAGAAAATACATAATTATACGTGTAAATAAGAATATGTATGTCCTTATGTGCATATTTCATTCTAACTCACTTTCAAACATTCAACAAAGCCTTCTATTGGTTTCATTTAATTCTTTCGGGTGGGGGGGGGGGGGGGGGGGCACACGTTTTCTTTCCTAAGAATTATGAATCATGGAGGAAGAAATTCAGAGTTTCACACATTGCATGAGCAACAATGGAGTAGATCTCTATTTAAGATTCTCGTGTACACACTTAACTTGAAGGTAAACTTTTATTGGACGAAATGCATTGTCTCCATCTTAACTTTATTTATATTTTTTAAACATATGCACAAATCTTTGCAGACACACTCACTCTCTAAATTAGGCAGGAGGTGGAGTCTAGGCGGCCGCCTAGGCCACCGCTTGGGCGCCTGTCTATAGGCGCCTAGGCGGCGCCTACTTTTGTAATTGATTTTTTTTTATTTTTTTAAAGTAGTCATGTTCAAATTGAGTTTTCTTGAATCCCGTTTGGTTTTATAGGTCCATGTTGCTTTATAGATGGCCAAAACCATGCCATCATTAATGGGGAAAAAAAACTATTGTGTCCATGTTCTCAGAATTTGAAGTGGAAAAAGTCGAAAAAGACATATAAGGATTATTTATATAAGAGTGACAATGATATAGATGGTTAGGTGATTTAGATAAGTAATTTAATTTTTTTTTTTGATACGTGGTTGAGAAATGTTCCCAAAAATAATAGATTATCAATATGGTTATATTTATGCTTATGATATTTGCTTGAATTTATGGCAATAACAAGGTTATGTTGCTCTTGCTGATATGTGATTAATATTTGCAATGTATAATCATTGTGGTTGACACGTGATTCTTATTTGCTGCAATAATAATGGTCTTATAACTTGCCATACGCTCTGGATCATACCCATTATCATATATTATTATTTCGGTCATATCTATCTCTAGAAATTAAATTTTATTATGCATAAACCACAAATTACTTATATATATATATATATATATATATGACTTATATGTATTTAATATATTTAATTTTTATCATCTAGGCCTCGCCTAGGCAGGCCAAATCGTCTAAGCATCCTAAGCATCGCGTTGACGCCATGACTACATTGGTTCGTATTTCTTACAAACACAGCTCGGTATGGTGTAAGAGAAATTTTAATATCTCTCAACAATAAGTACATATATTAATTCAATATATTATTGAATATATAAATATGTGCTTGCCATTGTGCCTAAATGGCATTCCATTATAACTCTTATGAATCTAAAAAATTGTTAGATCTTTGCCTTGGAACCAAGTCAAATCCTTAGAAAAAATTGATATATACATCATATTAGAATATGAAGTAATAGAGGGCCTATCATATTCAACACAGCAAAGATCATGGATTAAAATTTCAACCGAAATACCAAAATTTCAGTAAAATATTTCGGTTTTGGTCGAGACCAAAACGAAAGGTAGGCACGAAACCCCCAAACCCAAAATTTCGATCAAATTCGGTGAATATTGATGCAATATGATAACTTTCGGAGCATTTTTAGATTGGTGCATTTCGATCTTTTCGAGGTTGGGGCATTCCAGTCATTTAGACCAAAACCAATCCATGAATTTCACAAACCGTGGACTGGTTTCAAACCTTTCGAGAACCTATTAGGGGGGGGAGGGGCTGGTTTCGATTGAATTATCGAAATCATCGGGTTTTGGTCAAAGCCACCCAACTTCGTCGGATTTCGATTGAAACCATTGAAACCTCATCGGATCTTTCCACTCGGAGGACCGAAGTCATCAAAGCTTGCCGGAATCCGAGGTCGAGCCTCATCGGAGTCACCGGATTTCATCGGAATTCGCCACTGACCTCGCCGGATTTCATTGAAATAGTCAGATTTCGTCGGATTCGCCGGAAATCATCGTCAGACCTCGCCAAATTCATTGGATCTTGCCGGATTAATAGTCATGCGCATTTTATTAAGGAGCGGGGAATACAAAGAAGTTCAGATTCGGACCCCAAAATCGAAATATGGACGGATCCAGTCTTTATCCATCAGGGGTTGTCCAGAACCAGATGATGAGATCCAGTACCCTCGAGATATCGAGACAGAAGAAGAGAGGGCTCAATATCGACAAACGATCTTAGATTCAAGATGAACCCAGCGGAAGCGAGCTGAGAGAGACTGGATGCCGACACAATTTGGACCCAGCGGTAGTGGTAATAGACCTGATTCGTCAGCCGAAGGTTACAGTGGTGTTGATGAGTCAGGAGCTAATAATGATTAGTTCAGATGGACAACAAGCGAAGAAGAGTTGACTTGGACGAGTGAGGATGAGTGATTTTGTCTTATTCATGATGTAAACAACATACACTTATATAAATAATTCAAGCTTTGGTCTGTGTTTTCTTTAAACAAGTCAAGTAAATATGCACGCATAACAATAAAAGACTATAGTTAAAATTTTCAAAAAAAATCCAGCAAAATACACCTTTTTGGACCATTCTAAAAAAATTTCATCATTTTGTCAAAATATCAAAATTTCAATCGAAATTTCAGATTCAGCCTAGACCAAAACCAAACACGAAATCGAAATCACAAACCATGGCAAAGATCGGATGTTTTTCCATGCATCAAGCATGCCTTTGATTTCTAGCATATAATTTATGCGACTACTAACTGATTCTTAATTTCATATACATTATACACAACACCTGACCCGTAGGTTAAAAAAGTCATGCAGATCTTCTATCCACCGTTAAATTTCAAAAAATTTCAAAAATGTATGTATGAAATAGCGTCTTGCATCGATATGTTGCACCAAGAGTTCACTAACAGTAACTTCTTTTTAGAGAAGACCTTCAAACAACAAAAAAAAAACAAATAAAACAAAATAAATGGCAACCGTTCATGTTGACATGCATTGAATAAAATGCAAAAAATAAAAGGAAACAATTCGGAACCGACCTTGTAAAGGAGCCGGTTAGGAAGACTGTTCTTCCCCCATTAGGCCATACGAACTGTGTCGGGATCAACACGGCGCCTGCATCTTCCCTCGGATCTTGCGACGAATCTGGAGCCGGAGAGAACATCTGTCCGAATTCTATAGTCGGACTATTCAGTAACAGATGCCCGACAACGATCTTCTACCGCTACCGACTTCTCGTTGTGATTGGAAACTCACGCCTTTAACCTAAACAACCACCTCCTCCCCCGATGCTCCTCTTCAACACAACACCACATGGAAAGCGAGGAAGGACGAAAGCATATTTGCCCACCACACCACAAGCCCACCAAGAAAGTAATTCAGGCTTCCCCCTGCAACGGGATCCTCCACAGCATGAGCAGAGGAGCCCTCAGTGATCACGCATTACGAGTGAGGAGGGTGAAATTACCACCTATTGGAAATGCCTTTTTCCGCTAAAATCTCAACCCGACGACAATCCAAAACCCTAATTCTGTCGATCTCGGTCTGATCCAAACCCCTCTTCAGCAACCCCTGCAAAATTCTATCCCGAATCACGAAGAAAATAGGCCTAAATTGCCTATATTCGGGGAAAAAAAACTAAAAACGAATAATCAGCAGAAATCAAGAAGCGGGCATTGGCTACATGCGCTAAAAACCTAAAATTGAAAGGAAAAAAAAATCAGAAAAACTACCTACGTACCAGAATCAAGACGCAGCAGAAGACCAAATCTCAGAACCCTTACTTGAAAAAATTTCGGAACTTCAATGATCTGTGAGGGAATCAAAAACAGTGAGGAGAAGCAATTGAAGGGAAATAAGAGAGAGAGAGAGAGAGAGAGAGAGAGAGAGAGAGAGAGAAGACGGAGCGAAAGAGAACGACAGAAAGAAAATAAAAAAGGAAAAGAGATTTGAGAAATAAAAAAGGAAACTTTAAAAAAAGAAAAAAAATAAACAATTTACCTCTTTTTCTTTGGTTTTACTGCCGGAGGGGTGGTAAATAGATTGGAGCATCCCGCTCTCTCTCATTCGTCCATTCCAAGGATATGTTTGTCATTTCATACTGTTATCATGGTTAAATGACCAAGATCCCTCAATATGGACCAATGAGAGAGAGCGGGATGCTCCAACCACTTTAAGGAGGTTAGAACAAAATCGTTCTCGGGTATAAATAGGCATGGCTGCAAACTAGCGGATCTGACGGCGAATAAATTTTTTTTTTTTTATGGGTCCGGTGATCAAGAGCTCCCGGGATTCTCCGGCAACTGGGTCCCGTTCAGGTTCTCAAAAAAATAAAGTGGGTCCGGTTCCTCGGCCTTTTACCTCACACCGGTCGGGCCAGGCTCGGCCCAGCAGAATAAATGCTTTTGGATCGTGAAAAGGCCTGATGGCCGGAAGGTCTGTGCGTTATTTGCGGATCATGACTTACCTAAAACAAATATGGAATTATTTTGGGGATTATTTTCATAAAAATATTTTAAAATCATAAATTTATTAAACTATTATTATAATTTTTGTAATTTCAAAAGTGGCGCTCTGACTGTCACGTGGACAGTCAGCGCCGAAAAACTTATTGTCACGTATGTTAATATTTTTTTTTTGTGAATTTTCGGTGAACCCTATATCCCGGTTGCAAGATTCTTAACGACACTGATTAACAATAAACCTTGTAACCATAATACAAAGTTCAGTTAACACTAAATCCTGTAATCTGAATACAGAGTTCAGTTAACACTAAACCCTTGTAACCTTAATACATAACCCTTTACTCCGGTTGTAAGGTTCATTTAGTATTAATCAGTGTCATTAAGAACCCTGCAACCGAAAAACAGAGTTCACCAAGAATTCATTAAAAAAAATATACAAACAGACAGGTCACGTGGCGATAGTTTTTCGACACTAACCGGCCACGTGGCAGTCAGAGCGTCACTTTTGATATTACAAAAATTATAACGATATTTTAATAAGTTTATAGTTCTAAATTATTTTATGAAAAAAATCCCATTATCTCAAAACATATATTTAATTCAATAGCGACTTATCAAATTATTTATCAGACTAGCGCTCGACTGCCACATAGACTAATAGCGCAAAAATACAAAAACAAATTGGTGTTAGGTTCTTTAAATGTTTCCCGTTTAATGTTACGAACAGGCAAAAGTTTGTAGTTAATGTTAAGTCAATGTGGTAGGACTTTGGTCAGTGCAAGCTCCTTTTGCCACACACAATTAATAATGAAAATTTTTAAAAGATAATTTTATTCCTACATATAAAGTATAACAATTCAATAACCTGTAGCAAAAGTTTTCATTTTTTTTTACAGCAACAAAAAGTAACAATTGGTAAAAGGTAATAATCATGCAGCGAAGAGTAACAATTTAATATGTTAGTAAGTATTTAATAGTAATACTAGTAAATGTAGTATTACTATTAGTCCCACCTTAGTTGTGGTATTGTAATGGTGTTCGTTCGCTCCTTATATAAGGAGAGGTAGTCTTATGTAATGTTAATGAATATCAATACAAGGATTTTTCTCCCCAAACCCTAGTCTCTCTCTCCCTCTCTCTTCGTAACATGGTGCCATAGCCAACCTAGGGTTTCAGAGACCCTATCTTTGGCCTCAACCTCCCCGGTCACTACCAGCAACCTCAGTGAGGCTAGGTATATTTTTTTTTTTTTTCGCAAGTAGTGCGCGGTCCCTTCATCCCGAGCGACTGTGTACATTCCCCTTGTGTCACCCCATGTGCGCATTCACTTCATCATGGTCCCCTCTCTCTTTGCTAATCTTGTGTGCGGCCCCTGTGCGTCGAAGGCCTCGACCCTATCGAAGTCGACTGTCAGAACTGCTCGTGCGAAACTCGTGCGACGTGCCCTATCCGTACACTGCCCGGATCCGGATCCTCATGCGAGCTCTGGCACCTCCCGTGCAGGATCTGTCGCGCCCGCAGTTCAGCCCACGCTGGTCGTCTCCTTCCTCGTGTTGCCACCTCGAGATCTGGCTGCCGTCCTTGTTGCCGACGCCTCCTCCTTCCTCACTGTTGCTGGTGCCCACCGTGGGGCCCTCGTTGTTGCCGCTCGCCATCGCTGACACCTCGATCTGCATTACCCGGCCGTCAGGCCTTGGCGACTACACCCTCGCAGGCCTCCCTCGCACAGGCCACCCATGTGTTCCCCCCTGCACGATCTCCTCCTTCCCTTGTATGATCTCTCCCCTTTCCCATGTATGATCTCCTTTGGTGCTGCACGATTCCCTGCGATCCTAAATATGCTCACCCCTCTGTTGTGATTCCCTATGATCCCGGCCTTGTTGTGCCCCTGCTATCTCGACACCTGTGATCCTGTGGTCCCGTGCGTCCCTCCCCAGCACGATCCACGATGCCCACGCGATCCCGTGCGTCCCTCCCCAGTACGCAATCTATGTTTCCCTGTCCCTGCGTGATCCTCGTCTCTCGTGTATCGTAGTACTACGACGATCTCCTTGTCGGAGCCCAACACTGCTTCTTGTCTTCCCTTTTTAAGATAGCAATTTGTTTTTTCCTTTTTCGCTCTAAAAAAAAATTTCCTTGATCATCTCTCTCTCTCTCTCTAAAGGGGGGTCTCCGTCTCCTATGCGGGTTCTGCAATCTCCTCACAACTCACAAGTGGAGATCTATATTCCTTTTGTCTCTTCTAATCACTTGTCTTCCTAAAAATTTCACAGCTTTCATTGTCTTACCGCGCATGATTTCTACTTTATTTTTTGTACTTTTGAACCTCTTTATTCCACTGTAGATAACAAAGGAATCACTCTTTTGGCCCCCTTATCTGAAAGAAAAAATAAATCTCATCTTTGTTGGTGGGTTTTTCTTTTGTTGAAGGAAGGAGGGGTAAATGTGAAGATGGACCGCAAATTCTTGATACCGATCAAGTGGACGGTACACTTCAAACTCCTTCCGCACCGACCAGATCTCTCTCCGGACCTAACCCGTGGTCGGATCTCGCGCCGGACAGATCTGCAGCACCTCTGGTTCCTTCTGCACCTACCACGTGCAGACGAATCTACAGCGCCTCCAATCCCAATCGATCTCTCACCTGACCTATGGCTGAATCTCGCTTCGACGGATCTCCCTCACGCGCGAACGGATCCGCAATGTGTCCGATCCCGGCCAAATCTCACTCTAAACCTAAGAAAGAAGGCTCTACTCCCTTCTCGCGCAGCCCGGATCCGGCCCTTTGTACTGCACCTGGCTGCCCAATCCCAGCCTTGTTGTACCTGGCCGCTGTCCCCGGCTTAATCTCGGGACGATTACAATCCTGTCGCACCTGGTATGTCATGCGCTCTACCGGTCTGCTTGCGCCTGCACTCGTGCTCTACGCCCTGCACTCCACCAGCCTACCCTTGCGCCCTGTGCCCTACGCTCTACCGGCCCGCCATGTGCCTTGCTGATCGAGATCTTCTCCCTCCTTCCGATCGAGCTTTTCTCCTTCTGGTATCTCTCTCCTTAGCCGTTGTCTTATCCTCTTTCTCTCTAGTCGTACAGGCTCTCAGATCTCCTCTATCCGGTCACACTTGTACCGACTCTTGGATTGTCTTTTTTCGGTTGTACGACCCTATCAGAGCTACGGTTCTATTTTTTCTCTCTTCATTGTCTGTGATGATTGAGATCTTTTAAGAGGTGTCAAGTTCTTGCTTTAGCCGAGTGTTACCTCCTATGAGGTCTCACGCATCCACACCTTTCTTAGCTGATCTCTCCCCTTTCAGCCTCCTTCATTACTGGCTTCCATCATCGCCGGTTTCCTCCACTCTGATCCTCAGTGATCCATGCCAATTCCCCAATTGACCTGCTTACAGGTTGACCGGGTTTCCCCGGTTGTCCTACTTGCAGGTCAATGGGTTTCCAAGATGACTTGCTTGCAGGTCGCCCTGGCACTATTTTTACTTTACAGCATAAAAATAAGATATTTTATGTTTTTTTTTCTTTTTCCTTTCTTTTATTAAGCAAACTAATGTCGGATTATACCTACATCAGTTTGAGGGGGGGTAGTAGGTGTAGTATTACTATTAGTCCCACCTTAGACTTGGTATTGTAATGGTGTGTGTTCTCTCCTTATATAAGGAGAGGTAGTCTTATGTAATGTTAATGAATATCAATACAAGGAGTTTTCTCCCTAAACCCTAGTATATATCTCCCTCTCTTTTCGTAACAGTATTAATTGTAGATTGATTGTAGCTTATTACAAGTAATATTTATATACCTATGTTAGTCGACACTTGGACGACGCCCAAATTCGACAATAGTGTAAAAATTTATTCGGTGGCGCCCTAATTTGACGGGGGCATCGACATTCGATCGCATTACCCACATTCGGCACTCCCACATCTTGTTGGCACTTGCACAGCCGCTTTCGGTGGCAACACACACCCCATATTTATAGATGACAACCATAATTACAACCAACCAGTGACATTGCATGATACACCAAAAAACTAATAAAAATTACCTCCTTAGCCCCTTCAAATTACCTCCTTACCCCTTATGTGGTGTATGTGGTGCAATGCCACTGGCCCGTTGTGAAAGCCGGTTGTCAAATTTCTTCTCATAACTTGACTACAAAAAAAAAGGGTAATGTGGCTAAGGTCCTTACAGCAGGTATGGTATTAGGTAAAGGACATACCACATTTCAGTTGTGGCTAAGGTCCCTCCGCAACATATGTTTCCACTGTACCCATTTTACCCCTATATGTGATTGTGCATAAAAAGTATATAGAATCTGGACAGACCACACTGTACCCATTTTATCCATACACGTGACCGTATAAGGAAGTGTATAGAATTCGGATCCATGCACACAAAGCAATGCAACAATGGATATTCTTTTGTGATCAGATTGTTACTCTTGTTACAGTGAAATAACTGTAGCAAATATTTTTTGAAGAATATCATTGGTTTTTTTTCTACAATGAAAATCACTGTAGCAAATGTTACTCTTTGTATCGCAGATTGATACTCTTTGTACCATAGATTGTTACTTTTTTTGCTATAGTGAAATCACAACAGCCTCTCTTTATTTTGAAAATCCTCACCTAAAAAAAATACCACAGTGATTTCACTATAGCAGGAGTAACAATTTGCCCGAAAAAGAGTATCCATTGCTAAAGTAAATTGTGTATGTAAATCCGGATTCTATATACTTTCGTGTACAGTCATATAGAGAGGTATTTTTGTCTTTTGAATTGTTTGAAAAGTCAAAATTGGTGGTTGGAGGGTCTTGTCGTACTATGTATTCCGGAGAGGGGCCTGGTACAAAATCAGAATGTTGTCTGTCCTTTAATTCAAAATCATTTTTTTAAAAATGACTTTTCACCAAGTCAAAAAAAAAAGTCTAAGGAGCAGAGTTTGTTGGGGCTTGATTTACTATGCATGCAACATTGATCTATGTTAAATGGTGGGCCCACATTTCTACTTTACTAATACATGAACATTGACACATGTCATGATATGAATCCCCTCCTACAGTTTCGAGTAATGGAGCACAAAGTACTTTAGATCCAGGAACCCCAGAGAAACAAAGAATAAAATTTTGACAAATTAGGTATAGGTCCTTAACTATTTTACAATATTAGCCACATGACATCATAATTTACTATATTAGCTAAGGCTCCTACTAATATACATTTGTCTTCAGAAATAGTATATATATGTTGGGAGGGACATGGGCTATATTTCAAAATTAAACATGTCATGCAACTAAAAGTCATCTCTCAAAAACAACTTATGTCAAACCTCCCAATAAAATTTTGAGAAAAAAAGCCTTTAATGTTTGGGGGTAGTTTTGGATACCAAATGGGTTCCCCTCATTGGGGTTAACCTTGGACGATTCGGCCTTCATGCCTCAAGCATCTGCCTTGCTCCTCCTCAAGCATTCCTTTACCAACGTCTTCGCCCGTATCCTCCTAGGTCGCGGCCACCAACGGCTCTGCCGATCTCAACTCTCGTTGGGTCGGCGCCGTATACTGCCATGGCATCATCACTGGCTACTGCCTCAATAGTATGGGTCGGTCGGGCCCCATCCCATTTCTTGCCAATATTGTCATGAGAAAATGCTACTCATCCCGAAGGTTTTTTCGATTTCGTCGGCCCGATTGACATGGCAGCGTGCAATTGGTGGCTGAAACCCACACGCAACATTTAAGTTTTTTACACCACCAGTTGCATGCTGCCACGTCAATCAGGCTGAGCGAAATAAGAAAAACCTTCGGGCTGAATAGCATTGCTCTTTTGTCATTATTTGAACATATTGTGGGGCATTCTTGCGGACAACCCATGGTGGTGTGGGGGCATCGGCCAGTGCTAAGACCTCCAACACCACCGCAGATTGTCCACGAGGTTGTTCCGCAGTATGTTCAAATTGCATTACTCAATAAATATTTGTATACATGAAATCATACAATCATAAATCCATGTTTTCTTAACATCACACATAATTCTAACACCATATGCCAAACCTTTAAATAATATATTAGGTAATCTTTCAATATTGCATCTTAACCTCCTAGATAAAATCATATTCACCAATTTAAAATTTTTATCTTTTGATGGTAGCAATTAATCCTTCCTTGAACTTATGGTGGAAATAACTTGAGCTTGCCAATAATAAAAGGACTAGATGATTAACAACCAAATTTATTGGTAGTAAAATTAATATAAATATGATAAATCACATCACAAGCCATGCCCCCATATCTCAACCTCATCGTAGCATTTTTTGGGACATGCCACCCTCCACTGCCGTGACTTTTTTATCCTACCTTTGGGCCTGTTAAATGTTCAGATGCAAAATTTAGCGTCAGAAGCTGGAGCCTTTTTTTTTTTGCCAAACACACCAAATTACTCTAAATGTGTCCGGCTTTCAAAAGTGGCTTCTTCACTTGTGCTAAGTGTGTGATCAGAACAAGTGACATCACAATTGTTTGTGCATTGCACAAGATTATTACAATAACTAGTTATACATCTTAGGCCTTTGGTGCGATGTGGCCATCCCCCCTCACATCTTTTTCCTCCTCTTTTCAGTTTTTAATGATTAATCTCTCTCTCTCTCTCTCTCTCTCTAGGTGGGTGGGTGGGTGTGAACACAATAGGGAGTGGGATTAGATGCAGGATGTATGATCTGATCGAGCAGCATCACAATCGTTCAAAAACAGAGGACCACCCAAAGTGCGGATAAAGTTGGCTAGCCAATCAACAACTGAGTACCCTTCACCATTAATGTTGAAGGTGCCAATCTGAGGAAAGGCAGTGAGGAAATGTTGATTATCTTGGACCAGAGGCTCCATAGAGGGCTGTGTCAAGAGACCGTTGATTGAACCCAAAGTGATGTGATGATCTGCTTTAACATGCTACGGTGTATAAGTGAATCCGATCACCGGAAAGAGGGCCATGCGGGCGGTACCGCCGCGCTCCGCCTTGTGCACTTTCGATCCGTATCTTGTGGGCCGTCTTCTTCGAGCTTCGCATGATCTTAATTCGGTGGCCACGATCCACTCCAAGGTGTTGAGATCAGGATCGTGCGACACTCCCACCGGCAACCACCTCATCAACGCCTACCTGAGATGCCGCCTGATTATCCACGCCCAGAAGGTGTTCGACGAGATGCCCGAACCCAATGTTGTCTCGTGGACCTCCCTCATGGCCGGCTACGTCGACGCCGGCCGACCTGACGAGGCCCTCCAGCTCCTTAACAGCATGCCAATCCACCCGAATCCCTTCACCCTCTCCACGGCCATCAGCGCTTGCACCCAGCTGGCCGACGTCAGGGTGGGCCGCGAGCTCCACGCTCGCGTCGAGACCCTCGGCCACCGATCCGACCTCGTCGTCTCCACCTCCCTCATCGATATGTACGCAAAGTCTAATAGCATAGAGGAAGCACGACGGGTGTTCGACAGGATGGCCCATCGGAACATCATCTCCTGGGGCTCCATGATCTCGGCCTACGCTCAAAACGCCTGCGGCCACGACGCGCTCGCTCTTTTCGGCGAATTCCTTCACGAGAGCTCTTCGCTCGAGATGCCGCCGAACCATTTCATGCTCTCCAGCGTCGTCAACGCCTGCGCCGGCGTGGGGAGGCTCGGGTTGGGACGATCGGCGCACGCTGCCGTGGTCCGGCGTGGGCACGACGGGAATGACTTCATCGCCGGCGCGCTCATCGACATGTACGCGAAGTGCGGCTGCATCGGCTACTCCGGCAACGTGTTCGACCGGATCGGCCGCCCTTCTTTAGTCCCATACACGTCCATGATCGTAGCCGCGGCGAAGTATGGGCTCGGGAAGTATTCTCTCGACCTGTTCGACGAAATGGTCGACCGAGGAGTCCGGCCAAACAGCATCACGCTCCTCGGGGTCCTGCACGCTTGTAGCCACTCGGGCCTCGTGGACACCGGCCTCCGGCACCTGGACTCCATGCACCGGGACCACGGCGTCACGCCGAGTGCCAAGCACTACACGTGTGCAGTCGACATGCTCGGCCGCGCGGGCCGCCTCGACGAGGCCTACGAGCTGTCGAAGCGCGTCCACGCGGAGGGCGACGACGCGCTCATGCTGTGGAGCGCGCTGCTCTCGGCCGGCCGGACTCACGGGCGGCTGGACCTCGCGGCCGAGGCCGGCGAGAGGCTGGCGGGGTTCGACCGGGACGTGGCGGGGGCGTACGTCGCGGTGTCGAACGCCTACATGGCGGCGGGGCGGTGGGGGAGCGCGGGGAGGGTGCGGGCGGAGATGAGGCGGCGCGGCATCCGGAAGGAGCCCGGGTGCAGCTGGGTGGAGGTGAGGGATGCGGCGCACGTGTTCTATACAGGGGATGCGGCGGGGTGCGAGAGGGGAGGGGAGGTGATGGAGGTGGTGAGGGAGCTGGAGGTGAGGATGGAGGAGAGGGGGTATGTGGGTGGTGGTGGGGGGAGTGGGGCAGTGTTGGACGAGGGGGAGGGGGGTGGGGCCATGGTGGTGGGTGTGCACAGTGAGAGGCTGGCGCTGGGGTTTGGGTTGCTCAGCATCCCCAAAGGGGTGCCCATCAGGGTGATGAAGAACCTGAGGATGTGCAGGGATTGCCACGAGGCTTTCAAGCTGATCAGTGACATTGTGGGGAGGGAGATTGTGGTGAGGGACTTGAACAGGTTCCATCTCTTCAGGGCTGGGTCCTGCACCTGTGGGGATTACTGGTGAGGTTGGGAAAATTCTTTCTAAAATGATTTGGTTGTTTTTTTTAATGAAGGAAATAGGGCCTTTTTTTACATTATATTAAAATTACCTTTTTTTTTTATAAACTTAATTGATCCAATGAATTCCAACAAAATGCTGAAACCTAAATACAAATTAGGCATAATAAGTGGTATGTAAATGGAAATGATACTACTTAAATTTCTCAGATCTAAGTTTTAGTAATCTAATTAAGAAAGATTATTAAAAACCTTATCCTGAAACTGTCTTAGCCAGCCCCAAGTCTGGCTGAGTAAGGTTGAGGATTGATGTTAGGTTGAAAGCCGGAGTAGTAAAAAACAAGCTCAAAGTCAAAAATGTGGTCTAAATGAATTTTCTCGAACGTCTACTCCTTCCCGCATATTGTTGGGGTTTAGTCCCACATCGGTTAAGAGCTTAGGTAATATTGCGTTTAAATACCTGCCTTGAATCTTCCCTCATAAGTCGGTTTTGTGGGGAGGCGAGTATCTAAGGGTCGAAGGGACCACATATATATGGTGATAGTGTTCTGTTAATAATGGGTTACATGTTTCTAATTGTACTGAAGTAGCAATTTGGAAAGTATTTGGTCCTAAATAATGTTCAGGGCGTGACCTTAGTCAGAATAGGGGCTCAAACACAAGTCCGTATTCGTCGTCAGTAAGAGCATACATTCGTCTTCAGTAAGAGTATACATTCGTTGGGAGAGACTTGGGCTATATATCGAAAATAACATGTCCTGCAACTAACAGTCATCTCTCAAAAAAGACATGCCAAACTTCCCCTAAAATAAAAGACCAAGGCCCCGTATAAAAGAAAACCCTTTATACTATAGATAATTAATTAATGACATCCATATTAATATACTAAACATTAGAAAATGTTTGCTTATATGTTTCCGTCTTAGACCTCGAACTGTATGGATCTGGCTCTGGGATTGAACGTCGATACTACGGTTACGAAAATGCTATTTAGCCATCCTGTTTTCCACCTAGATCGGGCCATCCTAATGTGGCACCTGATCACAGCCTTGTACGCAAGAGAATCACACTCAGTCCAATTGGCAGGCAAAGGGACTGCTGTGATCATTGCCACTTCAGTATGGTCCCATCTGGTTGAAAAACTTGGTTTTTGGGATCCAAGGATGAAAAATTGATTAAAATTTCTCTGGAATGAGCACGTTTGCTAAATCCAAAGGGTAACCCATGCCCACTATCCATCTCATTTTCCTTGCATCCTCGCGGTGGAAGCATTATTCAAGGGGCCACGGGATAAACCCTAGGTGTATCCACAAGGCCATCCGATAGGGACGGGCCATGGGATAAACCCTAGGTGGATCCACAAGGCCATCCGATGGTCCCTATCAATTACCAAAGCGGGTACCATAGAATTTTCAAATTCCTCATTCCAGATTTCCAAATTTATTTGTTACATACTAATGTTTTTTTTCCGAAAATGTTCCTTGTTCTCAAGAATATTTACCAACAAAATAAATGATTTTCTACTAAAACTTTACAAAAATATATGGACAAGAACCAACACAAAAAAACATGGAATTGTATCAACACCCCCCAAACCAAACCCATTCCCATTGTTGCACCACAGCAGCAGTTGATGATCAGAGAACTACAAGAAGGCATGACAGACTAACACCGAGAAGGGGGTAAATACAGATAAGGGCTGAGTATAATGTTTGTAAACAATCACCCTAAACATATAAACGGACCTAGGAAACGAAAGCAAACCGCTATTCACGATCTTCAAACCGCACCAAGCTTCTCTTCGGTGCAAGCGGATTCAAGGAATTTCACCCTGGACTCGCTTCGAGATGAATGTACAAGAACGCCCCAGGGAGCACGACATTATTACCAAGCTCTCCAGAAGCAAGAGCACCTAAGTATAGTCTTTACGATTCAGCTTCCCCCGTGGACTGATATTAGCTTTGGCATTATCGCAGGCACCCCCCCCCCCCCCTTCGGGCAAAAAAGCGGGTGAATGTGCACTCCTTTCGGCAAAAATGCCGGTCACGCCAAGTATCTGAATATGTTGGGGTTCTCCTTCTCCCTCTCCAGATAATCCCTAGCGATCAGATCCTCTATCCGTTTCTTGATCGCCTTAAAGTCGGGCTGCATACAACAACGGCAATCAGTGAAGTAGTTCATCCTAACCAAGGAATTAAATTCCGAATTTCGGATGCGTATCAGAATTCTGATAACTGATATTTTGGTGAAATTTCACAAAAGATCGCAGGTATTTCGGGACAGCTATACAAAAAAAATTCGGCGTGTTTCGGTATATGTCTGTGTAAGTGGTTTATGGAACGGCATGCAAAAAGTTCTGGTGTAAGACAGTTGACAAATAAAAATGGTCGAAAAACTATAGCCTCAATACCTTGAACATGCGACCAAGCTGCTCGACACATTCCATCACTAACTGCTGATAGCCTAAAACTTTCCGACTCTTCATGATACGCACTATAGATGCATCGATGGCATACCTCCGATCTTTGTCAACATCCTCGATCACCTTTTTTTTTTCGTCTGCGGGAGGGAGAGGTACCTGCAATGTAAAAAATTCATACCACCCCAATATATTATACAGGAATACGGAAGTAAATAATGAAATTGCGCAGCAGATCTGAAGTAAATAAAGAAATAGTGGTCTGCACCTTAATTCTCCTCATTTTATCAGTGAATTTGGAATTGAACTCAAAGTAGTCAGTCGGAGAGATGGTTTTTGTATTTGGCTCCTTTAATAGAATCTTGTACTTCAAGCAAGAGAGGGAGTGGAGCAATCTGACTACATCGTCGTCCGTCAAATTCAGTTGTGACATGATTTCCGAATAGCTCAACCTATCCGAGGAATTAAAGAGCAGCAACGTTGAGGCCTGTGAACAAGAATGTCGTGAGCATCCATGGGAATCAATTGAACAGATCATGTGAGAAAGGAATTGAAGTTGGAAAAAGACCTGGTATGTCGACACAACCAGCTCAATGTTTTTGGGCTCGAACTTGCCAATGACATTACAGGTGCCCAATGAATATATCCATGTAAGCTTCCGGTGCTTGGTTTTTGTCTGGTAGAATTCCTTGAAAACTTCTACGCATTTGACCTTAACATCAAGTATGAACAAAATAAGCCCACTAAAAAACTATATCACCGACAACCTCAAACTTGTCCTGGCTTTTAGTGTCTTCTCTTGCATGTTACAAGTTTGCACAATACTTGTCCGCTACCCCGTGCGGAAGAAGACACAGCACAAGGTGAGGTGGCATGCAGGGATTGGAGGAGGAGTGGGGACCACAATATCAAAAAAATAAAAAAGATGATAAAGTCGGGTGATTCGGTACCCAATGCAGTAGAACCCTTATCAGTTTTTTTTGTTTTTTATACTGTGAGCCCCACTCCTTTTCACCAATCCCTGCATGCCACCTCACCGTGTGCTGGGTCTACCGGCACACGGGATAGCCGGCAAGTATTATTCTCAAAGTTTAATGATGAGTATGCAAATAAGATTCAGAGGATTTTTCAAATACAACGAAACACAATGCCAGTCTGGCATCCACCCGACTCCAAATTATTCTAGATTAATTTAATGCCTAAGATATTAATAGAGACGATGAGATTCCTTACCATCTCAGCAGGAAGGTTGAGATCAAAGGATTTATAGCTTGGCCAGAACCCAGTAGTCAGGACAGTAACAGTCAAGTCAATTCCCGGATTTACATGTGGGTTGCTGCTAAGATACTCCTCAAAGCTCGTTTGATTTTCTCTTGCCAGTGTTAAATCAGTCACCTGAGCAAAGAAGTATAAGAAAGCACCGTCCTAATTCTTATCCAACTACTCACATAAAGGTTAAAGAAACAGACCATGCCCTCCATCTTCGAGGTGAACTGCCCTCCGCATTGCTGCTTTAGCTTGGTTAAAATGCTCCTCTCGTGCTCATCATTGGCACTTTTGTCAAATAGAAGCCTTCGCGCAAGCTTTTTCCTGCAAATTTATTACACCGTGCAGCATCCGGTAGACAGTCAAAACATGAAGAAAAAGGATTTCATACTAATAATAGCAAACAAACAGCTCTGTAGGTCAAAACTTTACCGGTAAAACTCAGCAAAAAGGTCCTTATCACTGATATATGCAAGCAACTTTACAACCTGCAGTTAATTTAAGTCCCTTGAGATAAGGTCCAAAGGCCCATGGCTTGGGGGGGGGGGGGGGGGGAAGATATTTAATAAATATAACGAAGAGAGAAAAAAAGGGAGGGACTTAGTGATAGGTCCCTGGTCAAAAGATCAACTAGCCTAAAGGACAGCCATATTGTCAGGACAAAAATACCCCCCACTGCACTTCAAATTTAGGTTTCATGCCACTCCTTCCTAAAACTAAACTCAGTCCTAAACCCAAAGATCTATGAGCCATGGGATGAACCCAAAACCTAGAAATCTTCAACCTGATCGTAAACTGATCCCCTCCGGCTCCCCGTGGCTTCTCGTCTCCGCTGCTAGTCACCGTCGGGACGGCAGCAGTGAGCAGCTGCAACTAATGCCCTCAACCGCCGCATCGCTGCTCGAGAGAGATGGGAAAAAGGAGAGGCATAGTGAGAGGCATTTTGAACTTTTGGGTTTGACAGCCCTTCTCACTGAACCGATCTGTTGTCCAGGGACCTTGGGCGAAACACATTTTCTGCCCATCCTTTTTACCCCACCGATCTGTTGTCAGGGACCTTAGACACATTAACCCAAAAAAAGGTTACCTTCTCAAGTGTCTCCTCAATGGCTTCATCACTTAGCTTCTCACTTCCACCCTTCTTTAGTATATTATCACAAAAAGTAGCCAGCAATTCTGCACTTGTGCTGCCAGCAACACCTTTGTTGCAGAAGATCTCAAAAGCTTCTTTGAGGGCCTGCAGGGAAAAAAACAATTAGCATTTAGAAAGACAAACAAATGTATCTTAAGGAACAACAATTTATAATACAAACCTTATGGAAAAGGGTATGATTCTGGAAGCAATCATTTACATATGCCAAATACTTGTCATGCAATTCAATAACTTTTCTCACAAAAACCTAAAACAAGACGATGATTAGTTCAACTAAAATAAGAGTCAGCAATCCTATGAGGTTCATAATAGAGTACAGGTTAAGAGGTCTACCTGTTCTTGCAAGCCAACCACATCTCTTTTCTCTGCCTGTAAAAATACAATTATCAGCTAGACTTCATCATATCCAAGCCAATAAATAAGTAAATAAATAAATAAACAAGAGCTTCATAGGAAATAATGGACAATATTAGACTAAAGCAAAAATATAAAGGAATGCCTAAAAAGAATAGAAAACCAGCATAGAGTTTTATAGGTGCAGGGACAGCTGACATGAAGATGCTAAACAGTGAAAAGTTTAAGCTGTGTTAGCAGCAATGCAGATTCAGAATATTGATCAATACAGCATAAGTGACATGAGCCTTTTGTAATAGGCCTCATAATGGCATATGAATCTAAGCAAAAATAGAAAGTTACAATACATGATACCAGCTGAGTATATTATATGTTGCACACAGGTTCTTGACAAACCAATGGAGATCAGTGGCAACACCCTTTGAGGATGTGCTCGGCATGAGAAAGAAGGCACCAAAGCCTTGGTGCGACACATACTGAAGGGTGTGGGACCCACTTAGGAGCTTGTGTAGTTGGACTAGTTTAGAGGATTCATGTTTAGTCTTTATTGTGGAAATTTCATATAGTAGTTTAGTTATTTTTGTGGGTCTTGTGCTGTAGCATTGGGCCATATGTTGTTGGGATTTGAATCGGGTTTTGTGAAACCATTTCAAGTCCTTTGGTTCCTTTTTTAGTCCTTTTGATTTTTATTGTCCTCCAAATTAGGAGAACTATTAACCTTGTATTAGTGTCATTAAGGTAAATGATGAATGAATAAAAGAAAATAGAGTTCCTCTCAAACTCTAATGGTACAATTCCTCTAAGTACTAGGAGTGAGCCAAAAAGCCCTACTGGTGTGTGATCAACGGGTTTATTTTCTAGGAATGTGTGACTCCTAGCTCTTGCCGGTGTGAGCTCAACGAGTTACCTGAATCTTCCAACTCTCATCCCCTTCTTAGGATCCTCCAAGCGGTGTTACATCGTGGTGTTTTGACATCATAGCAATGTTTGCTTCCAAATGATGGTCATCCCACTAATATCCGCTAATCCATAAAGGGAAGTCATTGGATCAATAGCAGTGCTGACAACTGCCGAGACACTGCCGAGCTAAAGATTGAGGTTTCATCACAGATATCAACCCACCACCATCTCCATTCAACCCTTATCTACATCAAACGCTCAACCAGCGCCCCCTTACAACCTCATCACCTCACACTACACAAACATTTGCAAGTCTCGTTACAAAACCTCACATAAATTCCAATTTAGCTGCAAACCTCCCCCCCCCCCCCCCCAAAAAAAAAAAAAAAAAAAAAAAACACACACACACACACACAAAATTGCTCCATTGAAATCCCACCGCGACCGGCCACCCAATATCCCCATCCGTGAGCTCCTTCTCTGTGAGCCCCTCTCGACGTCCCCTGATGGAGGTAGTCAAGTGCCCACCACTAGCGCAGCTGCCCCGCCTCTGATCACAACGTGCCTTTGATCGCAGACATGCCAACGACACATAGTCGTCAGCCATCAGCCCTTGCCATGGCAGTTATCTCCTTTGACCGTAAACGTGCCTCCTTCCCTTTGTTCGATAGCCACGTCGGAGACAATTAGTCGAGCGTCACACCCACCAACAACAGTCGTTGCGTGCCTCACCCTGTGCTTTTTGCACTAATAATCGACTGGCACATCTACCGACATCACCTTTCTCGCAATCGAAGTCATGTCTACGTGACCGGAAAGAACTTTCCAAGGTAGATTGACATAGGTTTAGCAAAACGAGAAGTTGTTTTGGATTATGGAAGAGGTTGGAAGGAATCAACACTCAATTGAATTATGGAACCTTGAATTCCTCTGCCCATCACCAATCTCATCTTCGTTGGGCAGAAGACGCAACTGGGAGCAACAATGGTGACAAGAAAGCTGATTTGAAAAGGCCGACGAACCATCCACCAATCCCTGAACAAAGAGGTACGACCCGATGTATCATTGTACCCTATTTGGATGGATCAGAGAATTGATGGGTATCGATCAGGGTGAGCCACATGACACCACCAGAGATATTATAAAGGTAAGACTAAAAGTTCAAGATATCGAAGGGAAACTCGACCCTACTCTTTTCATAGATTGTGCTTGCTTCTATCAAAGAGTGCTTTGATTGATACGGCAAGAGTGATGATGGGAATGTGAGGTTTACCAAGATGAAGCTAGCAGGTTTAGCGAATATATGGTGGACCAATGTGGAAGGGGATATCAGGAGAATAGTCCAACCACCAATCAGCACATGGTAAGGGATGAAGGTCAACCTTAGAGAAAATACATAACAACTAATTACCACGACAAGTTGTGTGATCAACTAAACAAAATGAGGCAAGGAAGCAATCAACTTATCAATGTGAGGCAAAGAAGCGTGTCAGTACTCAAGTATAGAAGTTTGATGAACTCATGAACTCAAGACTAGGAGTGTAAGTGGTGAAAGACCACCCGACAAACACTCGCTCGATTTAAATCCGAGCTTGAGATCAGACATAAAGAGAGTTACTCCGAAAACCACTATTTGGTCTTGAACATACCATCCAAGTTGCATTGGATAAGGAGTACTTGAGGTACGCAATTACTAGGAAGTTTGGCCCTGTTTGGGTTTCGAGCATGGGAGGCGACATCAAACAATGCTAATCGTGGTGCACTGATGCCAACATAATTAATTGCTCGACCTAGCGGTCTAAGCCCTCCTCTTTAGACATGAGTTGTTGCGAAGAGTAAGAGTCCTGTGGTGGACTAGTGGGGTGGAAACGAGACCAAATGCTTCAAATGTGAGGGAACGGGTCACACGGCCTACAAAGGTCTGAAGAAAATGAATATATCACAATAGAGCATGTCGAAGAAACCCACCAACAAAACAAGAATGACAAGAAGATTCATTTAATTTTGGAGTATACAATGTTGATGACTTGGAATATTATGAATTGGAACCACTTGGTGCCCTTCAGTTAAGCTCATATTTTTCGACCCTAAGGTTGGAGAGGAAGATTGGCGACGTACGTCTATCTTCCAAACGCTAGTCCGTAATGGGTATCAAGTTCGGAAGCTCGAGAACAAGACGTATCAAATTGCCGAGAAGCTCTACACTAGAACAAATCATACTCAGCAGAAAATGAATCCCCCCCGCTCTTACCAAGCAAAACGTGAAGTCCCCTAATTCCTCCTCAGTAGAAAGTAACTCCCTCTTCCTCCTACTCAGCAAAACATGATGCCCCCCCCGGTGGCATAAAGTGACCCCTTCCCTTCTATTCACATGAAGCCCCTCTCCTACGGGGCAAAAGTAACCCCCCCCCCCCCCCTCTACTCATCAGAACATAAATAACTTTGAAGAATTGTCTCTTCGAGCAAAGTTTAAGACTGTGAAAGAAAACTTCATGAAAATTACAGAAGATAGATGCGGCTAAGAAACAATAGACGATACATGTAATGGAGCTGCTTGATATACCGAATAAGGCCCATATTAAAAGACATCATGTTCATATTAATAATTCTAAAAGCAACATTAGGAACATGATTCTCACATAAATATTAGGAGCTAACAAAAGGACTATGCGTCTAATATTACTTTTAGATTTCTACTCCTAATATTACTTTTAAAATTCTGAATCTGAATAGAATTCCTGCAAACGTATTTTAGTCGGCTTGTCAATTTGTCATGAATCATGATGAATTAAAGTTTTTCCTTAGTCGGTTTGTCATCATGTATCATAATGTTGATGCAACTTAAAGTAGATCATGTAAATTTGTAATAATATCATGTGATGAAAAGTATGATGTGAGATAAAGGAACCATCCAATTTTTTGTATGTTTCAATTTGACACTATGATCCTCTCATGAGTCATGACTCCACAACCTTCCCAATGACAATCAGACAATGTCACCACTTTGAAGGCTTGCATTGATATAAGAGATCGTCATCATCTAGAGATTATAGATTGCCAACACATACGTTTTTTATTTGCATTTTTTCAAAATCTATTTTTTCCTTTGGCTTCAAATGTCTGGTAATATCTTTATTATCAACATCGGCTTTGTAACTCTTGAATTGTTCCGTACAAAACATATCTCGCTCTAATGAAGAGCTGTTCATGACCATGGAAACCTCTTGGCTGTATTATCCTTGGTGATCATTGACAATAGCATTTTGACCATTGACAATAACATCTCTCTTCAGCCTAGAAAGTACTTCACATTACCGAGAGTCCGATTGTCCGAGACACTCAAGTACCCGCATGGTTCAAAAAAGTGGTTTTTGTGTATAGTAAAATTGATGAGAATGAATATACATTCTAATATTTGGGTTTGTTGAAGAAAAATATTTTTTATTCCTTGGAATCAATTCACCAGCTAAATCAAGACTCTTATTCCTAAAATCACCATTGTTGTCACAGTTTTGCTTCCCAATAAAAGTTAATAAAAGACATTTGACCATATATCCTAAGAAAAGTAACTTTTGCTTATACCCAATTATAGTAGGAAATAAGCAAATTTTAAAAAAAAAATCCTGATTTTTAAGGATATTTTTTAATTTATTTGATTTTTTTTTAAAAAAAAGTAGACCAGTACCGATCGTACCGACCGATATCGATCTGTATCAGCCAGTTTGACTCAATCGGTGGCTTGCCGATACCGGTACCCGTGTTTAAAACCTTGCTTTAATCTACTATATCAATTTATCGTTGACTCTGGTCGTAGTGTGTTACTAAAGTCGACGGACAACATAATCAAGCTGCTATATTTTCATAAGAAAATGTGCTACTGCAATCATTTATATGTTGTGAGTATAAATTAGGGGTGGCAATGGGTCGGGTCGGGTTCGAGTCGGGTTGAGACATAGGTATAAGGGAAAAACATCAAACCCGAACCCAACCCGTTTAATAAACGGGTCAAAAACATAAACCCAAACCCGACCCACCAAATAAACGGGTTGACCCGACCCGACCCGTTTAACCCGTTTAATAAACGGGTCGGGTTGGGTCGAGTAATATCAGGTCGGGTTGGGTCGAAACGGGACAAGTACGGTTGGGCACTGCACGCACAGCCGCAGGATCTCCAGGCTTTTGGTTGTTAGCGATGTGAAGTACAGCACATTAAGGATTTTTATGTATTGATTTTGAAGAGTCAAACAACAAATAGTGAATGTTTGATATTATGAGTTGTTAAGTTGTTCCACACTTCCACTATAAACTCTTATTTTAAACATGTAAAAAGTCAAACTTTGGTCTCAATGTCTCATTAAGGTCAGACTCAGAAGGGTTTTGCGGGTCAATCGGGTCAAGCAGGTTTCCGGGTTGACACAACCCGTTAATTAAACGGGTCAAGTTGGGTCAATCGGGTCAGATGTATGAACCCGGACCCGACCCAATAAATAATCGGGTCATTCGGGTCAACCCGTTTATGACCCTAACCCGTTTAAGCCAAACCCAAACCCGCTAACTTCGGGTCGGGTTGGCGGGTCGGGTCAAGGATTGCCACCCCTAGTATAAATCAATACTCTTTATGGGGGATGTTGCTTTCATCTAAAATGAGAAGACTTTGGATGTTCAACGACCTTTCTTGACCTATGGGCAGCTTATGAGCTAGTCTTTGTATCATGCCATGCATCATGTATGCAGTTAAATCAGTCTGTAATGTATCATGCATTTAATTGAATCATTTTGTATAAAATGAATGTTTTTTGGTTATCTTTATTCATGGATTCAGTGGTTTTTTCCTAGATTTTTTTGGGATTCTTTGGTATTTTTTAAACCAAGAAAATCAAACAAATCATGCATGTGACCGCATAACCACATATGCGACCACATGTCTGATTTTTGGGCCTTACTTGCACAAAAAGCATATGTGCTTTAAATAAGACCGACCAATATGTACTCGAGAGTCCAGAAGCCGATCACTCACAAAAACTCACTATTGTTGGGCGAGAGCGATACAAAGTGAAGTTGATTCTCTATGGAAGCTTACTCCTTCAAAGCATCTTGGATTAAATTCTCTGCATCTTCCATATTATGAATCTTGATGTCCTCGTCTTTAATATCGGATGCTTTGAATCCTCAATGGTGTGAAGATCATCTAGTGGAATTGGCTTTTCTTCATAAGACTTCACTAAATCTTTTGTTGTGAAGGCTCCATTGAACACTCAGTGTCAAGCTCCTTGAAAGCCTCAAATCGCTTTTGGAGGCTCGATGTTCTTGACTCTTCCTTGACAACGAAGTAAGATCTTTATGTTCTTTCGTGGTTGCTCTAAGGCTTCTCTTCTCCGGTTCTTCCATCTTCATCAGCTTCAAGTTCAACCTTCGACTATTGAAATTTATATCATATGTGCTTGCGTCTTTGAGTCTTATTACAGTGAACTTTCAATTATTTGACCTATAGTCGACCTACCAAGATGTTTGTGATCTCCATAGGAATCACATCACACCAATTTCAAAGGAAATTGGGCATCACTTTTTGTGGACATAACTCAACTGTAAATTTGGCTTGTTAACCACAAGTTTCGCTACGAAACTCACGCTCAACCAACCAGTAACAATCAAGTTGCATACTTTTTGAAACATCAACCTCTTGTATGGAACAAAGAGGACTCCTCAAGATGTAGAACAACAACTTGATCCATAAGTTCTTAAGCTGTCAACACCCATTTGCACACATTGTGTCTAGTTTTTCCAGTCAACGAGATTTTTATTATTAACTAATTGCTTTGTCCCTTTAGCAAGTTTCATAAACTGGAACGACCACTATGGTAGACATGGTAGCAAAATAAAAGTTGTGATAAAAAAACTGATGGAATAAGGAAATGGCTTTTTAGTGGATTTGGAAAAATGTGTGCAAGATTTGGGAGAATTATAGAATTAAAGAAGTAATATCACCTAAAATTTATTGGAAATTACACTCGACAAATAGTCAAATATGCTTAAAAGCACACTATAGGAAGTCTATCAAGGGTGATGGAATATTTACGAGTGCTTTCATACTGGTGAGGATTCCTTAAGGACATAAGAAATATAGGATTGATTGACTTAAAATGCAATAATTATGGGCTTGGGAAGGATTGTATGAGGCTTTGAGGTAGATTAAGTATTATTGATTAAAATTCAATAATTGCGGACTTGGGAAGGATTATATGAGTCTTTGAGGCAGATTTAGGCTTATTGATGGTTCAAGAAGATATGATCCACATATAATGAACAATACAAGTGCCGATGCATAATTAAGAACAACATCATTATAAAGAGATAAAGACAAGGGATAAGTACTAGAAGTCTAGAAGATTCACACTTCTAGTGGGACACTACAGCATTGCACCTTAGAGTTTACTCAGCAGCACATCAAGGACTTAAGTCACATTTCACCAAAGCAATCACAGCAATGGTACGCAACAAACAAAGAGAATAAATTCAAAGGCACTTTATATAGTACATTATTTTCCGGAAATTTTTGCTACTACATTCCCTAACCCAATAAACAAATAAGACTATTAAACTCGTGTTTAAAAACTGACACGAAAAAATAGGTCCGAAAATTACAATATAATAAGAAACCCAACAAATAAGGAACTGAGTTCAATTCAAATTGAAATCAGACTTGTAAACAAATTGAAAATCCAAATCAACATAAAAGTTGAGCTTTAACACAAATTTATAATTGAACTGGAGTCCTCAAGAGAGATGTCTCCTGATTAAACTCAAAGCCAAAGGGTCATACTCCCTTACTAGGCCAACGATAGTCGTCGGCCTTCGCCTTCTCCTAGTTGATGCCACCATCAGCCTTCGCCTTCTCCTTGTTGATGCCAACCAACGAAGGCCGACGGCCATTGAAGACCTAGTAAGGGAGTCTGACCCTTTGGCTTTGAGTTTAATCAGGAGACCTCTCTCTTCCAGTTCAATTATAATTTTGTATTAGAGCTCATATTTTATGTCGTTTTGGATTTTCAATTTGTTTACAAGTCCGATTTCAATTTGAATTGGACTCAATTTCTTATTTATTTTCTTATTTTATTGTAATTTTTGGACCTTTTTTGTCAGCTTTTTTACACGAGTTTAATAGTCTTATTCATTTACGTTGTTTAGGAGAAGACCGACGGCCATCGAAGGCCATGCAAGGGAACCAGATCCTTTGGGCCTGGAGACCATAGGGAAAAAAATGTATAGAGCTTATCTCACCTTCTTGTTACTTGCAGCATCTTCTGCTTGCTTGACTAAGGCTGTACCTTCGGCTGTAACATGCTGCATCAAAGACACAATTTAGCAACATTAACATGCAGGAGTAACTACAACATAGAAAATTCTATCAAGTGTGGAACAGCAAATATAGGAGTTGACAATTAATGCACCTGTTTAAATATCTGTGAAACAGGTTCCAAACCTTTGCTTATTCTAGAAAATAGCCTATACATTCTTGAAAGATCATCCACCTAACATACAAAACGATGATAAAGGCCATTAAGTTGTAGCAGAACTTGGAAGAATCAAATCTAGAGGCTTGCCACTCTCTTCATACCTTGTCATCTCGAAGTAAGGCATGGCAACCAGAATGTTCCTTTTCCAGAAGTTGGCTTGCATATACAGATAGCAACTCATTTTGCACTTTCTACTAACATTTCAAACATGACGAGAAAATTTAGTAAGAATTTAAATATTAAAAGCTCAAAATAATTTTTTTTATCAGCTATAAATGCATTTTGTTAATCACTTCAGCTTGCAGAACATGTATGAAGTATCAAGAGATAACAATACATCCTTTTATGAATGACATGAATAAAATACTTCTAATATACGCTAATGCTAAAAACTTAACATAACAAGCATTTATGTCATTCATAATATAACAGCAACATACCTCCAACAACTTTGGTTCGCTGCTTGAATGCAAGTAATGTGAAACTCTATCCTTCTCCCGCTTTAAGCACTCCTCGGCCTAACAAAAACCACAAAGATTGTCGATTGTCGGCAAATCAAATGCATTAAGCAAATTATAAAAGTAAATACCTTTAGCATGTAATCCGGACATGAATCCTCCAAAATCCAACTCGAAGCCTTCCGAGAATAATAAGCTGCAGTATCTTTAAGCATAGATTCTTCAAAGTCATTTTCATAACATTCCATGCTACCCAATCCAATTTCAACAAAAATATCCAATACATTCTTCAACAAGGCTCTATCAATCTGCTCCCCCTCACGTTCTTGATCAATCTGCTTCCAAGAGTAAGCTTAGCCAACCAAGCCTATAAAACCAGAACCATTAATCATGCTGGAAAAGTGAAATTGCACTTACCAAGGAGATCACAGCATCTCTCACTTTGCCCTTAATCTCCTGATAAACCTATGAATGAGTCCAAAATTCTAAAATGAGATCAAGACAAGCATAAAACACTAAGAACATATAGCCAATTAACATGCATGTCCAAACAAGAAGATCCATGCTTAATTCCAAAAAGGTTGCACATTCTACTCATAGATAAAAGAAAATGTCCTAAACAAATAAAGGTTGCTAAAGTACCAGATCGCGGAAGCAAGTGAGACCAACTTCATTGAGTGCTGGAAGTGACCTCCGCGCGATAAAGTATCGATCAAGATAGTGAAAAAACCGAGAAAGCCACCTGACCATAACCTTGTGATTTAACCATCTTCTCACTAGTTCCCTCAACATGAATTCATCATGCTTCTCTCTTAAGGATGGCAATACCTAAGCATGGACAGAAAATCAGGTTGGAAAATAACAGGGAAAGTATTTTAGTTTAATGGAACTTCCATCCACAGTGCCACACAAACACACACTCACGTGCGCGCAGGAGAGAGAGAGAGAGAGAGAGAGAGAGAGAGAGAGAGAGAGACTACGGAACCATTGTCGAAAAATGTCTAAGAACATATCAGAGAGATGAAAAAAAATGATATAATACTTAAAGAGCATACAGATGAAAACGAATTATATATGTCACCAGTGAAGGATGAGCATCCACCCCTTAACCAAAAAAACATCCACCCACATACTAATAGAACACCCATAAAAGAAATTTACTATAAAAGTGATTAATTAAATTGGAAGATGAGGTGCATTTAAAAAATAAATCCCAGTTATTGAAAAAAAAAAGTACATCCTTAATACAGTACCAATATATCAAAGAAAAAGCTATTCAAATTACTTGAAAAATACTTGAAATCTTCATATCTTCAAAACTTCCTATATCATTTTCATTAATCAAGAAGCTTGAATACTTCCTATTAGCAATGATGCTATAATTTTCAGTATTCTAACCGTATTCTCAATTTATACTTAATTTTTTTATAAAAATAGTATTGCATAAAAATTGATTGTAAATTAAACGAATAATTTCAGGTTTCTTCAAGAAAACTAGAAGTTTCAAGTTAAGAGAATAAGGTACTTCAAATCCGAAGAGTATGAGAAGATATGAAACGAAGTAAAATGGAGTTGAAACATTTCGTCATTTTTTATAAAGTGACAAGATCCAATAAGAATAAGATGGTGAAGCTATTACTTACCAAACAAAACCATTATGGCATGTCCTTCATATGAGCATTATCAAAGCTATGACAATTAGCAATCACCAATACAACCATATTTCTAGTTCTTAGTGGTTGTATTATGCTTATCTTTGTCAATAGTTTTATTCCATATTAGCATTTAAGACACCTACTGACAATGTAACATGGACAGACTGCTCCCAAGCTAGCTAGCTCCTCGTCACGCCGGCGACAGACTGCCCCCTAGCAGCCCTCGGGTCAGTTTGTCCAACTCGCCTCGAGTTCGAACACACCTTTGCAGTCGAGGAGCTTGCGACCCTCCCCTCCACGCAAGGCGCGATCGCCTATTTTTGTCGCGTCGATCTGATGCCCCTCACGCCCCACACACCGAGCCACAACTCATGCGCCTGTTCTACCAGAACATGGCGAAGGTAGAGGGTGAATGCTTCTCCGGCGTTTTCGGTGGACCTTTCGTCTGACCGAGGAGATAGTTGGCGGAGCTTTGGGCATCCCCCACCAACAATCTGCGGACTTGACCCTCGGGCACTCCGACGTCCCATCGTTTCACAAAATTAAGGCTCAGATGTCACGTGGACACCACAACTCGAGGGTCTCGATTCGCCGCTCCCAACTTCCACGGAATATATAGTCTGTCAATCACGTATATTCCAAAAATTTGTACCCCCTCGGCCAAAACCATGAGCGACGCCTGCCAATCCTCGACGCCCTCTACCTCACCTTTGTACGAGCATGGTTTTACCCCGCTCTGTTTATCCTCAAGGCTAAAAGAGAAAGACTTCAAGAAGGATTTTTTTTTCATTATAGTTCTCCAACTGGAGGCATCCATATATACAAGATTACAAGGGATCACATCCCATGATTCAAGGATACCATCATATATCACCTTCCTGTCAAAAAGCCAAGTTTTACAAAGTACTATGTAGCTAATATTCATAGGAGTGATATCACACAAACCAATGTTCTTGCAATCTCTTCTCAAGTAGAAATTAACTTGGCATATAGATGTTGGCGATATATAGAGCATCACTCAGCAATGTGTATCCTTGTGCTACTTATGCTCTTCCACAGAAAAAAAAAAAAAAAAAATCATCCTTATTCAAAAAACATTGTCACATTACCAAACCTCCTTTTTCTTTTCTTTGCATATACCGCTTTTCATCCTTCAAGGCTAGTTCATTATTTCTTTCCTTGTGACATTATATTCATGATGTTCTAAGTTCTAACTTCTAACCGCCTATAATCATCCTGTACGCTCTTCCATTAAAATTCATCCTTATTTAAAAAACATTCTCACATTACCAATCCCCCTTTTTGCTTTTCCTTTCGAATCGTGATGATCTTATAAGATGGAAATTGATGTGCCCACTTGATTTGATAAGTTTAAGGTCTGTAGGGCCATTTTAATTTTATTTGTAGTTAATTTAGTTTGAAATTTTTTTGGTTAGATTTAATAAATCAGTTTGCGTTATTGTACAAAACCAGAGTCCTAATTGCTAAGGTAGAAATGAGGTATATTTTTAGAGTGTATTTTGATCATTGGATGGTTTTGATCCATTTCTAGGATGGACCTAGATATAACAAGTTGTGCGATAATTGCATATGTTATGTGTGATCTAATCCAAAGAAATCAGGGGAATATGAAGCTAGGCATGCTTAAATTTGGTGCAAATTAGTCACAAGGCTGAATCCCTAAAGTGAATGATGTGTTGAACTTCAACATGACATCAAGCGAATCATGGGTTCAAGGTCGAACTAGTATCAAGGATATAAGAAAAGGTTATGGACCTTATGGTAGACAATGGAGGGGTCAAAAGCAATACAAATATCACGAACTTTCCAAAGTTTAGATGCAATAATGCAACAACACAAAGGAAGAACCTCTATATATGCATGTCTATGTGTGCAAGATTTATCAACTATTGTACTAATTCATTACTTCGTGACATGTACCTATAAGATTAGTTAGAAGTTAGAACTAGTTTGCACCACAATATACAATTATAACAACATATGCAAAAGAATAATAATAAAACAAAACACATGTTACTAGGTTTACATACCATCAACTGAGTGCACACCAAATCAAATATCATCGGCGAGCCCATTAGCATAAGCACCTAAACTATATGTTGAGCAATATACTTATTGATTCCAATCTCTTCTATATATGAGTAATTCAGTTGTATACATTCCATGATTTTTATACTACAAATGAACATGTAAACCTAATCATAGATGTCAAAGTAGTACATATCAAGTACACGTGTTAGATATTTCAGCACGTGCATATCCCAGAATGTTATAAATATTTAGGTTAAGTGAAAAGTTAAGGATACAAAGGCACCACAATACGTTAGATTGTCAGATAGACACCCTAAAAAAGTTGATATGAAGTCTAAAGATTAGTTAATTAATTGTGTAAAGTGGGGAAGTCAGACAAGTCATCGAAGTAATCCATCTACAGACATTTAGGTGTATGCAAGTTATGAAATTTGTTTACTTATGTGTCTAGACTCAATTCTCCCTATATAGATGGGGTCAGAAAAGAATGAAATAGAAACCATTTCCATGAATTTGAAGGGAACCATGTTTGAATTTTGCCACTGTGTTGGATAACGGCTGATAACGAGTATATCTGATAAACAACGGTCGACCATATCATACGATCCGTGTATGGTTTACCATAATTGCATCCCCAACATCGTAATACTTTCTAATATCTGGTTCTGTCATGTCCATCACTCGGTAATAAAACTTGCTTTTTGAGAACTTCATTCTAAAAAACTCACTTCCAAAGTTTACTAACACAAAGTTCTTGTAAATGCACCATGAAATAAACAATCATAATACAAACTAATGGACAAAGAAACACTTTCTTTTCCATTAGGGTTGCTTGAGACAGTTCCTTAATCAGACAGTAACTAGCAATGCCTTGCTTTTATCCTTTCGGGGGTTTTTTTTTCTTTACTGAACATAGTAGTAGGGGAAGGATGGGAGGTCTCCATATTCGAGCATACCTTCTACGAAACACACTGCAATCGAATGTTCCATGACAAAAAGAACAGAACGCTACGATGAACTACTAAATTCATAGAAAATAAAGGAGGTTCTTATTGAAAAAACAGCAGCAGGTATTAAAGCATTCCTATTGAAACGAAAATTGGCAATGCAAGTCTAAGAACATGCGTTTATATTGTTATAAAGACGTATCCCGGTGTGTTTACATAAGATATGGGGTGAAGGGAAAGGGGGGGCCCTCACCGTCGACGTGATGTATTCCTCAAATGACTCCCTATATTTGTCATAAAGCTGCTGCGAGTAGTCGTGAGGGGGCTTCTGGGTGCACATGTTGTAAATGGTACTGATCCAGCAGTGAAAGCAACATGGTCAATAAAACTGGATTTAGATTTTTTTTAACAGGTAAATTACACTTTGCCCCCCTGAAGTTTAGCTCAAAAAACACTTAACTACCCTGTAATTTATTTTGTTCCAAATCAAACCCTTAAAGTTTGAAATGTTAGCACAATACCCCCTTTTGTCAACTACTTAATTTCCTCATTTGGTAATTTTTATCTGATCAAAACTGAATTGAAGGGGGCAAAATGTAGTTTTTTAACTATAGGGGGGTTAAGCGTTTTTGAGCTAAACTTCAGGGGGGCAAAGTGTAATTTACCCTTTAAAAAAACAGTTCTAAAAGCAATAAATTGCAGAGTGAATCGGAGAGGAAGAATACGTGTAGAGCATCATGTAGTCCGTGGAGCTGAACTGTGCCTCGGGGCGCCCTTCCAAGATGTCCTTCAGCTTCGTAATTCCCTTCTGCATGAAGTCCCATCCCTGCTCTAAATCTATAGTCTTCCGCTCCTGCATCGCCATGTCTCCCGCACTCAAAATCCGCCTCCTACTGACCAAATCCTGCACTGATAAACAAACTATGTTAAAATCGATGGAGATCGATCCGGCGGTTCATATGGAATCCGAAATCAGGCCCTAGGGCCGAATCAAACGAGGTCCTCCCGAAATCTAACCCCAAACCACATATATGGCCTCGATCTAAGCCACGAGACGGAATCTCTGCCAAACAATCGATTCTCCCCCAAAATCAAACATCAGATGGCTGATCGGAAAAGAAATTCCAACAACACGAAGGAAATTATTGAGGAAAATAAGGAACTGCATCATACAAGATGAGAGGCAACGGGACGAACCTGATGCAAACCCTAATTGTTGATCCTCAAAGCATGGAGAGCCGGGGAGAAGGCGATCGGAGAAGGAGAAAGGGGGTGGAATGGCTTTCACAAAATCTGGCGCTAATGATTTTCTGACGCGGATGGAGTCTTCCCTTTTATATGTCTCGGCCCTCTCGGGTCAGAGTCTTTCTTCTGATTGGAGACGTTGGATGGCCCGACCCAAAAGTCAAACGACCTGAACCAGACCCAACGCAAAAACCCCACGGGCTGGGTTCAGGCGGACTCCTTAAACCCGGAGACTGGCCCGGCCAGAAACTCAGACGCCGGGCTGACCCGAAAACCCGGCTTGAAAACCTCACTGCTCGAAGAGTATTTGGAGGGCTGTTTACAGCTCTTCAGAATTGGCAACAGCAAGCCTGGAACGATCACCGGAACGGCAGAAGACGGTTCGCCGGCCTGGGTGGACGCCAACACAACCACGTAAGGAAGGGGAGACACGGTTGCGGGGCTTAGGATCCTACCCACTTTTTCGGCTGCTCGCCAGCCAAGGGTACGTAAAGCGGGAGGAGTACAGAGCCTCGTCGCCGGAATGGTTTGGCTGGGCATCGGCCTACCCGTGGCGGCGGCCACCAAACAACAGCAGAAGCAAAAAGGAGAGGAAGGATCGTGGGGGCTGCACGTCGCCCTGAGCCTGGCGAGTGGCGCCAGCAGAGCAGCACGAGAGGGAGGAGGTTGGCTGTGGGTGCGGGGTCGCACAAGGCCTGCATGCCGTGGCTGCCTGTCGAGGAGGAAGAATGGAGGGAGAGGGACGCAGGGTTACTCGTCGTCGTCGGCTCCGGTGATGGAGAGGCGTAGCTGGACTTCTCTCTCTCTCTCTCTCTCTCTCTCTCTCTCTCTCTCTCTCTCTCTCTCTCTCTCTCTCTCTCTCTCTCTCTCTCTCTCTCTCTCTCTCTCTCTCTCTCTCTCTCTCTCTCTCTCTCTCTCTCTCTCTCTCTCTCTCTCTCTCTCTCTCATGACTCATATATGTTAGTTTTGAATTTGAATTCAAATATTTTGAATGGTTTTGATCTCTACCCACAAGATCTGGCTTATCCCTTTGATTTTTTAAATTTTGTTGTTTTTATCTCTTCTGATGGGTCATTGAGGATGCCACGAGTTTTGCCGGGTTTTGTGGGAACGGGTGTAACGGAGGGGAATTACGTGAGAGGGAGTCATGGGTTCAGTTAAGATGAGATCATGAGGTTAGTTGTGAGGTTAGAGGAGATCATGGGTTCTGTTGATAAGCACCGGCTTTAAATACAGTGCCTTGGAACCCATGCAGAGATACACAACTCTTCATCTCTCATTCTCATCAACTCTCTCCAACTGTCTCTCTCTAAAAGTGACGAACTAGTCAAAGGAGTAGAGGTGCTGCATTTTGTTTCTAGCTAGAGTGGAGGTGCTGATCCACTTTGGTGCCGAAATACTGCTTCATCTCCGAGCAAACGATTGCTGCACTTGTTCGTGATCGACGGGCTGCTCGAGGACACCCATTGCTGCTCCTGTTCGTGATCGACGTACAACTCGGGATTGAGCTCTAGTTGTTTTTTGGAGGAGCACCAAAGGGGTTCGTGAGTAGTACAGTACTCTCCCAATATTTTCTTCAGATTTTGAAATTATTTTTGGAGTTTCCTGAGAGTTCCTACAAGCTCTCCTTGGTGCGGAGAAGCTCGAAGTCGTTGTACCTTGGGGGCTTATCGTCGGAGACCGGGAGCACCATCCTACGATGGCGATCTAGTTTTCAGGGCATTGTGCAAGCACAAGCCTCGGCTCATCTCTTTCGATAAGTCTTTTATTCTCCTTCTTTTCTTTCCCTTATTTTGCATCTCCGTATAAAGCCTTAGCTTCCCATCATTTAGCAAGTTCACTCTCCATAAACCATTGCATGCTAATAGAATAGAACTCTATATTCCCAAACAATCTGAAAACTAGATATTATTTGTGTGTTATATTCTCTTCTATTCTGATTAGATCTAGTTCCTATTCGAAAGTGTTTAGATCTAGTCTCTTGTCACATGTTCGATTTTCTTTAAAATTTTTTAAGTTTGACGGTGTCAAGGAAAGCTTGACAAACCAGCATTAAATTGCCCTAGGAAGCCTGGTATTTAAGCGAGCCAAGTGCTCCACCTCCTTCCTGGAGCTGACCTGGCCGTCAAACTTTTGAAAAGTCAAAATGGATTCTTCCTAGATGACTATTGAGATGGAGAGGAAACCTATCAAATCTAGTGAGAAGCCTGAACCTTTCGACAGCAAGAACTTTAAGCGATGGCAGATGAAACTTCGGTTCTATCTGACTGTCCTTAAGGTTGTCGATCTCATTAGCTTAGAGAAGCCTAATCTTTCTACTGGATCGGATGGTTCCTCGAACCAGTCCGATATAGACTCCTGGGAGAGGCTGGACTACCTGTGTAGGAATTATATCCTTAACTGTACATGTCTAGTTCCCGACCTTTATGATGTGTACTTCACCTGCAAGTCCGCCAAGGATCTATGGAACTCCTTAGAGAAGAAGTATGCCACAGAGGATGCCGGTTCAAAGAAGTTTGTGGTCGGGAAGCTCTTGAAGTTCAAGATGGAAGATGGGAAGTCTGTGGTCTCCCAACTAGAGGAGATACAGATTATCATCCATGAGGTCCCCGCAGAGGCCTACAATATATGCGAGGGATTTCAAGTGGCAACTATCATCGAGAAGTTGCCTCCCTCGTGAAAGGAGTACAATAACAGTTTGAAGCACAAGAGGAAGGAGATGACCCTAGAAGATCTCGTTGTCTGAATCCGTATAGAGGAGGACAATCGAGTGTCGGAGCAAAAGGAGTGAGCCTATATGATAAAGGGCAAGGCCAACCTCGTGGAGGGAAAGTCTTCCAATAAGAAGGTTCAAGCTCCCAAGCAATTCGAGAAGAACAAGCTATCCAAGCCCCAATTCAAAAAGAAGCCGAAGAGAGACTGCTTCGTGTGTGGCTAGCCAGGTCACCTGGCTAGGGAGTGCCGCTTCAATGCAGCTAATCAGTCGAAGAACAAGTCCGAGGCTAACGTGGCCCAGAGCGGCTACTTCTTGGCAGTAGTGACGGAGGTCAACCTAGTCAGCAACATTGCAGACTGGTGGGTGGATACGGGAGCTACCCGGTATATATGCGGGTCGAAAAGCTCATTTTCTACGTGCACACCTACAGTAGAAGGAGAATCGCTATACATGGGGAGCTCCTCGGTTGCTCGAGTCGCTGGAAAAGGGAACGTGATTCTGAAGCTCACTTCTGGAAATCTTCTGACTCTGAAGGAGGTGTTGCACGTCCCAGACATCCGGAAGAATCTGGTCTCCAGAGCGATGCTGAGCAAGAAGGGTTACAAGCTTGTATTTGAGTCGGACAAATTTGTCCTGACTAAGGGATGGTCTTTTGTGGGAAAGGGTTACCTTGATGAGGGCTTATTTAAGTTGAATGTAACCTCTTTCGTTAATGATAATAAAGCTTCATCTTCTACTTATTTATCTGAGTCTTTTGATCTGTGGTATGCTAGACTAGGACACGTTAACTCTAAATTACTTAAAATGTTAGTTAACTTAGGTAGCGTACCTAAATGTATTCCATTCTCGGATGGAAAGTGTGGCATATGCGTAGAGGCAAAATATGCTAAGAAACCGTTTAAGAATGTAGAGTGTAGCCTAGAAACCCTAGACTTAATCCACTCAGACGTGTGCGACCTTAAGGGTTACACTACGAGAGAAGGGAACAAATATCTCATCACTTTTATCGATGATTGTTCTTGACATTGTTCAATATTTCTCCTTAAGAGTAAGGACGAGAGTTTGACCAAGTTTATATCCTACAAGTCTGAGATGGAAAATCAGTTAGGGAAGAGGATCAAAGTTCTTAGGTCGGACAGAGGGGGTGAATATGAGTCTGGAGACTTCACTAAGTTCTGTGAAGACAACGGTGTAATTCATCAGACCACTGCTCCATATTCCCCTCAGTCTAATGGAGTAACTGAGAGGAAGAATAGGACCTTAAAGGACATGGTCAATGACATGATGATCAGTTCAGGGGTACCTACGAACCTGTGGGGGGAGGCTGTACTTTCTGCAGCATATATTCTAAATAAGATCCCATTTAAGGAGTCTGAGCGGACACCGTATGAGATCTTGAGAGGTAGGAAGCCTTCCTATAAACACCTTAAAGTATGGGGGTGTCTTGCGAAGGCATCCATACCTAACCCCAAGAGGACCAAGCTAGGTCCTAAAACAGTTGATTCTGCATTCATAGGATATGCCCATAATAGCAGTGCATATAGGTTTTTAGTAATCCACGTACTCTAAGAGCCCATATATAGATGATAATACCATCATCGAGACTAGGGATGCCGAGTTCTTTGAAGACCGGTTTCCTTATAAAGATAGGTCTGAGAGACCTCAGGAGTCCAGCATGCTCGAGAGGTCTGTTCCTAGGTGTATGATCGATTCTTCAGACGATGAAGAGAACGAACCTAGAAGGAGCAAGCGAGCTAGGACTGGTACTTTTTTTGGGCCTGACTTCATCATTTATCTAGTGGAAGATGATCCAACTAGTTATGTTGAAGCCATGACCACAGCTGACTCCATCTTTTGGAAGGAAGCTGTAAACAGTGAATTTGAATCCATAACATCCAACGACACGTGGGAGTTAGTGGAGCTTCCTCCTGGTTGCAAAACTGTTGGGTGTAAATGGATATTCAAGAAGAAGCTCAGGGCAAATGGATCTATAGAGAGATATAAGGCGAGGTTAGTAGCAAAAGGCTATAGGCAACGAGAGGGAGTGGACTTCTTTGACACTTACTCTTATGTGACCCGGATTACATCCATTAGGGTGCTTATAGCCATAGCCGATATCCATAGCCTTGTGATTCACCAGATGGATATAAAGACTGCATTCCTGAATGGTGAATTAGAGGAAGAGATCTATATGGATCAGCTAGAAGGCTTCGTAGTGCAAGGCTTAGAGTAGAAGGTTTGTAGACTAAAGAAATCTCTTTATGGTCTCAAACAGGCTCCAAAGCAATGGCACGAAAAGTTTGACCAAGTATTGACTTCGAGTGGGTTCTCGATTAATGAATCAGATAAGTGCATCTACACTAAGGTCAGTGGTCAGACTTGTGTGATCATATACCTTTATGTAGATGACATATTGATATTCTGAACCAACTTGGAAGTTGTGGTGAAAACCAAAAACCTTCTAAGCAGGCACTTTGATATGAAGTGCTTAGGAGCTGCAGATGTCATTTTAGGAATCAAAATTTTGAGAGATTCCAATGGCATATCTCTATCTCAGTCCCACTATATAGAGAATGTGCTTAGGAAGTTTGATCAGTTTGACTGTAGACCTGCCAGAACGCCATATGATCCTTCAGTACACCTGAAGAAGAACATAGGGTTAAGTGTATCACAAGTTGAGTATTCGAGGGTAATTGGCAGTCTTATATATATCATGAACTGCACGAGACCCGATATTGCCTATGCGATAGGCAGACTCAGTAGATACACTATTAACCCTAATAAGGAGCATTGGGATGCTCTAATTCGAGTTCTGAGGTACTTAAAACATACCTTGGATTATGACATTTTCTTTGGTAGGTATACTGTTGTCCTAGAGGGGTACAGTGATGCTAATTGGATTGCGGATTCTTTGAAAACCAAATCCACTAGCGGGTACGTGTTTACCCTTGGAGGAGGTGCAGTTTCTTGGAAGTCATCCAAGCTAACCTGCATAGCCTGATCCACTATGGAATCAAAATTCATAGCCCTAGATAAGACTAGTGAGGAGGGTGAATGGCTAAGGAACTTTCTTATGGATATTCCTTTATGGCCAAAACCTATTCCTGTTGTTCTTATTCATTGTGATAGCCAAGCAGCTATAATGAGGGCCAAGAACAATTCCTATAATGGAAAGTCTTAACATATTCGTCGTAGATATAAATCTGTGCGACTGATGATAAAAGAAGGAATAATTGTCATTGACTATATAAGGTCAAAAGACAACTTAGCAGATCCCTTAACTAAGGGATTAGCTAGAGAGCTAGTTCTAAATACATCGAGGAGGATGGGGCTGAGGCCTAAGAATGAATAAGTTTTCGATAATAGTAACCCAACCTTCGTGGCTGGAGATCCCAAGAACGAGGTTCAATGGGACAACAAGTTATCCGAGAAACTTGTGGGAGTGCTACCAAGCATATTACCCATCCCTATGATGTGGTAGTACATTTTGTATCGCTGTGAGGCTGAGTCATAGACTCTTAATGCTATCTATAGCTGGAATACCAGTGGGGTGTATAGATACATATCACTCTTTATAGATTGCACCTATATGAGTGTGGAAGTGAGGCCACTTCTTATGAGAATTGGGGCCAATTCTCTAGAGCGCTTGTTAAAACCGGGGAGAGCTCAAGGCCGTGAATGAGCACAACCGAGAGAGGAACTCAATGATGATTTAAGGATGTGTGAGTTGCCTGTTGACTAGGTCTACTATCCAAACTGAGCAGTTCAAGACTTAGGTCACTACTCCGTTAGTAAACCATACAGACAATCTCTAAACTGGGGTTCAAGTCGAAAGACCCCTCAGTGATTGCACATTCCTATGGAACTCCAAATTTTGTTTTGAATTTTTTTTTATTGAGATTTAAAAGCATTCATGCGGGGGAATGTTAGTTTTGAATTTGAATTCAAATATTTTGAATGGTTTTGATCTCTACCCACAAGATCTGGCTTATCCCTTTGATTTTTCAAATTTTGTTGTTTTTATCTCTTTTGATGGGTCATTGAGGATGCCACGAGTTTTGCCGGGTTTTGTGGGAACGGGTGTAACGGAGGGGAATTACGTGAGAGGGAGTCATGGGTTCAGTTGAGATGAGATCATGGGGTTAGTTATGAGGTTAGAGGAGATCATGGGTTCTATTGACAAGCACCGGCTTTAAATGCAGTGCCTTGGAACCCATGCAGAGATACACAACTCTTCATCTCTCATTCTCATCAACTCTCTCCAACTCTCTCTCTCTAAAAGTGACGGACTAGTCAAAGGAGTAGAGGTGCTGCATTTTGTTTCTAGAGTGGAGATACTGATCCACTTTGGTGCCGAAATACTGCTTCATCTCCGAGCAAACGATTGCTGCACTTGTTCATGACCGACGGGCTTCTCGAGGACACCCATTGATGCTCCTGTTCGTGGTCGACGTACAACTCGGGATCGAGCTCTAGTTGTTTTTTGGAGGAGCACCAAAGGGGTTCGTGAGTAGTACAGTACTCTCCCAATATTCTCTTCAGATTTTGATATTGTTTTTGGAGTTTCCTGAGAGTTCCTACAAGCTCTCCTTGGTGCGGAGAAGCTCGAAGTCGTTGTACCTTGGGGGCTTATCGTCGGAGGCCGGGAGCACCATCCTACGGCGGCGATCTAGTTTTCAGGGCATTGTGCAAGCACAAGCCTCGGCTCATCTCTTTCGATAAGTCTTTTATTCTCCTTCTTTTATTTCCCTTATTTTGCATCTCTGTAGAAAGCCTTAGCTTCCCATCATTTAGCAAGTTCACTTTCCATAAACCACTGCATGCTAATAGAATAGAACTCTATTTTCCCAAACAATATATGCATGGTGCCTCAGACCCAAAACGAATCCATACCGACCTAATCATCAAGATTAATAAAAGGGGACTTAATAAGCCATCCCTAACAGAGAGACCGAATAAGCTAAAGGACTCTGTGGACAAAAATACCCTCTACTATATCTACTATATTTTAAATCTTTTTTTGAAATCAGTGAGCAACGAACCTGACCAGATCTACCTGTATGTGCTGCTCACCGCCACCGGACCCCACCTCCTCCCTCCTCACCGACGGTGGCTGCCGTCGGGGTGGGTTGTGATGCACCAACCGGAGGCCACCTCCTCCATCCTCATCAATAGTGTCACGTTGAGAGAAAGATGGGAGAAGAGCGTAGGAAAAAAGTAATTTCGGATTTACTAAAAAAGGCAGGAACCTTAGGCTAAAAGAAACTTTAGGTGATCCTATTCACGGGGGTTAGGGACCTCTCACACATTAACCCTTAATAAAACCATAGGAAGACTCTTTCTAAGATGCAATAGTATTCAAATCCAAAGCTGCTAGATCACCTGTTGATTCACCAGAAATGGAACTAGGGTAGAAATATGTATGCGTGACTCCAGAGTAATGGCTGCTACGTGGTTAATTTCGCGCAACACATGTTGAACTTGACAACAGGAAATTAAAAAAAGCTAGATTCATAAATCTCCTGCACTTCATAATGTCATTATGGATACACCATAGAGGGAGGCCTCCTCCAATAGGAGTGTAGTACGTTATTGTGAGGTTGTCACCTTCCAGCATTATCAGGGTCACTTTAGAACGAATAAGCCGAAGAATCCCTTCTTTCATAGCCAACGTCTCTGCATCCAAAGAGAGCAGATAGCAACAACTTTCCCTTCACAACGTAAGATTTCTCCACGATAATTTTTGTAGCACCAAACTGAAGTCTACTCCATCCTGACCTACTATTGCGTTCACATTAAGTTTGAGAAAGATTGACGATGGGCACATCCACCTACGGAGAGAAGAGCTATCCGGCCAGTATCAATATGCTACATTTACCCACCTTGGTCAAAAGGTAATAGTTTGCTTGGACTTGAGCATAGATACTGGATGAGCTCTACAAACAAATAACAAATAACAGAACTCTAGAGTCTAGGCTCCAATTTGGACTTAAATCATAATTCTCCATATAGGGGGCTGGGGTGTATTTAAATGGAAAAATATAGACATTGGGAAGATACGGGATATGGATCAATGTTTTCAAATTCGGACCGGAAGGTGAACCCAAAAGGCATATGGTCCGGTCTAAACTGGTTTAAATCATTGGTTCAACCATTTAAATATATAAAAAATAGATATTTAAAAATATATACTTACTAATAACTTTGATGAATAGTATAATTCCTTGGTTCACAATGTATATACAAAGGTTATTTAATCATAGAGCATGTGTTCAAATCCTAATGACCCATTTTATCCCAAAAATAGCATGTAATTTATTTTTTAATAGAATTTTTCAAATGAAGCGGTTTATTCAAAGACCGAACCGATCCGGTTCCGGTCCAAACTGGTTGAACCGTCCGATCCGGTCCGATTTTGAAAATAATGATATGGATATGGACGAATGGGATTTCCGTAAAAAATAACGGGTTGGGGAAGGAATGAAAAGGGGGCGGCTAATTTAGGCATGTCGATGGATCGGATCATGGTCCGAATTCCATTTAAAAAAAAAAACATGTTTGGTATTAGTTTTTTAGTATGAGATATGATTAAAATATGATCAGATCTGATTCGAAATATAATCTGATCAAATTGGATCTACCCTAATGCAATCTGATAAAAATCGATCTGATACATTTACTCAGCTTTTATATATAGGGCACTATAATTATCATAATTCGTTCGATGAACAACGCCTCTTATTTCAAACGTCTGATATCCAGCACAAACATCTTACTCTAACCATCGGATCTATGGATCACTAAATCTCTTGGCCCAAGCTAATCATTGATTTAAACTTAGAAGTCACGTGTTTATGCTTGATTGTGTTCGTTTTTTGACCACTCGGCCTGTCGACTAGATAATCGTCTGAATCTGAAAACTCTAAGTTTGGTATTAGTATTTTGGTCCGAGATCTAATTAACTATGATCTGATCCTATTCAAAATATAAACATATCAAATTCGGATCTACATGATCTAATCCTAATCCAACCCAGTCGACAGGCCTATAGCTAATGGTGTTATAAAGGAATTAAGTGGGTCCTATTGACAAGAAGAGGTGGGTGGACGACATTACCCTCCAACATGAATCCTTTGATGCACTGTTGGCCGGCATCAAAACATACATATGCATCACACTTGGTTTTACGTTTGCAGAGCAACCCATAAAGGTTTCCATTGGAGGGTAATGTTCACTCTACTCGTCAGGTGATTGAACAAAATTGCTCCCAGAATTTTTTGAACATGAAGAACTTGTGGACAACCCCATGTGCCGGTAGAGCCAGTACACGATGAGGTGGCAATCCAGATTGGTGATTGGTGAAGAGGAGTGGGATCCACGATATCAAAAAGTAAAAAAAAGTTGATAAAGTAGAGTGTCTTGTTAGTTGTTACCCCTATGAGTGGGATCCACGAGATCAAATTTGAAGGTATCTACTATAACATGGGAAGGATAGGGGATAGTTTGCAAACATAATTGCCGGTTTAGATTCATTTGAAGAGGAGGATAAAGGGCTATGATTCATCCCCCTTCTTTCTCCCTCTCAAATTTGAATTTAAATCTCCTTTCCCTCCTTTTTTCTCTCATCTCCCACTCTTTCTCTCCCCACTCACACCAGCTATAAAAAAATAGGGGAATGAGTGTTTAGTCCCCATACAACAGATCAGGTTCACGAATAAGACACTCATAAGATCACTTTAAGAAGGGGGGGGGGGGGGGGGGGGGGGGGGGGGGGGGGGGGGGGGGGCGGGGGGGGGGGAGGTTTCGAAAAATTTCTCTTCTAAATACCGACCTTACCCCCCCCCCCCCCCCCCCCTCTCTCCCCTTCTCTCTCGAGCAGCACTAGTGAGAGCAGAGCAGCAAGTAGCGGCGGTAGCGAGCTGCAATGCGGCGACAACACAGCGGGTGGAGGTGGTGAGTTGCAACGCGACGAGCAGCAGCTGGCGACGGCAAGTAGGTTCGGATTAGGTTTAAGATTAAATCTAGGACTCTAGGGATAATTCAATGGTCTGTAGATCTTAGGTTTTATGATTAGATTTAGGGTTTAGTTTTTAGGATTAGGTTTAGGGTTCACCTCATGGTCTGTAGTTTTTAGGTATTAGGTTTTGGATTAGGTTTTAGGTTTAGGATTAGGTCTAGAGTTCACCCCATGCACTACAACAGATATGAGGATTTTCGGGGGCCAAAATTGGCCATATATTACTTTTTCCGGGGGTCTAGCCACTGGATTTGCTTGCCGTAAATACACCCGTCGCAAATACCATATACGACCATAGCCGCCCGTATATATATACCATTTACGGCCCTTAAGTACCGCCATAAATAATACTTTATACGGCAAATGTATCGCCGGTATTTGAGTCTAAATTAAATGGCCGATAGCCCCCGTATATGACCTGTCTTATACAGCGCACAGCCCCGTATACGATCTATGTTAAACGACCGATAGCCCCCGTATATAATGTGTTATACAACCGATAGCCCCGTATATGACCCGGGTTATACGACCGACAACCCCCGTATTTGAGTGGTTTTATAGGTCCCGGACAAATTTATATGGCCGACGACCCCCGTATATGACCTGAGTTATACGACCGACGGCCCCCGTATATGACCTGGGTTATATTGACCGACGGCCCCCGTATATGACCAACGACCAACGTATAAAGGCCTTGTATTTTACCGTTTTATACGACCAACACCAGGCCACATATCTCTGCAACAACAATTTGATCATCATTCTATACAAATTTCTGCAATTCATAAGTTAATGCAATTCACCACTAGTAAAACAATTCATCATTCCACATTTATATACCACCACTATAACAATAATCCACTCATGCCACCACTTCAACAACAATTCACACTCATTATACCACCATTGTAACAACATTTCAAAAGAACTGAAAAACAATCAATTCCACAATTGTAACAACAATTCAAAAGAACTGTAACAAACCAATTAAATCCACCATTGTAACAAAATCCACTCATACCACCACTGTAACAACAATTCAAAACAATATCTCGGTCCCATCTCAATGATAATTCAAAAGTACATGGCATCGAATAAATGGAAAAAAAAAATTCATAGTAGTAGCACTTGCGCAAGTCCTAGCCAAAAAGGACGCATGCATGAAGCCTGACTTCTCCGATCTCGCACGGTAGTAGCAGTGGAAGAAGTTGAATACTCGTGACCATCCCTTAAACATCAGATCTGCATAGAAAAATTTAGAGTTATTATCGTATAGACAAGGGACTGATACCAAAGGTAATTAGAACAATCTCAACCAAATATAACCGTATATAAAACTGGTGAGCATTCTTGGCAGAGCTAAGTATGGTCAAATCAGGGGTCTTTCATAATATATGAACTGAAGTTTGACCCTTCATAAACAAAGGGACTCAGTTACCTAATCTGAATCAATAATATACTATCACCCATTGGTCAAATCAAGGGTCTTTCATAAGATAGAAAACTTTGAATCTACTAGGGCTCTTGGAATCCACACGAAGGTAAGAAGAGAAAAACCCCTCAAATAATTTTATTCATGAGAATTAGGGCACTTTAAATAGGCAACAAACACGTAACAATACAACTCTAATATGATCTAGCTAGGACTCCAACACTAATGAAACACTCTACAGACTAACATGTCCTAAACAAACAACTAATAATAAGCTAAACCCAAAAAATATAGTCCTAGAATCTGTCCAAAAGAATTTGCTCCTATAACCGTGCGTGTGTGAGTGTATGTGTGTGTGTGTATGTGTGCCAACTCTACATCAAGGCAACTCTTCATAAATCACAAGTTGAGGAGAGTATCCATCTCAATGTCTAAGCTCCCATTGATCTTAATATGCAAGAATTTGATGCTACTACCCATAATACCACTGGGCTAGTTAAGGTTTAGAAAAAAAAAAAAAAGATCTCCCTCTCTAACTCCCAAGTGAAAACACTGAAAAGGTTATCAATTTTTCTTGTAGAGTTTCTTGTTGAATAAGAGATGATAACCATTTGTCAGTCCCAACTCTTTGGGGCCCAGCAGACAGACTAAATTGTGGTAGAAGTCCAACACCATATCAAGTACATTTGCAAGTGCCAGATCACCCAATATTCCCACAGAACACTTAGTATATCCACCAACTTCTTGCAATGAGGTACTTCATCTCCTTATTCTGTAAAAGGTTCCCTTACTCTGAGCATCTTAGGGATTCTCACAAATGATTCTTGCAATGAGGTACTTCATCTCCTTATTTTTTCCATTTTTTGATAATATTTAGATTAGAAGTGGCCAAAGATAGGAGTTTGAGACTCTTGAGTACAATTGCAGAGAATCATTTGCCTCATGAGCTCGACATCTTATAAAATAAGACTAACATCACGGTTGTATATTACTGAAAAAAACATCTTCTAGAAAAGACGGAATTTCTTGTGTAAACAGTGATCAAGATAACAACTAATATTCCTTTTGAGGAGCAATATGTAGTTAGCTTCAATCAAACAGAGCAATGCCAGGAATATATCTATAATCCTGAATTCTCACCTCATGCATTTCTGCCAAAGGGCGTTCATGGGCTAGGTGTGCCTGCTGTAAAATAGATTATCGAGAATCCATGCTTCTCTGTAAGTAGACTGAGATAACCAACTAAACAGGGCAACCGATATTTTTTGGAAAATTCCGACACTCAAAAAGATGACATTGAGCTAAGTTAAGATAAGATTTAGCTATGTTGGGCCAAACGTGCCGACTGGCCTGATACCATGGTGCAGATCTGTTTGTCAGTATTATTCCTTCAAATTTGATGTGGATTGTTAAGTCGTAGGGCTTTTGCCCAAGTGATAAAATCAGAATACTGAAAAAGTCAGCATAGAATATTCCCGGCCACTATTGTGAAACTTAACAAAAACCTTTAAAAAAAAAACTTAACAAGAATTCTGGCAATTGGAAAAAAATGTAATTGTCAACTACAATTCCGAGCTTCAACATAAGTTCATGGAAAATAAAATATACCTTAATCACTCATGTGGTATGGGGTCAAAATCATCTGGACGTTGATAACCTAGAGGATGTGTGGGGCGCAAACATCCACCTTGGAGCATCTGTGTGAAACTTTGCTGATATGGCATCTGGGAGTATGACATATGTGGCGTCATCGATACAAAGGTGTCCTACAAAATTTAATTATGAACGTATTTATTTTTTTTAAATTACAATATGAATTTGATTGTTTTTTAAATAGTCGTAACATTCATGTATACAATTTTAAAATATAAGATGTACCCACCGAAGAAGCTGGCTAAATTCTTAAAATTTTGCTTCTAGTCCCTGAACTACTTCATTCAGCCGCATGTTCTCGTTTGTTAAGCGCTCATGTGATTCTTTCACTGTTGGTTCTCGTCTGATAAGCGTTCATATAATTCTTTCAACTGACGTGTCTTATCTGACAAGTGCTCCTGTGATTCGGTGAGATCTGCTATATGCCTCTCTAACACTACTTGGGATGGATGCAAGGAGCTGAAGTGCTCCTGTCGTCTAATGCCCCTCCCCTCGCCACGTACGCGTCTACGACTCTCTGGACCAAGGACCTCCCGGAATATCGCATTCTCATCCACAGTCCCAGAGGTCTCCATGGACTGCTCTATCATCGCATCTATCCGACTCTGCAATATTGAAGAGGCAAAATAAATCAATGAGTGCATTTAAAGACACATGAAAAATTATATTCAAGTAATCGATAACTAAAGTTGAAACACTTACCGTAACCTCTTGGATGTGTGCATTCGCAGTGGTCCCGTCAGCCTTTATATGACATTGTTTCCACATCTCATTACGATTCGGTTCCCGTCCTAATTCCGTACGCTGCATATAACAGGAAGTTGTTTGACTATTATCTTAACCATTTTTAATTTTGCATAGTACTTTGTATATCAAAATTAAAAAAATAATGTATACCAGATTTCTTTCCTCTGTGCAAAGCTCGTTTGCCCAGAGACATGTATGACACGCTGATGTGTGCGATTCCTTGTATTCCTATCACTTGTACCCTGTAAAACATTATGCATAACTTATTAGTAAGCTCAATAATTCTAAAAACTACAGTAATGTAGAACTCTAGTACTAATATACCTTCCACCATGGTTGTGAGAATATCTCCTCGCATATTCTAGTCCAAGTCACACTGTCCATGGACTCCATACCATGGGGGACACGCTGGATCGCTTCACAATCCGGATAGGGCTGGTAGTTTTCTCGATATAGCTTCGATCTTGCATCATTCCAAATTTTTCTACTCTTATCTCGTAAGAAGTCAGCAAGAACCCCCGAGTATTGAATGTTAAAATATTTCTAGCAGTAAAAAAGATGCAATAATTAGTAATATGAAACAATATATAATAAAGATACAATAATGAATTTTGATTGTGAAAAGGTTATTACCATAGCAAGTCTTGCCATATTTTTCCATTTTGATTGGGGGAAGTTATTGAAATCCTTTTGTCAAAAAGAAAAATTAGCTTGGTCCTTGACCCACACGCCGATCTTTGTGAGAAACTTGTCCTTATTCGGATCCACAGGCCCAACTTCAGAAATACTAACTGGATGTATGTCTTCTTCTCTGCTTGGTCAAGGGATACCCTTTGCGATGCCTCTTTTCCGTTTAGAAGAACATGATTCTGCATTGAAACAATAGTAGAATTAAAGTAAGATCATCTTTAATAGTTATAAACAAAAAGGACATAAAAACAATAGATCTTAACATCATTTTTAATTATTTTACCTCCAGAGGATATTGGACCTGATGCGTGGGATGGAACATCGGGCTCCTGTGTCTCTGCATCCTCAATACTTGGATCCATGACAGGATTCTGTATAGGATGATCCTGCGTCGAGGGATTCTGTAATCGGCGAGTCCCAATCGAGGATTCGACAAACACCGATGACCCCTGCCACGAATCATTTCTCCCTTTCAACTTGTTAGACAATCAACATGAATAGACCCGATATTTGAAAAGCAATAACATGAAGTAATCGGTCGGACGTTCAAGTGCATCAGATAGTTACATGCATCCTCAAAAATCAAACTATAGAACAAGAATAAATTATAGTTTATCAATAACTCCATTTACTCATCATAAACTATCCAATTGCAACATTTAGATATTTGAATATGTTTCGGTGTCAGACATGCATGTTAAACACAAGTTAGGGCTCGACTGTAAGACAATTCATAACAAAAACAGTATTCTCGGTATGAAGAGGTAATATGAAACACTAAAAAAACTAATCTCGAAGAGACATGTTTTCAACATAACAGGTTTCATAGCCTGTTATAAGTTATAGCCCTATAACTTGGACTAATTAATCCACATTATAAAGGAAAACAAAGCAATAAAACTTGTTTGCTAGTGTCGTTTGAGATAATGAAGCATTGGTAATGATAAAAACATATCTATGAGGACTGTAGCATATTGTCATATTGTCTGATAAGTTATGGAGACATCCAGCTTTGTCACATGCTATTGTTAAAAGACATTATTGCATCACCTCTTTGATTTAGATTCAACTGATTAGTTTCCCTTGTGCACTGTAATTCAACTTTACTAGCAATTATTTACAGTCAAAAAGTAAGAGAACCTAGAGTCGATGTAATAGTTGTCAAATTAAGGGATAAAATTATAAAAGTAATAATTGGCGGTTCTCAAGATTATTTTATACGCTATGGAGTATTATTCTGGGATTCACATCAATTTCTATAAAAGCTCTATGTTCAATGTGGGGGATGACCCATCCTTTGAGTGATGTGCTTCCATCCTCCTGAATTACAAATTTAATACTCTTCAGATAAAAAGGGGTTATGACTTGTTATCACTAAAATTAGACAAGGTAACAATATCCTATGAAACAAATATTAAAGACTTGTTATCACTTAATTGATTAGACAATGTAACAATATTAAAATTAGCAAGCATAGTTATGTATAGTCAGGACTGACAAAATATTAAAAACATATGTTGTAAGCCTTACCTTTACCGTAGTGAGATGCTAAGACTTCTGGAGGGATATCATTTCTTACCCAATCCATGTCGTCTTCGATATCCAATGCACAAGAAGTAGAAGGAATGGGGATATCATCATTCACATCCTACTGGTAAGACTGATCATCTATTTCAGACTCTTTATCCGATTGATCCACAAGAGGTATGTTGTAATAGTTTAGGGATTGCGTCTTCAATATGACATGCCATTTCGAATCTTTTATCTCCTTAACGTAGAAAACCTGCATAGCCTGAGATGCCAACACATATGGTTGGTTCTCATATGCATTGCGTGTAAAATTTACACTTTCCATACCCATTCTTTTTCTGTACCCGTTCTGACAATCCTCGACATTAAACCACTTACACTTAAACAACACAATACGCAGAGTGCTAGAATAGAAAATCTCCAAAATATGTTGAAGAACACCATAAAAGTTTTATGTGCTGCTAGTGGTATCATCTTCCTTAACATGAATGTCAGAGTTTTGAGTTTTTCTATACAATTGAGATGCTTCTGTGGAGAACCTATAATCATTTACATTGTAGCTATCGTAAATTTTTGCTTCACGATGAAGGCTCATTGCCAGTAATTTTAGTTCTTCAATAACGTCTAAAGTTTCAATCTGTATTATAATAGGATTGATAATCTTAATATATCATTTAATTGGTATGATAAAATTATATTGCAAGGTTTAATAAGAATTTATATATGTATTTTAAACCATTATGAAAATATGTTCATGTGCTCATTTTTAATGTTCATCACACCAGATCTTCTGATCTCCTCAATGTGTTGTCTATAATCATAAAACATAGTAACCATAGATTAATGACATTTTAAACCAAGTTTAATTAATTAATTAATGATATTTTAAACCAAGTCAATACTTAAAATAAGCTTACTCAATGTATGGATAGACTTCCGTGCAGTTCTGTAGTACATAGAACTGAGCCTGATCGATCTCAGTATTTTTAAGGTAATAAGTGCGACCTCCTGCACTGGACAATCGGTGGAGGAAAACACAGATAAGGTTGCTTCAGGGTTTATCTGACCTCCATCATAATTCCTTTCTGAACGATTAAATCGAGTTTCGATACCGCAAAGGTATCTTGAGCAAAACGTTAAACATTCTTCCACGATGTATCCTTCAGCAATAGATCCTTCCAGATGGGCCTTGTTCCGTACATACGACTTGATTGTATGTAAATACCTGATAAATAAATATTTATATTACTAAATAGAATATTTCAAAATAAAAAATAATTTTATTAATTAAGTAATTTGCTTATATTTATAGTTGTTAAATGACTAACCTCTCAATGGAGTACATCCATCTGTATTGAACCGGACCGCCAAGCTTAGCCTCCGTGGCTAGATGAATAGGGAGGTGCATCATAACAATGAAAAATGCTGGTGGAAATATCATCTCAAGCTTGCAAAGCGTAATCGCTATTTGCTTGTCAAGTTTCTCGAGGATGTCTACCCGCAACGATTTAGAGCAAAGTTCCTTGAAGAAAATGCCAAGTTCAATTATTGCTTCATATACATTTACAGGCATGAGATCAAGTACTGCAATAAGTAGAAGTTGTAACATCACATGAAAGTCGTGACTCTTCATACCAGAAACATTTCGATCTTCAAACTTAACACATCGAGATATATTCGATGCATAGTTGTCTGGGAATCTTATGTTCATGAGAAACTGATATAGAGCACGTTTCTCCTTTGCATCCATTGTGTAGCATGCTGCTGGCATCTTATACACATCACCTGATTTTATAGGATGGAGATTTTCCCGAATACCTAGGTCGCAGAGGTCCAATCGAGCATTTAAATTATCTTTTGTTTTATCTGCTATATTCATCAATATCCCCAAGAGAATTTTACAGACATTCTTCTCTATATACATAACATCTAGATTGTGCCGTAACAAATTACTGCTCCAATATGATAGTTCGAAAAAAATACTTTTTTTCATCCACCCTAAGTATTTTTCTTTATGCAGATCTTTTATTTTTTTACCTGGTATTCTTCCGAACATCACAGATGGCATATGTTGCAACTGCTGAAGCACATCAATACCAGACAAATGATTCGGTGGTTGCCTTCTATCTGAATTCCCATCAAATGATTTTTTCCACATGCGCCACCTATGGTTAAATGGCAGGAATCTTCGATGGCCCATATAACATTGTTTTTTATTTTTCTTCAATTGTCGTGATGTAGTATCCTTATTGCATGCCGGGCAAGCCAAATGACCCTTGGTGCTCTATCCGGACAGGTTACCATATACTGGAAAGTCATTGATTGTCCACATTAAAGCGCCATGCAATTGAAAATTATTCCGGCCATATGCATCATAAGTTTCAATACCAACTTCCCATAGATCCTTCAACTCCTCAACTAAAGGTTATAGATATACATCGATTGCGTTTCCAGAAGCACGTTGTCCAGGTATAATCATTGAAAGTATAAAATTAGTTTGTTTCATGCAGATCCACGGTGGTAAATTATATGGAACGAGAACAACCGGCCATGTGCTGTAAGAGATGCTCATATTTTCGAAAGGATTCATCCCATCACTTGCTAGACCGAGTCTGACATTCCATGAATCATAAGCAAACTGCTGATGCAACTGATTAAAGTGCTCCATGTCTCAGAATCTGCAGGGTGTCTCATCACACCATCATCGACGCGTTGATCATGATGCCATCGCATGTCTGCAGCTATCTTTTCTGACATAAACAGTGCAATCTTCGTTTTAATGGAAAATAACGTAGGAATTTCTCTGGAATTTTTTTACCAGTATCCTTCCATCTACATTGACCACATGTTGGACAATGAGTCTTTGATTGATTATCCTTCAAGTACAAAATGCAATTATTTTTGCATGCATCTATTTTATGATAGTCAAGGTTAAGGTCCCAAATAATCTTCTGACACTGGCTGTAATTTGAAGGTAAAGTGTGCCCATCAGGGAGAGTATCATTAAGTAGTTCTAGCAACATCTTAAATGATTTATTGCTCCATCCATTTAGGCACTTGATATGTAACAGTTTAACAATGAATGATAGTGTCATGAATTTATTACAATCATGATATAACTTATGTGATGCATCATTAAAAATTCGAGTATACCGATCTGAATCTCCGCCCGTCCGATCTTGATCACGTACAACTGGTTCATCTTTCATGTTATCATCAGATATAGTATGCATTCCAAAAGCAGCATCTATGAGCCCGTGCATGTTATCTATTTCCATTTCAGGAAGTTTCTGAGATGGATCACTCGATTCATCGAGTATCTTCCATGTTCTATACCCGGGTTCTATTCCGAACTGAAATAAATCAGCAATTATATCATCACGTGATTAATATCGAGCTGTCCTGTGATGTTTACAAGGACAAAGAACCCTGTCCCTATATGTTTCTTTGCTAAATAGATAGTCAACAAAATAATGAACCCCATTCATATATTCTGCACTAGCCCGATTACTGTCAACCCAGCTCATATCCATGACGTTAGGTACCTTCATTAACATAACAATATAAACCATTAGCGCTCAAAAAATATTTACATATTTAGGATGACAGAAAATATAATAAAATGGTATTTGCTTAGGGTTGAAGGTTACGGTTAAAGTAAGGGTTTGGATTTATAATTTTATCTTGTGAACTATAGTTTTTAAATAAATTGATAATTTCAATGCATGCTTCCTATTAACACCTACAGGGTGATATGTCCTATACACACACTAGAATGCCTAGACCCCTTAATAGCCGCTAGTTCTTGGCATGATCAATTTTGAGAAAATTTCGGTAGAACTTTCCTACAGTTCTCCAAGCACACAGAGTTAGACTAAGGGCAATATAGCCACCGTGTCTAACTATGTACCCAGAGAACATATAGGGAGTGCTGACGAAATTTCTCAAAATAGAACAATACCAAGAACATAACGACTATTAAGAGACCTTGGCATTCTAGTGCCGCCCAGTGGAACTGTTTATATATAGAACCGCATATACTTTGGCCGATGACCACTACTATCGGTCAAACTATAAAGGTTCTATATATAAACAATTCCGGGCAATTTAACTGTCGTTGCTATCTTACAAAATGTAATAGTACTCGAGTCAATAACAAGTGAATCAGCTAACTGTAAAGTTACGAGTTTACTGATTGCTCACGACCCATCGAACGAAAATTCTAACTTATGATATCCTAGTGTGCATGTGTAGTTGATATCGTGTACTATATTTTAAATATAATCAATAAAAAATAAAGAGCCAAATTTTTTGATATTCTAGAACCAAATCTTTAATCTTTTTGCTTGGTTCTTCGAACATTTATCACTACTTCTCTCTCTCACACACACACACATCTAATATTGCATGTGCAATATCGGACCTGGTGATGCAGAGGTAGATCAATTGACCAACAATCTCCAGCACTTTGCCTCCAACTCTGTCGGTGTTTCTAGTGTCTCTGTCCCTTCTGCCACACAGTACCTTTGTAACCTGGATCTCAAACTCTGATGCCTCACACCACATGACTAACAACCACGAAATGGGGGTTAAGGGCTGCGTCAAATTTTGACGATGATTAATATTTGCCGAAAAGCCTAAGTTTGATGAAAGTACAATGACAATCGATATATAAGGGCGCCATATATCGATACCTATAGTGTAGACACGATAGATATGATTTATCATATTAGGAATGAAAATTAATTAAGATTTGAATCGATTACAATGGCACTGAAAACTTAAGTTTTGAGTATCAAAGTTCTGATTACTTTTGCATCAACACGATCATCACAATGGCGATAAGGCCAGTATGAAACTCACAAGTTGTAAATCTATAGCAATTATACTTGATTGTGGTAGTGTCGATGAAGTTCACAAATCTTATTCGTGAGTAACCATATTCCAAGATCTCCATCCTATTTGATGTAATTACTATCAATACATGGGAATTAATTAATACAACTCAAGCCACAAGAATTTAAATGAAAATGAGTCGGAACAAAATCATTGGGTAAAATGGTTACAACCACTTGATTGAAGTGTATACTTTCACAATATGACACAAGCACATGAATAACTTATATTTTACAAAGAGAATGATATTTGTGAAAATCTTACCAGTATATCTACATCCAAAACTTATCCAAAGTAAAATCAAGCAATAACGCGCTCCCTTACATGTGATTCTCTCCCACATGTCGAGAAGTAAACCTATGGGCGGGATAAACAAAGTAAAATATTACTCTAACATCGAGTAGGAACATCGATCATGAATATCCTTACATGGTACCGGATTACAGCCACCCACCCCGATCGTTGAATCGCACTCGCCCCGATCTCAAACTCAAAGTTCCTTCACCATGAGTTTACCACGAAGATGACAAACTAGCTTCAAAGTAGAATTAGTAATAGATGCATTCATGAAAATATATTAATCAAAGTGGAGGCCGGAATTTCGATCAGAAAATTTCCTCAATTGATCACTGGCGGTGAATTGAAGATTCATTGACAATATCACCAAATATATTAATAAACTTAATTAGGAAATGAATACCTTAATCTAAAATAGAAAGTTTATGGCTTTTAGTTGATGAAAGGGGTTCTCTAGTAACTATTGTCAAGTCACAAAAATTATGTGTAACTTGTCTTATATAGAAGCTTGTCTCTCTTCTTATTCTGATGCTTGAATCTCTTCTCATAGTTGTTGTTAGAGGATAAGGCATATGACATCTTATAGTTCTTTAGTTAAATTAATTGTTGCTTTTATCAACTTTTACCTTCGATCAGGACAGTTCCCATCAACATCTTGTAGTTAACTTGTATGTCCGTGACAACCTAGTAGTGGTACGACTACATCATGACGATAACCACTAACAAACAAACCTAAGACTCTAACAAAGCCATTTTTTGGTAAAACATATGTCGTGTGAAGTATTTTAACCTTCATTTTAAAACATCGATATTTGAGGGGAAAAAAAAAAATCCAACAGGGAGAACATGGTTAGGCACCTATGGAGGTTAAAAATTTTCATTCTCTTTCCTTATTGAGGCTTCACGGAACACTATATTGGTTGGAGAAAACAATAAGATCTCATCAATAGTAGGCCTACAAAAGGAGAAAATACAAGTCCCTAATCAACAGTCTATTCAAATCATGGCCTATTCGTGTGCCATACATGTCATGCCATTACAGGACCTATAGGCACATATATATCAAAGATTTTTTCAATTTTTATTATCTAGGCCACCTTTACTAGCGCATAAAAATAACTTTTGTTCTTATACAAATCTTGCACCTAATGCACCAGTATCGCATGTTTGATTGCTGATAAACATACCCTAAACCTGTTGTCAGAATATTTTAAGGTATACAACACCTAGACTCTATAGTAATGTGAATTAGAAGCACAGTCATCTAAATGCAGTAAGGTATAAAAAAAAATTAAAACACTAACATACATATAATCACAAAAAATTAGCTAAAGAGATCTCACTCATATGATAGCAATACATTGCAACAATCGAGTTCATGCTTCATAATGGAAATTCTCAATTAGGCTTTATAATATTCAAGTTAATCACTTGGACACTTTTATATGGAACTTTGTTTATTTCACTTTTGAAAAATAAGAAAGTAGGAATGACAAAAACGGATTCGTAAAGCTAACCTCAAGTTTTTTGGATAAGGCTAGATGGTGATCATGGTAAAAAACAGGGAAATAATCCAGTAAAAGTGTTCACCCAGCATGTACCCAAATTAAAATAACATTATGCATTGATGAAGAATGTAGTAATATGCTATTTGGCAGAAGTTTCGATGACTAACATATTCAGGTAGTGAATTTTCATTCACTGTTGCGCTACAGTGTAGAAAGACCTTTGAGCAAAATAATTATAATTTGGACAATGTTCAGGTTGAGATTCGCAACAGCGGTTGCATCCCAGTAGTAAACCCACTGTCTCCCTCTCTTGTGGTCACAGGATAGAATCCCGAGTTTGTTCTGCACCGCTATGGGCCTATGGCAAATTATAAAATGTGGTACTCATGTGGGCGAATTCAAGGCTAGTCTTAGGCAAAATATTTGCACTCCTATGGCTATTGCAGGCTTCGAACCATGGTCTCTTGTACATTGACACTAACAGGTGCCATTCTAACTGGACATGTATGATCCGATAAAAAAAAGGTTGAGAGTCTGAAATCTCTTGGTATCCGGACAAGTGCGGCAATCTTATCAGGAAAGAGATATATACTACTCTTTGCTTATTTGTCACATCTCATTGCATCACTTATAGGCATCAGACATTGTAAAAGAGAAAGTGTGCATTTAGGCAATAGAAATGAGAGGTTCAAATATTCTTCTTACTCAAAAACAGACGTGACAAATGATCGATATATGATCGATGCAAGGGTTTAATAAGAGATATTCGATCATCGAACAACCTTACCAATTATGCACTGTTGACGGATTGGCGGTGTGCTTGGGAGATCTTAATCAAAGTGGAGGCCGGAACTTCGATCAGTAAATTTCCTCAATCGATCATAGACGGTGGATCTGTAGACTGTCGCCGGGATGAAGAGGTGAGATCACTATAGAACGGAGGTGGAAGAGATCGATCATAGATGTTGATCAGCATCTACTAGATGCTAATCAATATCTATAGACTGTCACCGGGATGAAGAGGATGAGTAAGGATCAAGGCACATACCAGATTATCAGGGAGGGAAGCTCATCGCAAGCCAGGGAGCACAAGGGCCAGGGCATGCAAGTCGATCGTGGCAAATCTCATGGCAGGCCAGGGATGGAAGCTGTATCGTCGAAGACTTGACGTGCATGCAAAAAAAATTTTGGCGCGAATTCATAAATTTGCGCTGAAAAAACCTTCAGTGTGGCGGCCAGGACACCAATCTCGGCTGCTCCAGAGATGCGGCGGCCTGGATCTCCCTCTAATGCGGTGGCCATTACTCCCAATCTCTGATGCAGTGACCTGGATCCCCGAATTAGAGGGGGATCCGCTTCGAAGCAGATCCCCTTTGATGCGGCGAGCTGGACCCCCGAAATTGAGGCCCTGATGCTACGGACTGAACCCCCGAATCCCCTCGTCGATGATGCGGCGACTGTGACAACTGGATGCGGTGGCCGTGTTGGAGAAATTCGGCCCCATTGAGCTGGCCGCCGATTTCGAGAGATAGATTCGGCCCCCTTGAGCTGGCTGCCGATTCCGCGAGAGAGATCCGGCATCCTTCAACTGGCCGTCGGTTTCGCAAGATAGATCCGGCCCGACGAATCTGGTTGTCGATTTTTCGGCCGGAAAAATCGTGATATGGTGTAGTGATGGCCTGTAGATCTTAGGTTTTAGGATTAGGTTTAGGTTTTAGGCTTAATTTAGAACGGAGTGGCATGAAAATGAAATTTTGAAGCCAATTGGGGAGCATTCTCGTCCTCTGTCCTTAGGCTTAAAGGGATCTTATGTTTTGGACCGTTCACTAAGTCCTAAAAAAAATATTAAAGGTTAATATTTATTGAGAGTGAGAGAGGGGAGGAGGAGAAAGAGAGACAATCAGATGGCACATATTGAATTAAAAGAGAGGATGAGAGAGAGAGACAATTGGAGGGCACATATTGAATTAAAAAAGAGATAAGAGATAATTAGAGGGCACACGGTGGCTTAGACAAGAGATTCCAAGATTATGTACCCGTACACACCTCCCTGAGTAAACGCGAGCTCACCCATCCTGGTATTGCTCTTGCCCGAGCACGCTTAACTACGGAGTTCTTACGAAATCCGTAGTGGCGCACGGTTTTAAATCGCGTCTTCTATATTTGGGAGGGAAAATTATATAAGTAGCTCATGATCTCCTTCTCTCCAGGTGATGTAGGGCTAACTCATGGCCTTGTACACCTCACCTCACCTCACGTGTAGCCCTAAGGGGGGTGGATTGTGACGACCAAAATCCAATAGGCCAAGAGCCAAGACTCCGAGGCTGGGATGCCAAAATGGATGAGGTGAGGTGAGGTGAGGTGTAAAAGGCCACGAGTTAGCCTCACATCGCCTGGAGAGAAGGAGATCCTGAGTTATTTATATAATTCCCCTTCCAAACATAGAAGACGCGTTCTAGGTGGTTCGATGGTAACCATGCTAGTGCAAAACCTTGAGGTTGAGGGTTCGATACCCAATAGATCAATAGAGGACAATATATTGTGTTTGGGAACTCACCACCTTTCCTACAAAGACAAGTTTTAAAACCGTGCGCCACTACGGATTTCGTAAGAACTCCGTAGTTAAGCGTGCTCGGGCGAGAGCAGTACTGTAATGGGTGACCTCCTTGGGAAGTTCTCGTGCGGGCACGGGCAAAGCGGACAAAATCTTGTGTATGTTGGGGCGGATGTTACAAAATGGTATCAGAGCCGGTTCTCCTCGCTATGTGGGGGGGTCTAACCCTAAACAGGTTTTTCAGACTACAGTCAAAATTTCCTCTAAAATTTTTTTGGCCTTGTAATTTCAGACTGTACCCGGACTAGGAGTAGAGCGACTCACGGTCGATGGCCACGCTCCAACAGGTTAGTCGTACTGCATGTAAATATTTTAATTTAAAAAAAATTATTCACTTAATACGTTGCATGCTTAGTTAAAGATCACGGGCATATACCTTTTGATTTGTCAAGTTAGTAGATATTATCTCTTTGTTCTATTTATTCAAATATAAATTGTTTAGAGACTGGTCGATTAGGAGAATAGTTGATTTACATGATTTTATGAGGTTTGTATCATCTTCTGAAATGTCTTGGCATCGTGGCAATCTAGTTGCCCGACTGGCTCTCGGTATAGATCCGCGTGCATATCGTAGGTAAGTGAACCCCTAACTATGTACAGACCGAAACGAGTAAGGAGGATCACGAGGTTAGGCCACGGGTTATTTCCTGCAGGTAAATTGAGGTGGAGTGACCTAATCCTGGGGTTTAGATCCCATAGAAAGCAAGTTGGGTGTGAGTGTCCCGTGGTGAAAGACCAAGCCCCCTTTTTGGCCACTAGGGTAGTATGTCTCGAGGCTGTATCCCTAGCATAAGGAACGGAGTGGTTCCCCTATTGTAAAAAAGGAACCCAATAGTAACGCCACCAAGTCGGGAGCCTAGCTCAAACTTGGGGTTCACACTTGTTTCCCCCTCCTTCCTTTTCTTTCTTTTCTTCTCCTTAGCTTAGGGCTTTGCACCACAATGCACGACTTAGAAAATGGGTTCTCTCATGAAGTGAAATGGGACGCCTCATGAGGGAATTATCGGTTAGGATACTGAACGTAAAACATGGAATTACATGACACAATAGAATAGTTCACTTAATATAGAGTTGTGATAATTGTAATTCTTTTACTTGTTTACTCTAATTATGTTTTCAATTCTGCTTTATTGTTCTAACTTTTGAAGAATTATATTTCAATATATATGTGTTCTTCAATATAGATGTGTTCGTTTGTTTGGTTTGTTTTTCGCTCCCCCAGGTTTCTCTCACTGGTGGATTGTTAGGAGTGCAGTTGCAGTTCCAGTATTAGTAGGAGTAATAGCAAGCTCAGGAGTTAGTGAGGGTTGAATTGTCATTGGATGTTTTATTCCTTCTTTAAACTCAGTGGCAGTTACTTTCGTCTTGGATGTAGTGGAATATGGCAGGCAATTGATGTAATTAAACTTTGAGATAATGGACTTTTGTTTTATAGGAGTTTTGCTATTTGTTTTTTTTTTATTAGTTGAAATACCTTGTTGTTTCAGTTTACTTTTCTTCACCTTCAAGTTTTGGACCCTCTCTTCTTAGTCCAAAAATTTGGGGCGTGACAAAATGGTATCAGAGTCGGTTCTCCTCGCAATGGGGGGTCTAACCCTACACGAGGACGTGTAGCCCTAAGGGGGGTGGATTGTGACGACCAAGATCCAATAGGCCAATAACCAAGAGCCAAGACTCCTGAGGCGGAAATGCCAAAATGGATGAGGTGAGGTGTACAAAACCATGAGTTAGCCCCATATCACCTGGAGAGAACGAGATCCTGAGCTACTTATATAATTTCCCCTCCTAAACATAGAAGACGCGTTTTAAAACCGTGCGCCGCTACGGATTTCGTAAGAACTCCGTAGTTAAGCGTACTCGGGCAAAAGCAGTACCAGGATGGGAGACCTCTGGGAAGTCCTCGTGCGGGCACGGGCAAAGCGGACAAAATCTTGTGTGTTTGGGGCGGATGTTACAAAACGCAAGACATTTTCTCGCCGGCAGCGCACAGTGCAACGGTTTGGGTGAATCCCATCCATTGGATCCATCTCGATCGGACGGTTCAAACACTGTCCCGAAAATGTCGGTGTGGGACGTACCGTAGGTGAGCAAGTCTATTTCTCTCTCTCTCTCTCTCTATATATATATATATATATATATGGGCATGCTATAATGCAGCATGCGGTAAGTGTGGCACCGCACTACAACAGTCTGATGCACCGTTGCGTGCATGCGATGCACATAGCGGGTGCATCAGACAGCTGCGGTATGGTGCCGCACTTACCGCATGCCGCATTATAGCATTCCCCTATATATATATATATATATATATATATATATATATATATATATATATATATATATATATATATATATATATATATATATATATATATATATATATATATATATATATATATATATATATATATATATAGTAGTGATATATTGCGGCCGGGTAACGTGAGGCCACCCCTTCCGGGGTATTTTTGAAATTTTTTTTTTGGATTGATCACCCACCCTTGGATAGCACACACAAAAAATTTCAGCTCGATCCAAGACCTGTAGGCCGTCCAAATGTGATCGACTTTTATCGGTCGTTCATTTTTGTCGTCATTTTGATCAACACATTTGGACGGCCTACAGGTCTTAGATCAAGCTGAAATTTTTTGAGTGCTATCCAAGGGTGGGTGATCAATCCCAAAAAAAAAAAAAAACCGAAAATGCCCCGGAAGGGGGTGCCGCACGTTACCGGCCACAATGTATCACTACTCTCTCTCTCTCTCTCACTCTATATATATATATATATATATATATATATATATATATATATATATATATATATATATATATATATATATATATATATATATATATATATATATATATATATATATATATATATATATATATATATATATATATATATGGGGAGGGATACTCTTACTCATGGCCTCTTACTCATATAGTTACCTATGATCCGGGCCGTCCATAAGATCCCGACGTACGGTTCGGATTAGATAGGGAGTTAAAGCAATGGTGCCCGTATTAAATGCGGGCTTTTAACATGGGCATTTAATGCGGACACCATTGCTTTAACTCCCTATTTAATCCGAACCGTACGTCGGGATCTTATGGACGGCCTGGATCATAGGTAACTATATGAGTAAGAGGCCATGAGTAAGAGTATCCCTCCCATATATATAGGGGCATGTTATAATGCGGCATACGGTACGTGCGGCACCACACCACAACCGTTTGATGCACGCGCTGCATGCATCGCATGCATGCAGCGGTGTATCAGATGGCTGCGGTGAGGTGCCATGCTTACCGCATGTCGCATTATAGCATATATATATATATATATATATAGAGAGAGAGAGAGAGAGAGAGAAATGCTTGAATGCGGCATGCGGTGCGATGCCGCACGCACCGCATGCCGCAGCATAGCCTGCCCCATATATATATATATATATATATATATATATATATATATATATATATATATATATATATATATATATATATATATATATATATATATATATATATATATATATATATATATATATATATATATATATATATATATATATATATATATGGCGGACGGGGAGCCTGGACCTCAGGTGCAGCGGGAACGCTGCACCGGAGCCACCCCCGCGCACCAGGTGTCCCTTAAAATCGGCCGCCCAGCATGTAAAACCGCGGGGATGAACCGCAGTCGTCTGATCGACCCGATCGGACGCCAGAACCGGCCGCCCCCTTTAAAAACGTGGCATCGAACGACAGCCGTCTGATCAGTGCAGTGCACCCGCCCGCCGCCGTTTGATCCCTACAGCGCACCCCCGCCTGGTGCATCAGTCGGGCAAGGTGATTCCCGTCCGTTCGATCGAGTGAATCGAACGGACGGAAACGTTTTTCGCTGTTACTGTTGTCGCTATAGTAACAGCGAAAAACGTTTCCGTCCGTTCGATTCACTCGATCGAACGGACGGGAATCACCTTGCCCGACTGATGCACCAGGCAGGAGTGCGCTGCAGGGATCAGACGGCGGCGGGCGGGTGCACTGCATTGATCAGACGGCTGTCGTTCGATGCCGCGTTTTTAAAGGGGGCGGCCGGTTCTGGCGTGCGATCGGGTCGATCGAACGGCTGCGGTTCATCCCCGCGGTTTTAGATACGGGGCGGCCAGATTAATAGGCCACGTGTCACGCACAGGGGACTCCGGTGCAGCGTGAACGCTGCACCTGAGGTCCAGGCTCCCCGTCCCCATATATATATATATATATATATATATATATATATATATATATATATATATATATATATATATAGGGTCAGGTTCAATGGACACTGTTTTTGCACTCAATTTTTTACACCGATTTTCAAACCATTAGATAGAAGTTTCAGAATTTCTTGATTTTTTGTAAGCATAATCATCTTGTCTTAGATAACACATCTACAAAAAATCAGCACATTCTAAAACCTCTAGACTTATTAAATGCGCTCTTCAAATTAACGATTAAAATAGACGGTTGATAAAGCCTTTTAGTTTTGATGTACTTGGAGGCTTTAGAATATGCTGATTTTTTGTGGACGTGCTATCTAAGTCAAGGTGATTATGCTCACAAAAAATCAAGAAATTCTAAAATCTCTATCTAGTTGATTTAAAAATCGGTGTAAAAATTTAAGTGCAAAAACAGTGTCCATTGAACCTGACCCATATATATATATATATATATATATATATATATATATATATATATATATATATATATATATATATATATATATATATATATATATATATATATAGAGAGAGAGAGAGAGAGAGAGAGAGAATGCGGGGTATAAGCTGACAGCCCATTTCTTCATTTGGGCTATCAGCTTACAGCCCTCCGATTGCCATCATCGACCATCTGTTTAAAAAAAAAACCCAACAAACACCCAACAACTCTCTCTCTCCCTCTCTCTCGCGAGCTGCAGCCCCCTCCCTGATGGCGACCACCTCCACCTCCCGCTCCAGCTCCCCCCTCCAGCACCGGCTCCCCCTCCGGCACTGGATCCCCCTTCCTCTCTCTCTCTCTCTCTCTCTCTCTCTCTCTCTCTCTCTCTCTCTCTCTCTCTCGTTTGGAGGCGGATCGGAGCCGATCGCAGCCTCGTCCCCCCCCTCCTCCGGTGTCGTCGCAGCATTCCCGATCGCACCAACCCCCGGCGTCGATCACTGCCTCGTCCCCGGTCTTCATCCCCGACGCCGGCCGCCCCCCCTCCGCCCCGGTCTTCATCCCCGATGCCGGTCGCTCCCCCTCCGCTCCGATTCTTCATCCCCGATCGCACCAACCCCGGCGCCGATCGCAGCCGCCGGGGTTCACTGTGCCTCTCGAGGGGATGAGATATGCGACGGCGCCCGAGGAGGGGGGGCTACGATCGGGTCCGATCCGCCCCCAAACGAGAGAGATAGAGAGGAAGGGGGATCCGGTGCCGGAGGGGGAGCGCGGTGCCGGGGGGGGAGAGCAGGTGCCGGTGCCGGTGCCGAAGGGGAGAGCTGGAGCGGGAGGTGGAGGTGGTCGCCGTCGGGGAGGGGGCTGCAGCTCGCGAGAGAGAGGAAGAGAGATAGAGATAGTTGTTGGGTGTTTGTTGGGTGTTTTTTTTTTTTTAACGGATGGTCGATGATAGCAATCGGAGGGCTGTACTGACAGCCCAAATGAAAAAATGGGCTGTCAGCTCATACCCCGTATTATATATATATATATATATATATATATATATATATATATATATATATATATATATATATATATATATATATATATATAGAGAGAGAGAGAGAGATGCTATAATGCGGTATGCGGTAGGTGCGGCACTGTACCGCAGCCGTCTGATGCACTGTTGCGTGCATCAGACGGCTGCGGTGCAATACCGCACGCACCGCATACCGCAGCATAGCATGCCCCTATATATATATATATATATATATATATATATATATATATATATATATATATATATATATATATATATATATATATATATATATAATATAGAGGAATGTACAGTGAGCTGTGAGCTGCGGTTTTAGAAAGTGAGCTACGAGTATTTTCACCCCCCTAGAAGTTTTGGAATTTGATGAAATTTGGTGAGGTTGTTGTCTAGGATTAGATGATCATCCTCACCAATTTTCATCAAATTCCAAAACTTATAGGGGGTCAAATGGTCGAAGCAATTTCTGCCGTCCGTAGTCACCGTTAAAATCTGCAGGTTTTGCTTCGACCATTTGCCCCCCCTAGAAGTTTTGGAATTTGATGAAAATTGGTGAGGATTATCATCTTATCCTAGACAACAATCTCACAAAATTTCATCAAATTCCAAAACTTTTTGGGGGGTCAAAATACCCGCAGCTCACTTTCCCTCATGGCAGCTCACAGTGCAACGTAACAGCCCTCTCTCTCTCTCTCTCTCTCTCTCTCTCTCTATATATATATATATATATATATATATATATATATATATATATATATATATATATATATATATATATATATATATATATATATATATATATATATATATATATATATATATATATATATATATATAGGGGAGGGATACTCTTACAAGTGAAGTCTTACAAGTGGAGGTTACTAATGATCCAGGCTGTTCGTTCCGAAACGGACGGATATGATTAACCCTCCCCCCCTCTCTCCCTCCCTCTCTCTCTCTCTCTCACAAATGTAGCAACCCCGACCCCCATCCCCACCGACCCCGACCCCTTCCCCTCTGGCTCCGGCTCCGGCAGCCCCCCGACCCCCCCTCTGGCAGCCCGATCACAGCCCCTTCCAATGTTGAATCGCACTCACCGGAGCTCGATGGGGTCGGGGCCGGAGCTCGACGGACGGGAGGGAGCCGGTAGGGGGGTCGGGGTCGGCGCCGGAGGGGATCGGGGTCGGCGCCGAAGGGGATCGGGGTCGGGGCTGGAGCTGGACGGGACGGAGGGGATCGGGGTCGGGGTCAGTGTCGGAGGGGATCGGGGTCGGGGTCGACGCCGGAGGGGAAGGGCGGGGTCGGAAGGGGCCGCGTGAGCCGGAGGGGGAGGGGGGTCGGGCTGGGTCGGGCTGGGTTTTACTTGGGAGAGAGAGAGAGATAGAGATTGATAGGGAATTGATCCCAGCCATCCATCAGATCCGATCTGATGGCTGGGATCATTAGTAAGCAATGCTTGTAAGACTTCACTTGTAAGAGTATCCCTCCCCATATATATATATATATATATATATATATATATATATATATATATATATATATATATATATATATATATATATATATATATATATATATATATATATATATATATATATATATATATATATATATATATATGGGTCGGGATCGGCTGACCCAGTAAATTTTGACCCAGCAATAACCTAGCACCATTTGATGCACTTAGAGGTTATAGAATGGTCTGATTTTTTGTAGACATGTCGTCTATGGTATGTTGATCATCCTCACAAAAAATTAGCCCATTCTAAAATCTCTAGGTGCATCAAATGCAATCTTCAAATCAACGGTTTTTTATTATCAATTTTAACCGTTGATTTAAAGAGCACATTTGATGCACCTAGAGGTTTTAGAATGGGCTGATTTTTTGTGAGGATGATCAACATACCATAGACAACATGCCTACAAAAAATCAACCCATTCTAAAAGCTCTAGGTGCATCAAAGGGTGTTGAGTTATTTGCTTGGTCATCCAATCCTGACCATATATATATATATATATATATATATATATATATATATATATATATATATATATATATATATATATATATATATATGGGGGCGGGGATGCTGGACCTGAGGTGCAGCAAGAACACTGCACCTCAGGCATTGTTTTACCTACCTAGAAGTTTTGGAATTTGATAAAATTTGGTGAGGGTGTTGTCTAGGGTAAGGTGTTCATCCTCACAAATTTTCATCAAATTCCAAAACTTCTAGGGGGGTCAAATGGTCGGAGCAAAATCAGCCGTCCGCAGGCACCGTTAAAATCTGCAGATTTTGCTTCGACCATTTGACCCCCCTAGAAGTTTTGGAATTTGATGAAAATTTGTGAGGATGATCATCTTACCCTTGACAACACGCTCACCAAATTTCATCAAATTCCAAAACTTATAGTAGGTAAACAAGCGAGAGGTGCAGCGTTCTTGCTGCACCTCGAGTGCAGCCTCCCCGCCCCCTATATATATATATATATATATATATATATATATATATATATATATATATATATATAGAGAGAGAGAGAGAGAGAGAGAGAGAGAGAGAGAGAGAGAGAGGGCTGTTACGTTGAGCTGTGAGCTACGGGTGGAGAAAATCAACTGCCCTCATTTTGATCCCCCTAGGAGTTTTGGAATTTGATGAAATTTGGTGAGGGTGTTATCTAGGATAAGATGATCATCCTCACCAATTTTCATCAAATTCCAAAACTTCTAGGGTTATCAAATGGTAGACGCATTATCTACCGTCCGTAGTCACCGTTAATTTTGCGTCTACCCTTTGATAACCCTAGAAGTTTTGGAATTTGATAAAAATTGGCGAGGATGATCTTCTTATCCTATATAACACCCTCACCAAATTTCATCAAATTCCAAAACTCCTAGGGGGATCAAAATGAGGGCAGCTCAGTTTCTCCACCCGTAGCTCACAGCTCACTGTAACATTCCTCTCTCTCTCTCTCTCTATATATATATATATATAGGATAACGATCCAGTGAGATAACTCTTCTATGAGATAACTTTGAGAAACCTCTCTAGAGGTTTTAGAATTTGATAAAAATTGGTGAGCATGCTCTCTATGGCAAGTTGATCAGCCTCACAAAAAATCATCAAATTCTAAAACCTCTAAAGGCACCAAATACACAATTCAAATTATTGGTTTTAATGGATGGTCTATAAATCTTCTAACATTTGATGCCCTTAGAGGGTTTAGAATTTGATGAATTTTTGTGAGGATGATCAACTTGCCATAGAGAGCATGCCCACCAATTTTTATCAAATTCTAAAACCTCTAGATAGGTTTCTCAAAGTTTTCTCATATATCTCATATCTCACTGGATCGCTACCCTACCCTATATATATATATATATATATATATATATATATATATATATATATATATATATATATATATATATATATATATATATATATATATATATATATATATATATATATATATATATATATATATGAGGCTTGTTAGGTTGCGCTGTGCGCTGCCCCCGCTTGAAAATGCGCTGCCGATTTTCGACCGTCCGATCGCACGGATCGACTTCGAATCTGTTCGGAATCCCCCGCCCCGTCTGATCCCCCGCCTGATCCTGTGTAGCGCACCCCCGCCCGACCATTTGATCGCTTGGATCCTCTGCTAGACATCTGATCCTGTGTTTTGCACCCCCGCCCGACATATAATCGGTCGGTTCGATTCCCATCCATTGGATTGCTACAGTAACAGCGAAATTCATTTTTGCCCATTCGATTCTCATCGATCCAACGGATGGGAATCGAACCGAGCAATCAACAGACGGGCAGGGGTGCGCTGCACGAGATCAGACGTCCAGCAATCGATCCGAGCGATCAAACGACCGGGCGGGGGTGTGCTGCACGGGATCAAGCGGGGGATCAGACGGGGCGGGGGATTCCGAATGGATTGCAGCCGATCCACGCGATCGGACGGCCGAAAATCGGCAACGCATTTTCGAGCGGGGGCAGCGCACAGCGCAACCTAACAAGCCTCATATATATATATATATATATATATATATATATATATATATATATATATATATATATATATATATATATATATATATATATATATATATATATATATATATATATATATATATATATATATATATGGGAAGGGATAATCTTACTAATGAAAGTTACAAATCGCCTTTTACCTACCTAGAGGTTTCAGAATTTAATGAAACTTGGTGGGGATGCTCTCTATGGCAAGTTGACCATCCTCACCAAAAATCATCAAATTCTATAACCTTTAGGGGCATCAAAGATGTTATTCAAATTAACGGTTAAAATGAACGGTCGATAAAGCTTCTAACATTTGATGCCCCTAGAGGTTATAGAATTTGATGATTTTTGGTGAGGACGATCAACTTGCCATATTGAGCATCCCCACCAAGTTTCATCAAATTTTGAAACCTCTAGGTTAGGTAAAAGGCAATTTGTATCTTTCATTAGTAAGATTCCATTAGTAAGAGTATCCCTGCCCTATATATATATATATATATATATATATATATATATATATATATATATATATATATATATATATATATATATATATATATATATATATATATATATATATATATAGAGGATACGGGGTATAGGCTGGCGGTCTATTTCGATAAAATGGGCAGCCGCCCATTTGACACCCCTAGGAGTCTTAGAATGTGCTGATTTTTTGTGAGCGTATACACCTTACCTTAGATAGCACACCCACAAAAAATCAGCACATTCTAAAACTTTTAGGGGCATCAAATGTTACATTTCAGATTAACGGTTACAATGGACGTTCGATAAAACTTTTAACATTTGAAGCCCCTAGGAGTCTTAGAATGTGCTGATTTTTTGTGGGTGTTTTATCTACGATAAGGTGCTTATGCTCACAAAAAATCAGCACATTCTAAAACTCCTAAGGGCTTCAAATAGGTGGCTGCCCATTTCGTCAAAATGGGCTGGCAGCTCATTTCCCGTTTCCTCTATATATATATATATATATATATATATATATATATATATATATATATATATATATATATATTGTTGCGAAAAGCATAGTATTATTAACACAAGACCCCTATATATAGGCATAATCGGAGGTTGGGATAGAGACGGGGTAAATCTCTAAATCCCAATAATCCAGGGGTCTTTATCCGGTGGGCATCCATATCCGATGCAACCACCGTTTCATAACACTCCCCCTTGGATGACCACCATTTATCATTGATTGCCTCATTAAAACCTTTGATGGAAAAACCCAGTGGGAAAAATCCTATCAAAGGAAAAAGAGTACAATCTTAGTTCTTCAGGAACAAGTTCTTCAGGAACTATAGTGGGTGCGCATAATGCTGCCTCGTTAAAACCTTTGATGGGAAAACCCTGTGGGAATACCAAAGGAAAAAGAGTACAGCGCGCATAAATTTGCATCTTCAGGATGCCCTCCGCCTAACTATTACATTACCACTATTACATCTCTCCCCCTGATTATATCTCCTCCTTATTACATTATTACATCTCTCCCCCTGATTATGTAACGCCCCGATATTTTACGGATTAATTCAACCCGTATAATACTGGGGTGTTAGGAATAAAAACTTGATATAATAAATTCCATCAAATATGGAAATTACCGAGCCAATCCATTAAAACATCATTGTTTCATACAATTTATTGAAATCGAAAGCCTAAAACTAAGACTTTCCACATTTTCACATCATAATCCAGCTCCGTCGTCATCATAGAAAGGAGTGTAGAGTGGGTCTTCAATTCCTTCTGGGTCACATCCGGATCGCTCCTCATCTTCTCCGGGTACTGCAGGGTTTGTCTCTGTAGGGTGCACATCATCTGTAGGGGGGTGAGTTCTATCCACTGACTCACCAATGACTCAGTTTTGTTCATGCTAAATAATATGTATTGAAAGCAGTAAACATGATTACGAAAAGTAAATAATTAAAATATTAATCACCCGATTCCCTTTTTGGCTCATCCGGCCAGGGTAGGAATCTCAATCCTTACCCGGGTACTTTTAGTCCGCAACAAGGCTAGCCCCACACCTAGGATTATCTTTTTGGCCCGCAGCCAGGGACAGCCCCACACCCAGGATTTATCTTTTAGGCCCGCAGCCAGGGACAGCCCCACACCCAGGATTTATCTTTTAGGCCCGCAGCCAGGGACAGCCCCACACCCAGGTACTTTTTGGCCTCAGCCAGGGCTAGCCCCACACCCACATAAGTGATTACGTATTTCAAAATTTACCATTCCATATCAAATTACCGACATTCTATAGCATATAATTAGCATGAATAAACTGAGTTTAAATCCCCTACCTGAACCGTTGCAAACTCTTACTCCTGATACAGAAGCTTTAGTACGCTCAAAACCTGAAAATATGTTACTAATAATTGGTTAGTTTTTATCCTAATTTTCTCAGGATTTTTCCAACATTTTTCGATGTGAACTAATGGGTTTTCTTCTTTAGGGGCATTTTGGTCAATTCCAAAATATTTTAAATTTATATTCATTTTGTAGAGCTTTTTATTAGGAACCCGTGGCCGCAGACGGAATTCGATTCCGAGTTAGAATGAAGAGGTTATGACCATTTTACCCTAGGGGCAAAATGGTAAATATACTTTTTATTTGTCGGTTGTGGAATTTTATAATCTAAGTAAGTGTATTTTGTCATTACGAATCCAACGCCACTGACGGAACTCAATTCCGAGTCCGTATGGGTAAGATAAGGTCAATATAGTTTTCATAGATAATCTATATATTCAATTATAGGTGATTTATAAACATAAAATGTAATGGGATCTTATGGTTGGCCCAAAGGGCTTTAAATTGGGTTAAGAAGAGGTTGGGGGTTCTAAATCTAATCTAGTCTTTTTGCATCACTATTTTATAAATGGATTTAAAAACCCGAATTAAATGGGTTGATGGGTTCAAATCATATACCCGACCCAACAACCCGGGTTGGTGGAAGCGGTGGTCGGTGGTGGCGGCCGGAGCAGCGATCGCCGGCGGCGGCGACTGGCGGCGGTGGCCGGCGGCGGGGGTGGCCGGCGGCGGGCGGCGGGCGGCGGCGGCGGGCGGCGGCAGCGACCGGCGGCGGGGTGGCCGGCGGCAGGCGGCGGGGATGCCGGCAGCGGGGGTGGCCGTATCGCTAAGTGCTGTAGTAATGGCTAGTATATACCCTAGCGGTTCAGTCCTTAATTGTAGATCTTTAGCCAAGTGAACTGATATAAATGAATGTGTCGAACCAGGGTCTAGTATTACTCGTGCTAGACTTCCATAAATAAGAATAGTGCCTTCAATGACGTCGTTTGATTCCTCCTCCGTGGATATCGCAAAAGTTTTTCCAGGTACCTTTGGAGGTTGAACAGGGCGATTTCCGAATAATTGCGGATTATTCTTGAAGGGAGGTCTTGCCGGAGCGTCTTTATTCAGACGAGGGCAGTTTCGTTGGAAATGATCCCGCGATCCACATATGAAGCAATTTCGAGGTCCCGAAGTCACTAGAGGGCCATTATTTCCTGTTGAAAATTCTTGCATCCTCGGCCTTTTGTTTGCCTCTATCCCTGGTGCACTCCTTTTCACCCTATTTTTCTCAAATATTTTACGCGTTTCTTCCCATTCACGTTCTGCCACCATTGCAGTCTGTACTAGTTCACCATAGTTTCTTATACGGAGTACAGCCACTCGGGTTCGAATATGAGGATTCAAACCCTGTTCAAATCTTTTGGATTTTAGTTCCTCTGTGGCTATAAGATAATGAGCAAATCGTGATAGTTCGATGAATTTAGCTTCATACTGGGAAACACTAAGTTTTCCCTGATAAAGTTCTAAAAATTCTGCAATCATTCTATCCTTGGTTGCATCCGAAAAATACTTCCCTAGGAATGCTTTTGTAAATTCCTCCCAAGTGAAACTTGCTTGAGTTCTTTTGACCGAGTCCCACCAGTAATATGCCTCTCCTTCTAACATATAAGTAGCCAAGATGACTTTCTGTTCATCATTTACTTTTAAAGTCTCCAAAATCTTTCCCACCTGTTTGAGCCATCTATCGGCAATTAGGGGGTCCGATTCTCCTTTAAAGGCAGGGGGTTTTAATTCTTTGAATTCTTTTATGATTACTCCCATCCTGGAACCATCCTTCGAAGAGTTCATCTTTTCTATTAGTTGGTGAAGAGCTCCTAACACCTTGGTTAGGTCTTCATTGGAAGTAGCATTATCGTGTGAATTCATAATGTCTGAAAATTTAAAGAACACAAACTCAGATATACTTTTTCATTACTAATACTTTTCTTGTCACTTTACATATAGCTAATAACTATTTTGAAGAACATCGGGTGATCGTAATGATTTTCACCGCCCACTTTTCCACAGGTCCTTGTTGGACAGGACGGAAATAAGGCCTAGATTGAGTGAATAGGAAATTTTGACCGATGAGTATATCTTTTCGCAAATAAGAAACATTAGTAACTACTAATCTGTCCCGAAATCTTTGTCCAATATTGTCTGTGCCAAGACATCCGGTTTTCTATTGCTTTCTTTCTCTTCTTTTTTTTTTTTTTTTTTTTTTTACTATTAAAAACTTCAAACTATTTCACTCTGATAATTTAGGATGCAGAGGTAAACTATCATGATCTCGAAGTCAAAGTTCTAGGCGGCTTCATCTTAGGTGGCTCCACACTGGCAATTGGCAGCCCTTTTTCCCATGGAACGGCTCCACCTAACTCCAGGCAGCCCTTTCCTAGGTAGCCCTTTCCATTGAACTTGAATTCGAGAAATGATGATTAACATCAATCCTAATTATCACAGTATATGTTATAATTTTTAAGTCGATTATGTACTTGAAATCAGTTCTCTCTGCACTAATGAGTCAACCCAGATCTCACCATATTTTTGTAACAATTAAATACTAGGATGTGACTAGTATTCTACATTCAACTCGACTATATTTAAAACTTTACTTATTTGTGTCAATCATTTGTATATTGCTAACCGCTTGAAGTTGGAGTCCATTGGACTTCTCGACTGTAGCTTTCATCCAAGAAATATCTTAGTTTTTATAGGGCTATCATGGATATTTATTTATTTATTTATTTATTTATTTTTTCTGAGTAATTGGCGTACATAAATCTAATTTCTGATTTAACCTACTTTCATCAAGATTGATGAACCTAGGTAAGGTTCTAATACTTTGGATAGGTTTCAGGTTACACAGGAAAGAGGTCTTAGTCTTTGATACGCGACTAAGTTTACAAAAAGACTTAAGAATAGTTTCTTTCGGATAATCCTTATTTCTACTAATATACTGTAGTAACGTGTTTTCAAAAAGAGGTCTTAGGAGATAGTTACTTGAATTAAGTTACTCCTTAAAGATTTCTTACCCTAATCGAGTTACTACTCGGGTTTATAACACCTTATTATGTTTCCATATCGTTACGAAGAGGCATCATATAAAAGACGCATCCTTTAATTCTATTTAGTTTTCAATTCTCTTTAGGTTATCATATGTTCTAATTTCGATGTACCTATATTGTCTTCCAGGTTGACTATCTTTTTAGTGTCCAATGTTATTGTCTCAGACCTATGTATCAAAGGCTATTATATTTGTTCTAGCGATTAAGTGTCTTAGGTCATCAATGTCTTAAACATCTAAGGCTAGGTGTACCTAGATCTAATTAACATGTGCTCTAGATTAGGTGACTATCCTATCGATGTCTTTCTAGGCAATCTTTTAATTCCTAGGACCTATTACCTAAGCTCTGATACCAAGTTGTAACGCCCCGATATTTTACGGATTTATTTAATCCGTATAATACTGAGGTGTTAGAAAATAAAAGCTTGGTATAACTAAGCTCCATAAAAATTTGGAACTTAACTGAGCCATTCCATTAAAATAACCATTGTTTGATACATTTTAGGAGAACAAAAGCCTAAGGAAATAAATTTGTTCTTTTATTTCGATGACACTTCATGCTTCAGCTTCGGCATCTTCGTAGAAAGGGGTGTACAGCGGGTCCATAATGAAATGATCTACACAATAGTATAGATTTAAGGTATTTTTGAAAATTACAAAAATACCCCTTAAAAGAGAAAACCCACTAATTCACATCGAAAAATGTTGGGAAAAATCCCAGAAAAATTTAGGAAAAACTAACAAAATATTAGTAACATATTTTCAGGTTTCGAGCGTGATAAGGCTTCCTCATCAAGAATAAGAGTTTGCAACAGTTCAGGTAGGGGAGTTTTAACCAAGTTTCTTCATGCTAAATATCTGCTATAGATCATCGGTAAATTACTATGAGTAGTAAATTGTGAAGTACGTGATCACTTGTTGGGTGTGGGTCTAGCCCTGGCGGAATGCCAGAAAGTACCTGGGTGTGGGTCTAGCCCTGGCGGAATGCCAGAAAGTACCTGGGTGTGGGTCTAGCCCTGGCTACAGGCCTAAAAGTTACCTAGGTGTGGGGCTAGCCTAGTCTGAGGACTAAAAGTACCTAGGTGTGGGGCTAGCCTTGTTGCGGACTAAAAGTACCCGGGTAAGGATTGAGATTCCTACCCTGGCCGGAAGAAGCCAAAAAGGGAATCGGGTGATGCATGTGTTCTATTATTTACCTTTCGTAGTCAAGTTTACTGTTTTTCCGTACAAATATTTAGCATGAAATAAATTAGGTCATAAGGTGAGTCAGTGGTTTGGACTCACCCCCCTACAGATGTTGTGCATCCTTCAGAGTCAAAACCTGCAGAACTGGAAGAGAACGGAGAGCGAGTAGTGAACGACCCAGAAGGAGTGGAGGACCCGCTGTACACCCCTTTCTACGAAGATGCCGAAGCTGAAGCATGAAGTGTCATCGAAATAAAAGAACAAATTTATTTCCTTAGGCTTTTGTTCTCCTAAAATGTATCAAACAATGGTTATTTTAATGGAATGGCTCAGTTAAGTTCCAAATTTTTATGGAGCTTAGTTATACCAAGCTTTTATTTTCTAACACCTCAGTATTATACGGATTAAATAAATCCGTAAAATATCGGGGCGTTACAGATTATATTACATCAATTTGTTTGGTGATTGAGCCGTCGCAGTCCGATGCCGTATACCATCTTCTGGAAAGTAGACTTGGGCAAAGCTTTGGTGAAGAGATCCGCAAGATTGTCGCTTGACCGTACTTGCTTGACTTCAATCTCCCTTTTCTTCTGAAGTTCGTGGGTGTAGAAAAACTTTGGTGAGATGTGCTTTGTTCGATCTCCCTTGATGAAGCCAGCTTGAATTTGAGCAATACATGCGGCATTATCTTCGTGGATAACTGTCGGCTCTTTGGTAACGGATGCCAACTGGCAACTGCTTCTGATGTGCTGCACAAGTGACCTCAACCATACGCATTCTCTACTTGCTTCATGCAGGGCTAATATTTCAGCATGGTTCGATGATGTGGCCACAAGTGTTTGTTTGGTCGATCTCCAAGAAATAGCTGCATTGTTATTCAAAAATACATACCCTGTTTGGGATCGACCCTTATGGGGGTCAGAGAGAAAACCTGAATCTGCATAACCAATCAAGTGAGGAGTACCACAAGAATAAAACAATCCCATATTAGTGGTTCCTCGCAAATATCTAAATATTTACTTTATTCCATTCCAATGCCTAAGAGTTGGTTCTGAACTGTATCTAGCCAATAGATTAACAGAAAAACATATATCTGGTCTAGTACATTGAGCTAAATACAATAAAGCACCAATAGCACTTAAATACGGTTTTTCAGAACCAAGAATAGTTTCATGTTCCTCTTTAGGTCTAAATGAATCTTTATGAATATCAAGAGGTCTAACAACCATGGGAGTGCTTAGTGGGTGACATTTATCCATATTAAATTTCTTTAACAAATTTTCAGTATATAAGGATTGATGTACTAGAATCCCACTAGAGTTACGCTCGATCTGCAGGCCGAGACAAAACTTAGTATCACCAAGTTCTTTCATTTCAAACTCCCTTTTTAGATAATCAGAAGTTTTCTTGAGCTCTTCAGGAGTCCCAATCAAGTTTATGTCATCCACATAAACTGCAATTATAGTAAAACCATTTTCTGATTTCTTTATGAAAACGCATGGGCATATGGGATCATTCTTATAACCTTCCCTAGACAAGTATTCACTAAGGCGATTGTACCACATCCTTCCGGATTGCTTCAGGCCGTACAATGCTCGTCTTAGTTTTATCGAGTGCGCACTCTTTGATGTTGCTTCAGGCAACTTGAATCCTTCTGGGACTTTTGATATTGCTTCAGGCAACTTGAATCCTTCTGGGATTTTCATATAAATATCTGTGTCTAGGTTCCCGTATAGGTATGCTGTTACGACATCCATTAGTCTCATCTCTAGTTTTTCAGAAACTGTGAGACTAATGAGATATCTAAATATAACTATATCCATAACAGGGGAATAGGTCTCTTCATAATCAATCCCGGGTTTCTGCAGGAATCCCTGGGCTACAAGCCTTGCCTTATATCTAGCGATTTCATTATTTTCATTTCTTTTTCTTACAAACACCCATTTGAAACCTACAGGGTTTACGTTATTTGGTGTTTGTACTATAGGTCCAAATACTCCACGTTTCTTGAGAGATTCAAGTTCAGCTTGAATAGCTTCTCTCCATTTTGGCCAATCAGTTCTATGTCGACATTCATAGATACTACGTGGTTCATTATCTTCATCATCGCCCTTTGTTATTTCAGTAGCTACTTTGTATGCAAATATGTCATCGATGACTATTTCCTTTCGGTCCCAAATTTCACCCCTCATATGGAATATTGAGCTCTCATTATTTGGTACCGGTACCTTATCCATAATCACTGCAGGGATCTCTTCAGGAGTTTGAGGGAAATTTGGCCGTTGGGAAATATTTTCTTCTGGAAAAATATGGTCCATAATCTCTTCTGGAGCATTATGACCAGGTTCTTCTGGAACCATAACTTCTTCTGGAGTTTTAGGGCATGATTTCTCATTCAACTTCCTCTTCCGGGGAACTGAATCTTTGGAACCTATAGGTCTGCCACGTTTCTGACGTGCAGCAGTTTCATTAGTGGGAGTTGGAATATTAATTCTTGCAGGTACATTCTTGGCTGGAACAAACGACTTAGTTACATTAGTTGCATCATTGAAGGCATCAGGTAATTGATTTGCGATATCTTGCAAATGCAAAATCCTTTTTACTTCTACCTCACATTGGGGAGATCTAGGATCTAGATGAGACATAGTGGAAGTATTCCACGATAATTCACGCCGTTCTTCAGGAACAGGTCGTTGCCTAGAAACTTCTTTATCTCTCCCTAACGGCGGGAAGACTGTCTCATCGAAATGACAATCTGCAAATCTAGCAGTAAATAGATCACCTGTTAAGGGTTCTAAGAATCTTATGATTGAAGGTGAGTCAAAACCTATATAAATCCCCAATCTACGTTGGGGACCCATCTTAGTTCTATTTGGAGGGGGAAAAGGGACATGTACAGCACATCCAAACTTTCTAAGATGAGAAATATTAGGCTGAATACCTGACACAAGTTGTGCAGGAGAAAAATTATGGTATGAAGTAGGTCTGAGTCTAACAAGATTAGCAGCATGCAAGATAGCATGCCCCCATGCAGAAATTGGAAGTCTTGATTGTAAGAGTAATGGTCTAGCTATTAATTGCAATCGCTTGATAAAAGCTTCAGCAAGGCCATTCTGGGTGTGGACATGGGGAACAGAATGTTCGACTTCTATTCCGATGGATGTGCAGAAGTCATTGAAGATTTTAGAAGAGAATTCAGCTGCATTATCCAATCGGATAGATTTGATAGAGTGATCAGGAAAACTAGCTCTAAGTTTGACAATTTGGGATAATAATCTAGCAAATGCTAAATTTCTAGTAGAGAGTAGGCTCACGTATGACCATCTAGTAGATGCATCTATTAGGACCATAAAATATCTAAATGGACCACTAGGAGGGTGTATAGGACCACAGATATCACCTTGAACCCTCTGCAGGAAGGTAGGTGATTCTGTCTCTATTTTCTTAAAAGAAGGTCTAGTGATTAACTTTCCTTGGGAACAAGGGTCACAAAAATGGTCATTTGGAAAAGTCAAACTTCGATTGTTAAGAGGATGACCATAGGAATTGTAAATGATCTTTCTAAGCATACCGGACCCTGGGTGACCTAATCTATCATGCCAAAGGACCAAATCTTCAGGATTTGGAAACTTCTGGTTCAAGTGAGTGGCATAGGACTCCATAACCCCAATGTGGGTAAAGTATAACCCTAAAGATAGGGTCGAGCATTTTTCTAGTATGGAAATATGCTCTCCGTTCTTAGATGTGATGCAGAGGTATTCTAGATTGCCTTCATTTGTAGTTTCTAAATGATATCCATTTGCTCGGATGTCTTTGAAGCTCAGTAAATTTCTTCTGGAATTTTCTGAGTATAGAGCATCCTTAATTAGCAAATGAGTACCATTAGGTAAAAGTATATGGGCTCTTCCGGACCCTGTAACTATGTCAGTAGGGCCAGCCACTGTAGTAACCATACGTGAATTATATTCAACATTTGTAAAGAATTTTCTGTGTTTCAGTATGGTATGTGTTGTTGCACTATCTATCAGGCAAATCTCTTTGCAGTTGGTCATCGTTCTTAAATGATAATTTATGAGTCAATGAATACCAGAGAAGATGTATCAATGATAAAACAAAATTTCTAACTATAATCACCAGAACGATAATATAAATATCCAACAGAATATAAAAATTAATCAGCAATGTCTGATAGAATAAAAACTACTAAGCAATGTCTAACAGGAGATAAAAATTACTTAGCAATGTTTGACAGAAAATAAAGACTACTTAGCAATGTCTGACGGAATAAATAAAAGAAAAACTAAAGTCTTCAGAGATCCCAAGATTCAGGGATTTAATGTGCCATCGTCTAGCTCATCAAAGTAGTCTGAACTGTCCAGGTACGATGTCTTCAGGGCATCGGTCTACTTCTGGTAATCTTCAGGCCACTCATTGTTTTCTCATGTTTACTGGCACGACAGTTTCTAGACCAATGTCCTTCCTAGGACCCTAATTATCATCTCTTCCAGGATGATACTGGTGTCCACCTCTTCCAGGGTGGTCTCTACCTCTTCCAGGGTAGTTAATTGCGTCCTTCGCTGCCGTGTCTTTCACCTCTCCTTCCTATGCCTCTACCCCTACCTCTATGGATATCATTGACATTTGCTTCTGGCAATGCCAATGATCCAATGGATCTAGAATTATAATTCTTTAACAGTAGGGTATTATGTTTTTCAGCGATCAGGGGAACTTATATGAGTTATGAGTACTTCTGGTACTTCATTCCCCTGTATTGCTGTTGTAGAATGATATTATTTGGATAGATAACGTTTTATCGTTTGCTCTTTGCTGCAGGCAAAGTGATCATCTTCTGGTGATCGTAGCGTTTCTTGAGTGCCTTCCAGAGATCTGCAAGATCTAGTATGTTCATATATACATTCTTCAGATCGTGTATGTGGTGCCTAAGGAAGATGAGGGCAAACTATCTACTCGCCAATTCAGAAAATTACTTCCATTGACATTTAATGCATGGAAGTCTAATTTTATAATGTTTGACATCTGAAGATTTAATAAAGATTAACATTAATTACTATGATTATCATATTCAACATATAAAGGCATGTTGTAGAAAACAAGTGACATGCCATGGACAAAAGCCTATTAATACTCAGTATTAATAGGATCCTTTTAGAAACCACTTGCCAAGGTAGAGCGGGTTCTATGGAACCGTCATGCGCCTTGCCAAGCTTTTCTAAAAAGGTACTAATTGCTTAAGTACAACTAATGCAGAGAATAACATATTATGCACATGGAACACAAGATAAATATACAGTATAGAGTCTGTTACAATTAAGGACAATTCTGTCCTTATTTGTAAACCAGATATTGCAAATTGGTCCCTTAGGGGTTAAACAGTTAAATACATAAACAGTGTATATGGAATAGCAAAATCTGAACTTACCGATGCTTCCGGAACGGTTCGGATACCCAAGATCCATATATGGATCGAACAATTTGGCTATAGATCAGTCTTACAAAAGAGTATTCAAATGAACGGTGTATATCAAAACGGGCAATCAAATATATGTGAGTGCAAATAAGAATGGACGGGTCAGATCTGTAAAATACAGTCGGGTCGGGTCTGCTGTATAGCAGTCGGGTCTGCTTATACAGCAGTCGGGTCGGGTCTGTACCAAATACAGTCGGGTCGGGTCTATATAAATCACATATCGGGTCGGGCCTGCACTGTTATATTAAACAGTCGGGTCGGGCCTGTGCAAACACAGTTGAGTCGGGTCTGAGTTTGTGGCTCGGGTCAGGTATGAATGAGATTGGGTTTTAAAACCCAAAATCCAACAGGAGTACTGTTTATCTTCTCCGACTGTTACGGAGAGAAAAAAAAATAGAACGATCGTGAGACGCCGCCGCCCCACGATCGGATCGACTGCAACAGTCACGCGCGCAGCCCGCCGGACCTCGCGCGGGCGCCGACCACCGATGTTCATGTGCGTAGTCTGCCCCGTCTCACGTTGTGTGCACCGCGTCTCATGCGGCTGTCGTTCCTAGCGCAGAGCCTGTCGGCATCGTACGTGCCGTCCCGGTGGTTACGGCCAATGGATGTGGCGTCGGCCGAGCTCTTGGCACCGGCCAAGTAAGTGGTGCTCCGCCCAGATATATGGTGAGGTGAAGTTCTACACCACCGGCCCATAACGACGCCGGCGGTGGTGCGTCGAGGGCCGGAGGTCTTGGTCGGGAGAATTCGTACCTTGTATGTTGTTCGACGTGAGACTCTTCGTGCCGTTCGTCGCCGACTGCAGAGGAGGAGGACGTCGTCGTGCACGCCGGACCTCCGCTCTTCTATAGATATCTCTCTCTCTCTCTCGAGTCGCGCTCGGATGGCTCGCGAGGGACGTCGTCAGGTCGTAGCCGCGAAGGCCTCCCTCTCTTCTCTCTCTTCGAGCTCTCTCCTCTTGATGGGGTCGGCCAGGTCGAGGTCGAGATCTGGAGCCGGGGAGAAGAGCCGAGGTTGGATCGTGCGTTTCTCGTGCTGATAACGTGTTGCGAAAAGCATAGTATTATTAACACAAGACCCCTATATATAGGCATAATCGGAGGTTGGGATAGAGACGGGGTAAATCTCTAAATCCCAATAATCCAGGGGTCTTTATCCGGTGGGCATCCATATCCGATGCAACCACCGTTTCATAACATATATATATATATATATATATATATATATATATATATATATATATATATATATATATATATATATATATATATATATATATATATATATATATATATTGAAATTTAAGACAGAGAAAATGACCTGGGTCGAGGCGTGAAACGCTATCATAAGATTGTTTTACCCTACTCGGTGTGGAGCTTCTGGTTTTCGGTATTAGATATACAATGACCCTTTGAGTTCCCCCGTCGGCACGACTTTGAGGGAACAATCGAACTCAGCTTTGAATTGAATCCAAAAACAAAAGATGGAACATGATCTTCTTTTCAAACCAAGTCCGAAAATGACCCTGAAATTTGAAGAGGGTGAAGGAGAAGAAGGGCTATGGTTCTGCTCTGTTTGTAGTGGATTAGAAAGGCTGGGGCTCTACCCATTTAATAAGTCCCATGATAAGGTATTTTATTTGCTGCTAACAGGGGGAGCGACTCGAGGTGGTGGCTGACGTGTAGGGGAAAGGAAGCGGATGGCTGCAAGGTGACCATTGGGTGGCTAGAGAAGCCCAAGCCCAGCCAAAAAAGGAAGTCCTGAAACCCAAACCATAAAACTCTATCTGAATCCTAGAACCGAAAGCCCATTTGCGTTCACGCGGACCCAGCCCCAACCCGGCTCGGCTTGGCGCGCGCGCGCGTGTATGGTATATGAGGCCTTGGGCCTATCAGATCTTTACCATCCTCTTAGAGGGACTACCATTATAATTATACTACTTGTTCTTCCCCTTACCGATACGAGACTAAACTTAGAAGAGTTTGTAAAAGAATGGTTGAGGCCAAGGTTCGATTCCTTGACCTTTATAAAAAAGAAAACCTCTTTTAAATGGACCATGTTAGCTACTTGGCCGACCTATTTTATTTGTTAATAGGAGTATATAATTAAGTTTTACAGTATACCTAACAATCCTCCACATAATATGAAACTTATTTTAAATAGTTGAAAATATATAAAATCAAATTTTGGATTCTGGACACTGTATAATAGGTAAGACCTTTTGGGTTTGAACCCTTACTTAGTGACATTTCCTTTCATCTGCGAGGACTCGATGAATTACGACTTAAATCCAATCGTGATTCAGACATCCATAAAGCACACAAAGTGTACTTTTAGCTGAGTTCTAAAGCGAGGTGCGCATGGCCATGCACACATGTATTTTTCATGTGTGTTTTAGGAGAAATTGTCAATGTTCTTCAAGGTACCCATTCGGCTTGTTTTTACCCACTGAACTTCTATGAGGTTGGATTGTCACCGTTGGTGTCTTCTTTATGGGCATGATGTGCCTACTGTGCACGCCTCTGAAAAATAATATTTTTATATTTTTTATTTTATTTTAAATTTAATTAATTAATTAGGTAAATAAATAAATACTTATTAAATTAAATAAATATTTATTAAGTTATTTTTTAGTTAATTAATAATTAATTTATTATTTAAATGATGTCACTAATAAGTTATTTAAATTATTTATTCAAATATGTCATTAATTAGTTATTTAATTATTTATCAAATAATATCATTATGATGTCATTAATAAGTTATTTAACTATTCACAAAAAAGTTTAAATAAAGTTATATAAGTTATTTGGATCAAACCCTTAGGTTTTTGTGGTTTTCATCTCAAAATCTTAAGAACACGATGAACTTGTCAGTTTTTCGAAAACACAGAGAATCGGGGGTTTGATTCATTCCGAATCGAATCCTACCCTAAATGAAAAACATTTCTAACATTCCTAGCATGAAGTCTAATAAGTTTTTCTAAAATATAAGTATTATTATGGATAAAAGTCTATCATTTTTTAGGGTTTTGATCGCAAAACTCAAGAATATGAAAGTATATGACGTGTTCTTCAAAAAATACAAGCTTCGAAGAATTCACTCCGAATTGAATTCTGTAAAACATGAGGAATCATCCTAGCATGCATGGGAACCTAGATCTAGCATTAATCCAAATTCTCTAACTACTTTGCATGGCTTAAAATGGATATCATTTCAAACCTTGCAAATATTGAAAAAAATCCATTAATCGATCTTAATTTCATGGATCAAAAGCTATGAAAACTTATTATAATCATATGCAAACCTAATTATAACCATTTGTAGCTTAACTCTAGTGGATTAGGTAAAGTTCCACATAACTTTGGCCCTCCTCACATTAACTTCCTCCTATTCTCCTTCTCTTTCTCCTCTTTTCTACCAAACAAAACTAGTTAGTTTCCTCACTACTTTTCTTAGTGTTCTTCAAGGTTTTTCATGGAACCTAGGGGTTCTAAGGAACTGATGTGTCAATGGGGGAGATATTCATGGCTTGATGAAGGGGGTAAAGGAATAAGGGAGGGAGAAAAAAACAAAAGGATTTCGTTCTATTTGAAAAAGCCAGTCAACCCACCCTTGATGGCTTTGCTTTTCCCATGTGAGAAGCACATGGGGGGGTGGATATTAGGTCATGTAAGTTCCATCTTGCTGCTATTTGGTCCCATTATATTTAGGTTAGGTTTAATAAAGTTTTTAGGATCTAAATTATGCTAGATTAGCCACTAATCTAATATATTTTAGTACTTAGTTTAGGTTAACCCTCTAGTTATGATCTTTTTTTTTCACATGGAAAATACATGGATGAGGTGGGATGGTACCATAAAGGGTCCATCTTGATGACCATCCACTCTCCTTTGGATTAGGTTTAGCACTAAACATGATTAGTGCTAATTAAGCACATTTAGGGACGAGATTAGGATTTATGTACTAATCCAAAAATTAGGGTTTAATAATAAAAACCCAAAAAATAGTTTTAATCCCTAAAATATAATTTTTTAATTATATTTAGGTCCAAAATATATTTTTGTAAAATTATGATAATGTCCAATTTTTGAAAATGTCCATTTTACCATTTATGCGCGAAAGATGCCCTATCTCTCTGTACGTGAGTCCAGAGTCCGAACAAAGTGAAAACGCACCTAGGGGAGATATCTCTTATCCCAATGGTGATGATAAAATGTTTTTGGAAGACTCAAATGTGTTTTGGAGTTAGGGCCTAACAACCCCTATTGGACAGAAAGTTCGTATTTTTTCTTGCGCAGCCTCTGCACACCGTACCCTTGATTCGATCCATGTGCACTTATATCCCCGTAAGTGCCATAAGATATCTACTTCGATAGTCAACATAAATAAAATTAATATATTTAAAATTATCTAATTACAGAAAAATCAGGCCTTTATAATCCGTACCGTACTTACTCTCTAGGGTGTCCCAAAGCTCATTGGCACTCTTGGAAGTTTAGTGGATTTTTAGATTAGGTCGGGGTTGAGACGGTCTAGCGTAGAGATTTGGTTGAGCTTGTCTTGACCACCCTCAAATCTACACACCAAACAAAACTTCAAGGGGTATGAATGATTATGGGTTGAACAGTATGTAATTTACACAAAGGATAAAAATCATGTTCTGACCTTTCTCTTCAATGTACGAACAATAGAAAATCCGAGGCCCCTCACATTTCTTCAGCCTCCCTGCCACCGTCCAACCTCATAAGATTTACTGCATCGGTTCTTCACTTTCTAACCACCATCAGAGGCCTAAATTTGGGTCTTCAGATCCAATTGAAGAATTTTTAGGGATTTGCAATCAAAATTCCCCCTCTTTTTTCTAAAACCATGGCCCTCACTACTGTCGGCATTTGTCGGAATCTGAAATCATGGTCCTCACTACGTCTATTCATCCCCCCTCTATTTCTGTTGAGACAGTCACAAAAAAAACAGAGAGAAGAAATGGGGGGAGGGGCTGATATCTCTTTTCCTCTTTTATTGATGATGGTGATCGAGGCAGGTAGGGCCGGACTAAGGCTCAGTGCAGCATGAAAGGACTTCGGTGGCCAAATCGGGGCTAGGTGTGATCGATTAAGGCAAAGCAGGGTTAGGCTGTGGTTAGAGGGAGGAGTCGGGCGACAGCAATCGGACTTCAAAGATGTGGACCTCTACCTCCATCTCTTGATCATCCTGAAAGAGAGAGAGAAAGAAAAAAAAAACAGAAAAAAGAACATCATCAACAATCATAAATCTAAATTAGAGAAAGAGGGAAGAAAGAAAAGGGGCAAACAAATAGCATGTTTCTCTATCTATATGCATCCTTTCTTTTTTCTTGTAGTGAAGGAGAAAGGAAGGGGGGGTTGATCTCTCTCTCTCTCTTGCAACAAAGGGAAAAGGTTGGGGGGATGTGATTTCATAAAGGGCGTAGGCTGTGTGACGACCAAGATCCAATAGGCCAATAGCCAAGAGCCAAGACTCCTGAGGCGGGAATGCCAAGATGGATGAGGTGAGGTGAGGTGAGGTGTACAAGGCCATGAGTTAGCCCCACATTGCCTGGAGAGAAGGCGATCCTGAGCTACTTATATTACTTCCCCTCCCAAACATATAAGATATATTTTAAAACCATGCGCCGCTACGGATTTCGTAAGAACTCCGTAGTTAAGCGTGCTCGAGCGAGAGCAGTACCAGGATGGGTGACCTCCCTGGGAAGTCCTCGTGCGGGCACGGGCAAAGCGGACAAAATCTTGTGTGGGGGGGTCTAACCCTACACGAGGATGTGTAGCCCTAAGGGGGGGTGTATTGTGAAGACCAAGATCCAATAGGTCAATAGCCAAGACTCCTAAGGCGGGAATGCCAAGATGGATGAGGTGAGGTAAGGTGAGGTGTACAAGGTCATGAGTTAGCCCCACATCGCTTGGAGAGAAGGAGATCCTGAGCTACTTATATAATTTTCCCTTCCAAACATAGAAGACGCGTTTTAAAACTGTGCACTGCTATGGAATTCGTAAGAACTCCATAGTTAAGCGTGCTCGGGAGAGAGTAGTATCAAGATGGGTGACCTCCCCAGGAAGTTCTCGTGCGAGCACGGGCAAAGCGGACAATATCTTGTGTGTTTGGGGAGGGATGTTACACGTTTCGGTTGCCGTCCGATCAGAGTTGGATCCATAGGAATCGAACGGCACAAATCCATCCCGCACCGGCTCAAAAGTGTAGCCGGGAAACAACAAAATAAGGGCAAAAAAAAAATCACGGTTACTGTAGCGCTACAATAACCACGATTTTTTTTTGTCCCTATTCGGTTGTTTCCCATGGGATCCCATCCGTTGGATCATTCTATTGGACTATTACACTTTTGTGCAGTGAGGGATGGATTTGTGCCGCTCGATTCCCATGGATTCATCTCCGATCGGACGGCAACCGAAATGCAATGCATTTTCTCACTTGCTATGCACAGTGCATCGGTTTTGGGTGAATGGGTGAATCCCATCCGTTGGATCCATCCCGATCGAACGGTTCAGACACTGTCCCGCAAATTGCCGGTGCGGGACGTCCCGTAGGTGAGCAATTCTCTCTCTCTCTTTCTATATATATATATATATATATATATATATATATATATATATATATATATATATATATATATATATATATATATATATATATATATATATATATATATATATATATTAAAATAGAGAACATAGTCCTCCCGACTAGCCAACACGCTAGTCCTCCTTTCAATTTGGGTGCCACATGACACTTTTTAACCGGAGTTAGGGGTTGGTCAAGGTGGGTACACCCCTCCTAACAATGATTATTTTAAAAAAAATTGAAAAAACAATATGACAAGTGGTGTTTTTAAATTAACCATAGCAAGGGCTATTTGCCCACTACAGTTTACCGTTAAATTTGTCAACCGTTGATTAGGTTGTTTTAAGTTTTTTTTAAAGATTTTTTTTTAAAAATCTTGATCTAAGTAGAGTGGATTGACCATGCATAAAAAAAAATGATTAAAAAGTCTCATGTGGCACCCAAGTTGATCGGATAGCGTGTTGCTAGTCAGGAGGACCGTGTTCCCTATTCCATATATATATATATATATATATATATATATATATATATATATATATATATATATATATATATATATATATATATATATATATATATATATATATATATATAGGGGCATGCTATGCTGCGGCATGCGGTGCGTGCGGCATCGCACCGCAGCCGTGTGATGCACTGCTGCATGCATCGCATGCACGGAGCGCGTGCATCACACGGCTGCGGTGCGATGCCGCACGCACCGCATGCCGCATTCAAGCATTTCTCTCTCTTTCTCTCTCTCTCTCTCTCTCTCTCTCTCTATATATATATATATATATATATATATATATATATATATATATATATATATATATATATATATATATATATATATATATATATATATATATATATATATATATATATATATATATATATATATATATATATATATATATATATATATATATATGCTAAATTAGTTCTTGTATGCTTTGCTAATACTTCTTAAAATTACAACTTGTGATCTCAACATTGCATGCTATATTTAACTAATTGTATTAGCCATTGATTAAATGTGAATTGTTGTTGTAGTAGATATTGAAAGTCATCAAACATAGTTAATAGCATCTTATTTCATTGCCCTCTAAATATGATATTTGCAACATAATAGCCCTTTTAAATTCTGTTATAGCAATTTAGAACCAGCATAGTTCCTAATTGGACTCTGTTTGTTAATCAGTTGGGTTCGGATCTGAACCCGACTTGAACTCGACCCGACCCGATCTTGCTTACTGGGCGCGTGTCCCAACCGTACGAGTTTAATTTTTGTCCCTTCCTCTAGATCGGAAGGACACAATCAATCCATTTCCAAAAGAGGAATCCATCTTTTTTTTTTCGGTGAAAAACATTACACTACAAAGGCCACACCAGCACAAAAAGATCACTACAATATCATCGTCTACATTCGCGCATGACCCCGGTAGCCCTCATATCGTGCCCTACTATCAATAGTAATGGCCCAGGAAAATCCTCGTACCAAACTTGTGATTGTCTGGAGATTCTGCCTCTCATGGCTAGCCAGTCCGTCACCGCGTTACCTTCTCGGAATATGTGAGATATACGAACATGTCTCCAGAGCTGTATTAAGGCGCGATAGTCTTATAAGATTGGATCAAGAGGCTCATTTGAGAGTAGAAGTTGGATTGTGGATAGCGAGTCGTCTTCGATCCTTAGGGACGCCAATGGCAAACTTCTGAACCCTCTTGCAATCCCGCCCATAATCCCCAGCCTTCGACCACTTGCACAGAAGACAAAGACAACGAGATAGCACCCATACACAAAATATTATCTTGAGAGTTTCTGAAGACAAACCCGAAGCCCGCCCGATGGGAGTGGCATTCAAGAGCGCCATCGAAGTTTAGCTTGATTTCGGAAGGCTCAGGCGGCATCCATCTCACAATGACGTTAATGGAATCACTGGACTCCATTCTGATGCCTGTCGCTTTCGGCTGATGGGCATGATGGAACTCTTTAAATTCCCATCAAATCTTCTTGACAGTAGCCTGAGGCAACTCATTAGCCAAGTCGTAGATAGTTTGATTTCTCGCCTTCCAGATATTCCAGATAACAAAGCATATAAAGGAGTTGGTGAATTGTTTAAGTCCTCTCTCAGAGGAAAAGTCATAACAAAGAAGGGACCGAAGCTCGATCAAAGACTGTGGGGGAGGGACGGGGGCTGTTAGATTTCACAACATCATCCAGACCATTTTTGCCGGGGGGCATAAGAAAAGAATATGTTCCGAATTTTCCAGGGACAAATCACATCGAGAGCAACGAAGTGGGACTTACATGCCGCGACGAGTAAGCAATTGCCTCGAAGGAATTATATCATGAATCACTTTCCATAGAAAGGCTTTTGGTTTAGGCGGGCAATGCAATTTTCAAATCAATGTCCAAATCTGATCTGTAGAATTAGAGATGTCCGGGGCTGTTAAACAGGTATATGTATCGCGGACCAAGTATCGTGGTTTCCAATTATAGCCCAAGTAGTACAATTGCTTTGGTCGCCTGAGGAAGATGGGGATCGATAGAACCTCTGAGACTATATCCTGATGGAAAATAGAATAGAGATGCTCAATATCCCATTGCCCAGAGGGTGATAATAATTTCTTAACAACTGAACCTGTCCGAAATTGTCCATGTTGAGAAAACAAGCATCACTCAATAGGGGGACTGACTTGAGCCAAGGGGACATCCAGGGGTCAACATCCGCTGCAGCCCATATAGGTATCCGGGAATTCATTTGGCCAAGCCCAAAAACATTTGGTTGGAGCCATTGTCAAATATCATTGGAGGGGTTATACTTGCTACCAACCCGATCCCAAAGGTTCCCTCTTCTATATAAGATGGAAGCCATGCAGCTTTTCCCTCCTCCTCATCTGGATTTCCTCTCCCCCTCCCTGTGGTGCGCTCCAGTGACCAGCGACAGGTGAATTGCTCTGGCGACCAGAGACCGGCGAGGTATTCCCTCGGATCTCCCTTTGCAGGTACTCTCTCTCTCCCTCTCCCCTTTCCCCTCCTTCCACCTGCCCGAGCGCCATCTGAAAAACTCCACCGGCCTCCCCTTTTCCTCCCCGAGCCACAGCGGCCAGCGTCCCCGCTTAGCCCAGAAAGATACCCCAGCGCCGCCCTTCTGTTCCCTTGACCTGATAACCCGTCCGTGTGGCTCTGCGCGTGGACCGGCACCAGAGCAGTCGGACCTCCGGCGGGATCTCCTGATGTACAGCCACCGGCGTCCACGGACCTGCGGCCCTGACCCCCAGGTGGCTAGGGTTTTGAAAACCCACCCCTCCTGTGCGTGTTTACGGCCAGGTTTCTAGGGTTTTAATAACCCAGCCCTCCTGTGCGTGGTTCCCGCGAAGAAGACGATGGCACGAGCATCAATTTTGCCAAACAAGAACATAGGTTCTTGGAAGGGGCGATGAGTCACACGAGAGCTCAAGACAGTGAAGAAGAATCGGGGCGCGCGGGGGGGGGGGGGGGGGGGGGGGGGGGGGGGGAGGAGGGGTTTAATTTCAAAGTATTATAATGAAATAACTTAACCCGGGAGCCCAAACACACAAAACCCCTAACACAGAAGAGGGCTAAGAGACAATGTGACGACTCTAGGTAAAGAATGACAGTAGCGACCACCTAGGCATCACAAACAAGCATCAATGTACATAAAAATTATGGGAATTAAAGAATTTATAACTTGAGAAGTGAATAATACTGGAGACAAGTCCCAACTTCACAAGTAGACCACAAGAAGAGATGCAAAATTCAAGAAATCCACCCGGTGGAAATCGATGCGAATAGAGGGCAAACGCTCTACAAATTGTAGGGTAGAAGATCTAAAAGGCAAATCGTGTATGTGATGGCTAGGTAGCACCAAGGTTCGATATCTTCATTTCGGTGGAAATTTCGACCTTCTGGATATGGAAATATTTCGTGGAAATATTTCGACAGTGTGGCAATATTGTATTTTTATAGAAATGGTGGAAATGTTGGTTTTTCGAAGGAATTTTTTAATGAAACTCTAGATAGTCATAAATCAAGCATAGATACACACTTTGGAACACTCAAATAATATTTCTACCCTGTCTAGGGGGTAGAGCTTCACATATTATGTATTCTATGCAGGCGCTGCTGATTTTTATGCACGCTGTACAGATGCATCTCACTCGGGGGTTTCAAGATATGATATCCAAAGTCTAAACAACGCAAAATGATATTTGATAATGTTGATTAACTTACATGAACAATTATAACTAAACTGGAATAATATATATACATAATTTTCATCACGAAAAAGTAAAAATAATCATTTATCATCACTTGTCCATGTAATGACATCATCATCAGCATTTTCTTCTTCACTCGTAGTCCATGTAGGTACATCATCATCAGCCCTTGCCGGACCAGCTCCACTACCGCTTGCACTTGCATCATAAGTGAACTGTGTCGGCATCCATCCTCTCTCAGCTCGTTCCTGCTGAGAGTGTCTCGAATCTAAGACAGCCTGTCGAAACTGAGCCTTCTCCTCTTCTGTCTCAATATCGAGCGGGTACTCGATATCATCATCTGAACGATTCCTTATTGTCAGTTGTTGATAGTGTTGGTATGTCGGGAGTCTCGGGACTTCTCGATCCGTCTCTTCTTGGGTTGCCTAGGGGTTCGAAGCTGAACTCCTTTGTATTCTCCGTTTCTCAATAGATTGCGCATGGATACTTTGACTTCAAACAGAACCTTCAAACACTTTGCTATATCAGGGAAGCAGCCGACGAGGTGTTATTTCAGCCGTGTAACACCTCTACTTCCGATCTGTTTGCCACAATATGCACACTGTGATTTCTGTTTCATTGTGTCCAAGAGGAAGCCGTGCTGTCACCATGTCTTTTAACCAAAAATCTCTATGCGGAGGAGGTTGGGAGGCCATCTGTTAATGATAATAATTAATAAGTAATATCGAACTATAAAAGAAATCTAAACTGATGAACGTCTAGCCAGTTCATAAGAATAATTGATTAAAAATACAGACTATATACCCAAAACCCAAAAGTACATAAAAAATTAAGAATACATTATCAAAATTTTAACGAAACATCAAATCTATTGCCAAAATGATCGGCGACCCGACTTATAATCATTTCTTGGATTTCGTCTTCGGTAGATGAATGCAAGATAATCTGTACAATAGTGATGCCATGTCATATACCGCTGATGCCACTCTATAAACTCTCTCATATATTGCTCATACTCTGGTACTGACACCCCAACCAAATGTTCAATCACCGGGTTTTGTGTATACAAAGCGATGGTGACCCCTCCATCTGTATGGGGATATACAACTGCACTTTCAGTTATCGGATGATCATATCCATATGGATACAGTTGATATCCCTGAGGCTGAGGCTGAGGCTGAGAGCCATAAGAACTACCGCTCTGGTCAGGATATCCATATGGAGAGTAGAAAATCCCACCGGCGCCCAGTTGGCTATAAGGTTGACTATATGAGTCACTAGTTTGCCCCTGACCATAATTATATCCATCGTATCCGCTACTGCTTGTGCTCATCTCATCAAACTGAGACGATAATGAGTCAACCTCTTGGCTCCAATGAGTAGATGTGGAGCTATCTCTATCAGTCTGTCTCGGAGCACCTCGTCTACGCTTATAATGTCTCGCCCTCTTCTGTCGTGGATCAGCATGATCACGATCCTGAGTAACATATTCGAACTGATATTCTCCAGTAAATGGGCTTAACGGTCTCTGTGATCCCGAAGCACCACCATAACCACTGCCCCCACCGCCACCACAACTGCCCCTACCGCCACCGCCACCGCCACCACCACAACTGCCCCCACCACCACCGCCAGAAACATCATCACTACCAGTATGTCTATCATCGTCATCCTCATCGGTGCTACTGCTACGAGCCTGCGTCTCTAGGTCTGCAACATCTACACCCATCTATGAGGCGATGTATAGCCTCGGTCTACTTGAGGGGGTGTCCATGGCTGGAGATCCCAACTCCTTAACCCACTCATATAATGGGTCCTCTACGTCTCCAGAAAAAATATCACTAAGATCGATCGGCCCCATATCCTTGTCCTCTTATTATTTCAAATTCCTTATCATCATTCGTAAATTATAATGCACGCGTACAAGTTTCTCCAACCTCTCATGCCCCAGCCTGTTCCTTCTCTTAGTGCGGATCAACTCAAACGTGCTCCAATTACGTTCACAACCAGATGATGAAGCGGTTTGTGAAAGGACTCGGACGACAACTTTGCGTAGATTTGGGGCCGAAGTACTATAAGTTATCTACCATTTAGTTACATTAATAAAAAAAATATCACTAAGTAAACCTTAACAAAAAAAAAATTATGATTTTTATTTATGATTTAAGTGTTTGACTTGGTTGTGTTAACTGCCTTCCACTTATTGCAACCGGTGTCGCAAAGCTACCCATCATATCCGTAAAGATCTTCAACTACAAGATTGAGGGAATTAAAGTTTTAATGAGACATACTCAGTTAAAAGCTTCATCTCATAGAAATTAAAGTGTATAATCTATTTACAAGATTACCTCACTAAGACAGATCGCTTGTTCATTTGGATCTGATACTAACTTCGCAACTACATCTTGAATCCCTTGAATCAGGTCATCTCGAATTCCAAGATCGAGATTATAGTGATACATCGGATTCAAATAAAATGCTACAAAAAAGATTACATAATCATCACAGTTATAATGATAAGCTCTAATTATACGTAAGGGATATATTCTTACTAGCCTTTTGTAAGGGATGTTGTAGCTGTGTTGTCCACCTTTTCTCAATAATCTTCAATATCCAATCAGGAGAACGAGTGGTTTTCAATTGATCTTTCATCAAATCAATAGCACGATGCATATATCCCATGGTGGGCTTCTTATCCCCATCCACCATCCGTAATATTTTCACAATAGGGTTGAGAATATCGACAACTTCACGGACCTTAATCCAAAACGAAGACTGCCCAACCAAGTCCTCAATATTTACACCAGCATGTCGCCCCTGATATTGCAGCCACTCTAGAGAAGTAAATATTGCCCTAAGACTATCTTTCTTATCGAGCAAGCTTTGTAGGGCAACATAGTTGCTTGCAAATCTAGTGAGACCCGGTCTCACAATATTCCCCCCATACTTCTCCCTCATCATACATAAGTGTGATTATAGATGAAGTTTGTTATTGTTCTCGCCATCTGCACCAGATTCTTTACTTTGCTCTTCTTTCCAACATCTTTAAGCATCAAGTCTGTACAGTGAGCAGCACAGGGGGTCCAGAACAAGTTATAGCCACTTGTATCTATGAGTTTTTTTTTCCAACTTTCAGATATGCACTGCTATTATCAGTGACAATCTGCACCACATTCTCTTTTCCTACCATATCTATAACTTCTTTCATCAAATCATACAAATATTGATGGTCCTTTATATATGCAGACGTGTCAACTGATTTAAGAAAAATTGTTTTATTGTCACTGCATGCCATAAAATTTATTAGTGACATGCGCGTGGGACCTGTCCAACCGTCACATATGATAGTAATACCATATTGTGGTCATTTCTTTTTTAAGTCCCTCATATATTCTCGAAGATCGTCATCCTCCTGATCAAGGAGTGAGTTCATCAACTCATATGCACTCGGACCTTTCACTCATGGTCCATACCTACCAGCCTCATCAAGCATCATCTGGTAAAAGAGATTATTAGCCACTGCATTAGGTGGCAAACCCCCGTAGTGTACAAATCTAGCAATGAACTTGTACAGTCTAGCCTTAATCCCCTTCTTATTTACCACTTGTGGAATTGTTAGTTGACTCGTATCCTGCCCTCTGCAAGCATATGGATCAAAAGTTGATCGTGAAGACTTGCCTTGCCTCATAGACATTGAGCGCCACAAGCCGCCAATACCCCCCCTGACTAGTACCTCGAGTACCAGAACTACCTCATGTCTCACGTACAGAATGACCAAAATCAGGTCTCGTACGCTCTATCCTCTCTCTCTGATCCCGGTCCCACTATTCGGCACGGGACATATGACATGCCTCTCTGAAGGCTGGATCATCATCGTCAGAGTTTCCCTTTTCAATATGGATAGGGGCAGCCAAAGTCTCCCTAAACTGCTCCTCAGCCCTCCGCCTATCCAGTGTCTTATCCTTACTTGTTTTGAGCACATCACTCATTAAATCTCTAACTTCTTTGGACATTTAGTACACTTCTCTACATTTGGAAAACTCCCAGCTAAGTGTTGTTTCAGTCTTGATACCCCGCCACCTTTTAGAATCTTTTGGCAATAATTGCACTGTGACTTGGACTTATCACCAGATACTGCAACACCGTGTTCCCATCCAATATTTTTCTTTCCCATTTTACTGTAAGTCTGTAAAAATGACATTAATTTTCAAGTTAATTTATTTGTTATTTTAATAGTCAATACCTCTAATCAAAATCTCTAGATTATGGGGACTACAGACTAGACACACATACAGAAGTGTATGTGCCGAGCTTTCCCTACTAGAGTCTTGAAAAGATTTTTTTAGATAATTACGGGGATCCTACGAGTGTATGTGTAATAAGGTATCAAGATAGATTAAACTTCAGATATCCAATTGAATATTCTAAGGCGTGACAGCCAGATCAACTCCAGATCGGCGGAGGAGCACTAGGCTCTCTTAAATTTCCAAGCTTTCTTAGACAAGCTTTTCTTAGACACCGTCAATCAATAGAATATTCAGTGAAAAACTTACAGTTGTTTCTATCGAGAAACCTAAGTGCAAGATGTGTTATAAAAGAAGTCGTTTCTATGATTCTATCATGATAATATTTCTTTGACTTATATATTAATTTTAGCCCTTGAATGTTTAATTAATAATTATTTTAAGATTTTATCGAATATTTAGAATCTTTTGGCAATATAATTTACCAATGGAAGTTCACTTTAAAAGTGTTTATCTATAAAATAAGTAAATAAGACATACCTTTGTTATAATATTTCTTACAAGTTGAGAGTTGAGACTCAAGTTTTAACTTTGCACTCTCCTGTCAAGCTGTCACAACCCTTTACACCTTTGCACTGCCAAAACAAAAGGGAGTATAAGAAAGATGAGTGAGAAGCGAGAGAGAAGTGGCACATAATGACATAAATAGCTTAAATACAAAAAAATTATACCGACATCTCCGCATGAAACTTATAACAATTTCGAACGGAAGACAATGTGTCTTGGTGTCCGTCTGTCCAGAAAAATTTCACACTGAATCAATTTTACACCAAAATAATTTTCACACCGAAAATTTAATACTGAAAAAATTAGCACCGAAAAACAAGAGAGAAGATAAGAGATAAGAGAAGAGTGAGAAATTTCACAATGAATAGCATTAGCACATTAGATAGCATTAACACCACTAAAATTAGCCTTAAAAGTTAAAACCATAGTCCATAAATAGCTCCACTAAAATAGTTCCACTAAAAAATAGCTCAAGTAAAAAAAAGCTCCACTAAAAAAATATCTTAAAAGTTAAAAGTTAGCGAAGCAGCACTAAAAAAAAGCTCCACTAAAAAAAAAGCCTTAAAAGTTAAAACCATAATAGCATTGCTGCATTAGCAATTTAGCACCACTAATTTTGGAATTTAAACGTTAGCACTTAAAAGAAAAACTCCACTAAAAAAAAGCGAAAGATTTCGACCCAAGTCACCCAACCTAAAAAATGCACCAAGTGTTGTCCCAAAAAATTCCAACCAAAAAATTTCGAACCGAAATAGAGGGAGAAAAGAGTGAGGAGAGAAAGAGAGGAAGAGACAAACACATGTGCGCGTGCACACACACAAGACACAAGTCAAAATACACAAAAAATCTAAATGAGGTCCGTTTAAACAAATTTACCTTCAAATGTTGCACAGAATAAGAGGATCATGTGCCACACAAATAAAGATAGCAACAAATAAACTTTGCAATCCAAAAAGCTACAGAAAACTTTTACCAGGAGACGATCTCACTCTTCAGTAAAAATGAGAGAGAATGCTATTCTTGAGATCCATGCGGGTTGGTACTCGTTCCATTGGAAAACATATTTCGTCTAGTTGTAGACTAGATGTTGCGCCGAGAATCCTCTTACAAGTGAAGACTGAAGACTGAAGAGAGCCTATTTCGGCTGTGAAAGAGAGCCTATTTCGGTGTGAAACTGTGAAGAGAGCGAGTAAGAGAGCCTGTGTGAGCAAAGAGGGAGAGGAGAGAGAGAGAGGAAGAGAGCCTATTTCGGTGTGAAACTGTGAAAGAGAGTGAGTAAGAGAGCTTGTGTGAGCAGGGGCGTAGCCAGAATTTTTTTTTGAGCTGGGTTGAAATTAAACTAATTTTTTTTTACAATGAAACTTTTACTTTATAAAGAAATACTAAGCAAAATTTTTTAAGCGAACATCGACGGTACTAGAAATTATATTAATATAAAAAAAGGTTAATTACGTTTTGTTTTAACCCCCTTGTAGTTAAAAAACTACTTTTTGCCCCATTGAAGTCAAATAAAAATTACAAAATGAGAGATATTAAGTAGTTGACAAAAGGAGTATTGTGCTAACTTTTCAAACTTTAGGGAGCGTTTTGGAACAAAGTAAACTATAGCGGGGTTAAGTGTTTTTGGCGGCGATTCACGTTTCGTGAGGACTTAGAGCGATAGTGATTCACGTACGTGTCGTGAGGGGCCAAGGGCCTCGCTGGGTTGATGCGGGCTGAGGTCTTGGTTGAGGCGGGCTGAGACATGTACTTAATAATATGGGTTATTTTTTCTCAAAACTCGGTCGGGCTATAGCCCGGCCTAGCCAACTATTAGATCCGCCCATGTGTGTGAGCAAAGAGGGAGAGGAGAGGGAGCAAGCCTATTTCAGCTGTGAAAGGGATTCAGGCAGCCTTAAATAAACAAAAACCCGAAAATCTCGCACAAAATGCCGCTCCGAAAGTGACATTTGGCGAAAATTTCGGGCTAAATCCACCGAGAGCCAGATTCCCTACAGCCAAATGTCAAATTTCCGAAAATTTCACGAAAGATACCGCTGCTGTCTTCTCTTTCGGTCGCCCACGTGCAGCGGGACCCAGCTGTCGCTCGAGATATATCGAACGAACGAAATTTCGCGCGATATATCACGAGATTTCGCCGAAATTTTCGCGCTCGGAGCTATCAAATCCAGCCACCCCACGTGAGGTGGGCCCCGCTGTCGACAGAATTATTCGCGCGATATTTCGCACGATATTTCGCGAAATATCGTGACAGACTATCGTCTCACAGTAGCCCCATGTGAGGTGGGCCCCCGCTGTCGGCCGAAATACCGCGATATTTCGCGAGGCTTTTGTTTCGTGCGATATATCACGAAATATCGCGATATATAAGCATTTTCGAACTGCTCGATACTGCAGGGCCAATTTCGAATCGGGTTTTCACTGATCCGAGATATTTCTCGATATTTTGCGTAATATTTTGATTTTTTGTACCATGGGTAGCACTTGGGAACGAGAAAACATGCAAAACTGTTCTCTGCGGGTTCAAAAATAAGATGAACCTCATAAGAGTATGGACCCCTCTATAGCATACAGTCCAGACTTTTGAGGCCTCTTGGTCTGGATCCAAGTCTACAACCTACTCACAAAAACCCCAGAACCCTCACTTGAGGGTCAGGATCCTCGATAGAAAGTCCAGACTCTCAATACTGAGGGCCCGAACCCTTATTTATGATAGTCTAGACCACCCAATGAGCCTAGGGAAGTCACTTAGAAAAATTCGAAGTCCCTCACCCTTACTCACAAGCATATAGTCAACAAGTTCTTCAATTTTTTTGAAAAAAATGCGGTTAAAACACGGATTATTCCTCATCAAGTTAATAGATGTCTTATTCTCCGAATTTAATACATCACCAAATTTGGTGTGTTTTTTTTACCCCCGTTGTTTTTTAAAATAGTGTGTAAAAAGCTGAATCTGGTGTCATTTCTTCCCCCTTATCCCACCATATGTACCCATATACGGGATACATACAGCTCCTTGTGAATAAAATCCATGTTTAGGGATTTGTATTGACTTATTTATATGTAATGTTATATGCATGTGAGTCATGTGACTTAAAGTGCTTATTTGTATGGCTTTTGTGACTTGAGCACAATGATGCTTCATTATATTATTTGCATGATTTTTGCCAAGTATAACTATATATAGTCTCCATTATAATTTAATGTCACATCCTTATGCTCAAGTCTCTTTCATTTGGGTCTCATTGTTCATAGACAATCATTTACCCTCAGCTTTGTTTGTCTTGATTATCATAGATCTCATAATTAGGTTTTAACCATTTTCATTCACTATAGATTGACTTGTCTTATGAATGTCAAGTTCTGAATGTTTTAGTTGCATAAATGTAGGCTAAAAAGTTGACTCAAAGGTGGTCCAAACGTACTGTTTTATTTTTTCTTTCAGATTTCACCATCACCAATTACATCTCGAACCTGATTCCCCCCCCCCCCCCCCCCCCCCCCCCCAATTTTCCCTTTTTTTTTTTTCAAACTTTTCAATTGTCATCGAACTTTCACGAGTTTTACCCTTACTGACTTATTGTCGAGCCCGAATTAGGTGACCATGCTACAAGAGGGGTTGTGCATACCCACTGTCCACACCAAGGGGGCTCGCCAACACAAGACTAGACAAGTGTGGCCTACTATGCACTCTAACAAACATGCATGTGTGATGCACATTAGTATGATGTGCATGCGCTACATGTGTAAAAAGACTATTTTGACCCATTTTTTAAATTATAGTTTTTATGCATTTTGCAAGTAAGATGGCCACATGAAATGCAGATGATATGAAAACTTGCAAAACACACAAACAATCCAAATACCCCATCTTGGACATAGGTACACCTCAACAAGGTCAAAATGGTCAAATGCATATAAACGCAACTATACCTGCTCCGCCCAAGCACATGGAACAACACAATATTGTTGCATAAGGGGTAAGTATGGCGACTAGAGTCGAAATAGTCTTTCACTGCAATACGTTAACTCCTAGAGAGGTTCTCAAGTGCGCAGTGTAAATCTCAATCTAGCATAAACTACATCTCCTACTCAGTTCACGATAAGACTTTCGTTTTCAAGACTTTTCATGAAAGTAGGAAGTCAAACCTACTAACCACTATACAACACTCTTATTTTTTTATGGATTTTTCATATTGCTCACTTTTCATGTTAACCATGTCCTGACCGACTTAATCAATTCCGCTTTCATAGCTACACATGACCTCAAGCTAAACCTTAAGACTTAGTAGCCTTCCCTGTGACACTAAAGATAGCACTTTGTGTATTTTTAATTCACCCAATAGTGGCTTCACTTAAGCTTCAATATTTTTACCGATGTAGGTTTCACCTTTGTTTTAATAATTTTCAAGCCAGGAGGGCTCGCTAAAGGTCAATCCTATCTAGTGTAGTCAAAGCACCACCTAGATGTTTTGGAGCCCTGGGCACCTAGGTGCACACCTGGTTGGGAGTTTTTTCATGGGCGGCTGCTTGGGTGGCCCCTAGGCCCACCTGGGCGCCTAGACGGCCTAGGCAAATTTTAATGTGTTTTTTCTAGTCGGGTTCACTTGATCCCATTTAATTTCAAGATATTGATGATTATAATGAATGACTTATTGAAAAAATGTAGTTACTCGGTCATCATGTTTATTATATGATGATTTAATGTGAAATCTTGTTTTTGGTGCTATGGGAGCAAATGAATGACGAAGATGTTATACTAAATCATCACAAAAGCAAATAATAAGAATAAGCACACGACCACAAACACTTGAAGATGAGGAAAAATTTTAGATGACTCCCAAGATTCGGATGAAGGAGGATATGTTGATGTTGGTTTAGTGATTCTGAGGGGGGGGGGGATGTTTCAGGTGAAATAAACCAGTGTAGTCAAGGCGGGTAGGCAGTGCTTTGGCATTTTGGCTTTTCCAGTGTAGTTAAGATATCGCCTAGGTCACGCCTAGGCGACCGCGTAGGCCTCTGCAGGCCCGGTTGCCTAGGCCACAACATAGACGGGCAGCCTATATAAAAAAAGGTTATTTATTTTATTTTTGTTTTTTTCTTTTCTTTTGCTTCCTTTTTTGATGTAGTTTGACCCATATACTTAAATACCATTATATATGTCTTTCGTCTTAGCTATTTATCTATATATCATAAGTTAGAGATTATTTCATATTCTTTTTATTAAGGTTAAGGTTTAATGTTATTATTTGCTTATAATTTTTTTTCTCTTTAAATTATATTTTTATATAATGTGATTTATCCTTTCTAATGCTTCTATTTCTCCAATTTTAGGGTTGTGCTAAATTTTTAGGCTTTGTTTATTATACTTGATTTATTTCATAATGAATGTTAGGGTCCTAGGGTTTTAATGTTATAACTTCTTAATAGTAACATAATTTGATTAATTGATTGTTATATGTTGATGATGCATGACATACATGATTTTACGTATTCATATTTCAGTGATTTAGCATGACAATGATGACATGAATATTCTTTTTAGATAAGAATGTTTAATTTTGGTTGTTTGATTAATTTCACATAAAGTTTTTGATGATATTATGCTTATTATTTGTTCAAATCCGAATATTATCCCAAATATATAAACTTTAATATTAAAACAATTTGTCACCTAGGCCACGCCTTTCTTAGGTAGGCCTGACTTCCTTGACAACACTGGGCTTTTCTAGGCGAAGCGGCGCCCCTTTGCTTGGCGGTCGTGACTGAGTGTGATTCACGGTCCACTTTGCTGTTAGGTTCTCCGGATAAAGAAGGGGAGGAGGTGACAACCTCTTCCCCTTGCTGCTGCCAACCGGAGGAGGACTTGCCTGTTTCGCGGCCTCATCCTTTGCAGCCGTTCGCACACACAAAAGGAAAAGAAGAAGGGGAGGGGAAAGAATGGAAAGGGAGGAGAAGAGGTGGAATAGGGAAAAGGGCTGGGGGTTAGGGCTGACACTCCTCCGCGCTTGTTGTTTCTCTGCCTTGATCTTCATTCGCTCAGGCCATCACTGGTTCTCTGCCTCCTTCATCCCCTCAGGCGACCCTCACAGTAGAGGATCTCTTGAGGGTCCGTCGAGGAGAGAGAGATATAGAGATAGAGAGAGGGAGAGAGAGAGAGAGAGAGATAAGAGTGGGGGGTTTCATGCTCAAAGGGATTCACTCTATCAGCGGGATCAGGGAGACGGGGGTTCCCTCTATCAGCGGGATTAGGTAGAGGGCGACGAAGATGGAGACAAAGTGGGTTTCTAGGGTTTTGAGGGGGGTGATCGAGTTTCTTATGAGAGGGGACACTAGGGATCGGAAATTTTTTGAGATAGGGGGAGGTTGTTAACGGAGTGTGGCTCTCTTACTCTCTCCCCTCTAATCCAAACCGTATCATTCCGAGACATTAATCTCATCCCTTCTTTGTCTGGGGTTTGTCTTTTCATTTATCTTTCAATTTAAAATTTTAAAAACATGGCCCCTTATATATATATATATATATATATATATATATATATATATATATATATATATATATATATATATATATATATATATATATATATATATATATATATAGGGGAGGGATACTCTTACTAATGGAATCTTACTAATGAAAGTTACAAATCGCCTTTTACCTAACCAAGAGGTTTCAGAATTTGATGAAACTTGGTGGGGATGCTCTCTATGGCAAGTTGATATCCTTACCAAAAATCAACAGATTCTATAACCTCTAGGGGCATCAAATGTTAGAAGTTTTATCGACCGTTCATTTTAACCGTTAATTTGAATAACATATTTGATGCCCCTAGAGGTTATAGAATTTGATGATTTTTGGTGAGGATGATCAACTTGCCATAGAGAGCATCCCCACCAAGTTTCATCAAATTCTGAAAGCTTTAGGTTAGGTAAAAGCGATTTGTAACTTCCATTAGTAAGATTCCATTAGTAAGAGTATCCCTCCCCATATATATATACATATATACCTATTTCGCCGAAATGGGTAGCCACCCATATGAAGGCTTTAGGAGTTTTCGAATGTGCTGGTTTTTTGTGAGCATAAGCACCCTACCTTAGATAGATCACTCACAAAAAATCATCACATTCTTAAACTCCTAGGGGCATCAAATGTTAGAATTTTTATCGAACGTCCGTTGTAACCGTTAATCTAAATTATAACATTTGATGCCCCTAAAAGTTTTAGAATTAGCTGATTTTTTGCGGGTGATTTATCCAAGGTAGGGTGCTTATGCTCATAAAAATCAGCACACTCCAAAATTCTAAGGGCATCAAATGGGCGGCTGACCATTTCGCCAAAATAGGTAGCCAGCCTATACTCCGTATCCTCTCTCTCTGATTTTTGGTGAGGATGATCAATGTACCATAGATATCACACCCACCAAGTTTCATCAAATTCTGAAAGCTCTAGGTAGGTTTCGCATATACGAGGTTTCTCACATGATCGGGATCATATATATATATATATATATATATATATATATAGAGAGAGAGAGAGAGAGAGAGAGAGAGAATCCCACCTGTGTGATTCTGTTGGTGCAATCCACTGGTGCGACCCTAACGAGTAACATATGCACTGGCGGGATTACAACATTTGCAGTGAAGCACAACAACATATGGATTTTCGCGGCCTGCACCGTTAGGTGTGTTGCATACACCGCCTGAACCGTGCATCACATCCAAACAAATTAAATCGGGCGGCCCATAGTGCTCGGATCGTAGCAATGGGTCGCATCAACAGGATCGTACTAGAGGGGACTCTCTTTCTCTCTCTCTCTCTCTCTATATATATATATATATATAGGGAATAGGGAACACGGTCCTCCCGACCAACCAACACGCTAGCCCTCTCTTCAATTTGGGTGCCACATTACACTTTTTAATCGGGGTTAGGGGTTGGTCAAGGTGGGTACATCCCTCCTAACAATGATCATGAAAAAAAACTTGGAAAAAAAAATATGCCAAGTGGCATTGTTAAATTAACCATAGCAAGGGCTATTTGCACGCTACAGTTTACCGTTAAATTTGTCGACCGTTGATCTGGTTGTTTAAAGTTTTTTTTTTAGATTTTTTTTATTAAATCTTGATCTAAGTAGAGTGGATTGACCATCCATAAAAAGAAATGTGGTTAAAAATTGTCATGTGGCACCCAAATTGAAGGAAGGACTAGCGTGTTGGGTGGTCAGGAGGACCGTGTTCCCTATTCCCATATATATATATATATATATATATATATATATATATATATATATATATATATATATATATATATATATATATATATATATATATATATATATATATATATATATATATATATATATATATATATAAACGCACACGTGGCAGCCTATCTATTCAATTACATCATTTGAACGGTGAACTCGATTTCACAAAACCCTTTCCCATATATATATATATATATATATATATATATATATATATATATATATATATGGGAAAGGGTTTTGTGAAATCGAGTTCACCGTTCAAATGATGTAATTGAGTAAAGGGCTGCCACGTGTGCATTAAAAGTCAACAATTGCGGCTAGTGGAATATGTGTGTGTGTATATATATATATATATATATATATATATATATACTTCAGCCGTAATTATTGACTTTCAATGCATACGTGGCAACCTCTCCATTTTGAATGGTGAACTCGAGTTCAGCTTGCCTCTCTCTCTCTCTCTCTCTCTCTCTATATATATATATATATATATATATATATATATATATATATATATATATATATATATAGGGGCATGCTATAATGCGGCATGCGGTACGTGCGGCACTGTACCGCAGCCGTCTGATGCAAGTGCTGCTTGCATCACTTGCATTGCTACGTGCATCAGACGGCTGCGGTACAGTGCCGCATTTACCGCATGCCGCATTATAGCATGCCCATATATATATATATATATATATATATATATATATATATATATATATATATATATATGGGAAAAGGGATGCTGGACCTGAGGTACAACATTGTTGCTGCACCTCAGGCATTTTTTTACTATCCTAAAAGTTTTAGAATTTGATGAAATTTGGTGAGGGTATCGTCTAGGGTAAGCTGATCATCCTTACCAATTTTCATCAAATTCCAAAACTTCTAGGGGGGTCAAATGGTCGAAGCAAAATCAGCCGTTCGCAGTCACCGTTAAAATATGCAGATTTTGCTTCGACCATTTGACCCCCCTAGAAGTTTTGGAATTTGATGAAAATTGGTGAGGATGGTCATCTTACCCTAGACAACACCCTCACCAAATTTCATCAAATTCCAAAACTTCTAGGTAGGTAAACAAGCGAGAGGTGCAGCGTCGTTGCTACACCTCGGGTGCAGGCTCCCCGCCCCCTATATATATATATATATATATATGTGTGTGTGTGTGTGTGTGTGAGAGAGAGAGAGAGAGAGAGAGAGAGGGCTGGGTTGTTATGACAATGTCGTTGGGAGTACCCTATGACATACGGTGAATTAGTAATGCTAGAATGTTTAGAATGTATTTAATTTTTTTGAGGATGATCACTTTACCTTAGATAGAATGACTACAAAAAAATCAAAGTATTCTAAAATTTGTTGGGGCATGAAATATTTGATGCCCCTAGAAGTTTTAGAATGTGCCGGTTTTTGTGGGTGTCCTATCTAAGATAGGGTGATCATCCTCATAAAAATCAAAACATTATAAATATTCTAGGGTTACTAATTCACCATATGTCATAAGGTACTCCCTAATCCTTATGACATGTCGTAGGGAGTATCCTATGACATATAGTCATTTCGTAACACATGGCACTTAGTATGTGCTGAATTTTTAGAAGGATAATCACCCTATGTTGGGTAGAACATCCACAAAAAATTGGCGCATTCTAAAACTTCTAGAGGCATCAAATATGCTTTCAATTTAACGTTTAAAATGGATGGCCGATAACGCTTCTAACATTTGATGTCCCTAGAAGTTCTAGAATGTGTTGATTTTTTGTGGACATTCTATCTAAGGTAGGGTGATCATCCTCATAAAAAATCAGCACATCCTAAAAGTTCTAATGCTTACTAATCCACCATATGTCATAGGGTAGTCCCTACGACATTGTCATTGGAACCCAGCCCTCATATATATATATATATATATATATATACATATATATATATATAAGAGGATGGGTTGATGTTGGTTTAGTGATTTTGAGGGGGAGGGAAAGAGGGCCACGAACGAACCACCGTTCGACCGATTGGTTGTTCTTCAACAGATCTGATCAGCCTTGACCTGATGAATCCAATCAGTTGTGGGCATCTATGACGCACCGACACTCTCGGGACCTCAATGTGTCCGTGTTCGACACGTGTCGGACACCGACACTCGTCCGACACTCTCCGACACATGTCGGACACACCAAAAAACGTATCTTCTATAAAGAAAGATTGTCTGACACGTGTTAGGTACGTGTTGGAACGTGTCGGATATTACCGGAAGGGCTTTTTTATGATTTGAAGATGTTGGGGTTCTTGAGATTGCGAATCTTTCCATCAATGAGCCAGATATGGAGGCCGTGGTCTTCACGTCGATGGTGATGATGTGGTAACACTTGACGTTGGCCTTGATGGATGATGATTTTATCCGTGTTCTATTTGTTTTTTTGTGTTTTGAAAGTTTGAAACTATACACTAAATCATTTATGATGTTTGTTGGAGACCTTTTTAGTTAACTATTAGCATTATGTTTGATTATAAATCATAATATAAGACTTGCTTTATATATATATATATATATATATATATATATATATATATATATATATAGAGAGAGAGAGAGAGAGAGAGAGAGAGAGAGAGAGAAATGCTTGAATGCGGCATGTGGTGCGTGCGGCATCGCACCGCAGCCGTGTGATGCACGCGCTGCGTGCATGCGATGCACGCAGCAGTGCATCACACGGCTGCAGTGCGATGCCGCACGCACCGCATGCCGCAACATAGCATGCCCCTATATATATATATATATATATATATATATATATATATATATATATATATGGGAAATGAGTTCCTATGACCTGTCCTAGGGAGTACCCTATGACATATGGTGAGTTAGTAACCCTAGAATATTTAGAATGTTCTGAATTTTTATGAGGATGATCACCCTATCTTAGATAGGACCCCCGCAAAAAATCGGCTCATTCTAAAACTTCTAAAGGCATCAAATATGATTTTCAATTTAACGGTTAAAATGGATGGCCGATAAAGCTTCTAGCATTTGATGCCCCAACAAGTTTTAGAATGCTTTGATTTTTTGTGGACAGTCTATCTAAGGTAAGGTGATCACCCTCAAAAAAATTCAGCACATTCTAAACATTCTAGCATTACTAATTCACCATATGTCATAGGGTACTCCCTATGACATGTCATAGGAACCCAGCCCTCTATATATATATATATATATATATATATATATATATATATGGGGACGGGGAGCCTGGACCTCAGGTGCAGCGTGAACGCTGCACCGGAGCCCCCTGCGCGGGCCACATGTCTCTCAAATCCGGCCGCCCCGCCTTTAAAACCGCGGGACGAACCACAGTCGTCCGATCGATTCGATCGGACGGAAGATCCGGCCGTCTGCCTTTAAAAACGCGCGATCGATCGCCCGCCGTCTGATCCGTGCAGTGCACCCCGCCCGCCGCCGTCTGATCCGTGCAGCGCACCCCCGCCCGGTGTATCAGTTGGCCCGGGTGATTCCCATCCGTTCGATCAGGGGAATCGAACGGATAAAATCGAGTTTCGCTGTTACTGTAGCCGCTACAGTAACAACGAAAAACGTTTTTGTCCGTTCAATTCCCTCGATCGAACAGACGGGAATAACCCGGCCCAACTGAAACACCGGACGGGGGTGTGGTGCACGGATCAGACGGCTGGGTGAAACTAATCGGACGGCAGGCGATCGATCCCGCGTTTTAAAGGCGGGCGGCCGGATCTTCCGTTCGATCGAATCGATCGGACGGCTGCGGTTCGTCCCGCGGTTTTAAAGGTGGGGCGGCCGGATTTGAGGGACACGTGGCGCGCGCAGGGGGCTTCGGTGCAGCATTCACGCTGCACCTGTGGTCCATGCTCCCCGTCCCCTATATATATATATATATATATATATATAAAATTCAGCGTGTCTCCTAACGTGTCCGTGTCCTGGTTTTTTGAAAAATATCATGTCCGTATCCCGTGTCTGTGTCCGTGCTTCTTAGGTGGGCATCGATCGATCCCGGGATTGGTCGATCTGACGATAATCGACCGGAGATGCTCTCCTGATCGGATCCTTATGCGAAATCGTGCATTTGCGGAGAGGGGAGGAGCCCCAACCTTTAGTTTGTATGAAAGGCTTCCACTTCAGCTCCAGCACAGTGAGCCGAGCATGCAACGTTCCTAAAGGTAATGCCTTCAGCTTTGACTTTCTCCAAAGGTTCACAGCAATCCAACATGGATTTTCATCAAACCATCTTAAAGGGCCTTTCCCCTTTCTGCCTGTGATGTTGATAACCACGTGATGATGCCGGTCGGGATTTGATTAGTCACGACTTGAAGACATGGCATGATCATAGCCATCTGATGCGACTCTACCCGATCGGCATATCGTCATCGATCGATCAGTGAATCACATCCATCCGATGCATCCATATCCACCCTCCAAATCGCACCTAGAAACGGCCGGTATTTACCTAGTCGCAAATGACTCCCATAACGCCAATCACAGTTGCTTTTGTGAAACTTGATATGTTTTAATGTTAATTATATCAGGATTGTATCTTTGATAATGAATATTGAAATTTTGATTGTGAATTGTTTTCAATCGTATGGAATTGGTTTGTTACTTATGCTTCTTTATATGTTGATCTCTCATATGCCCTACACATACTGTGCATATGTTCTGTTATTATTTTGAGCAAGCTGAAGATTTCTATCCTTATTGCTTCTTTATAGGTTAATCTTCAAGCCGATGTCTGCTTGTCAACAACATGACACAGAAACACGTGTTTCCAATGTGCCTAGAGGACAAACACACAGATACAAACGATCCAGTGGCATCTGTTTTCATGGATATCATAAGAAATAAACCTGCTCTGGCACATGGTCTTGAGTCTCTAAAGGTTGGTTAAGCTGTCTTTGTAACTTTTTTCGATGCATAATATATGAAAACTACATAGAGATGCTTAACTTCGAAGAAGCATAAAGCATGCTCAACACCAAGTAGATGGGAAATAACTTGATGGTTTTAAGAATTTCAATGGTAGCACAATACCTCCTTTTGTCAACTACTAAATGTCCTCTTTTGGTAATTTCAATCTGATCAAAACTGAATTGAAGGGGGCAAAATGTAGTTCATTAACTATGGGGTCGGGTTTGGCATTATGAGATCCTCACTAGAGGTTACAAGGGTAATGACAACCATCCAATAAAGTCCACAAAATCCACCAAATTCTAGAATTATTTCTAAAAGATGATCTTCATATTTGTAAAAAAAAATCATTAATTATATTATCTGGGTTATAACCTCAAAAGGTATAGGTTAAAGTCAAAGCTTAATCACAATCATTCAACTCAACCCCGATCGAATGCAATGAACGGTTGTGCCGTGTCCGTGCCGTATCCGGGACAAAAAAAACCCAGAACACTTCAGAGTCGTGTCCAACACGTGTCCGGGCTGTGTCCGTGTCCAACACGTGTCCGACACTAACACAGGGCTCTCCAAGAAGTGTTCGTGCTTCATAGGCCTTTGCATGCACAAATATGCATATGAATGTATTTATATATTTATATATACATGGGTAGGCATGTCTACATGCACATGGATTGTCTATGTGTGTTTGACTTGTATATGTATATATATGCATGTATCTTATGCATAAGTACATATTAACTGTTTATAGGAGTATATGCATGAATGTATGCTTGTGTGAATATTATATGTATATTGTATATGTCAATGCACATAGATGAATGAAATGTTAAAGGTTCTTCAAATATATCATGGTGCATGATAGCAAAGGTTGCTCTTAAAACTTCATGTGTTTCTCGTACCAATCTATAATCTACACGAGCATGGTCATGATCCGTTTCTCTATTGCTACCTATAAATGCCAAGGCCTGGCCACCACCACTCCTAACAAGATGGCTGCATCGAACCACCGCCTCTTTTAGTAAATGCCACTCAACCTCCCTTTCCCCTTTCTCATCTAATGTGCCTCTTCCACTTATTCCATGATGGACATCTTCCACCTTAGCCAACCAACAACCCTTCCAATGCCCATCTCCCATCAAGACAGGGTTTACAGAGATAGACAAAGGGAAGATGGTGGAAGACAAAGGGATTGAGGGAATATCACACGATAACACCATGAATCCTAGATGGCTAGATCTTTTATCCATTTAAGAGAAGGTGTCACAAGAATCACAACACAGCACCATGCCCCTCCCAAAAACAGATATAGTATTATACATCACTCTATATCTAAAAACCATCTTACAAAATAATATCAGATATACTCCTTTAAAAGTCATTCCTCTCCATCTCGGTTGTTGGAGCATTGATACCAAGGTGGGGGAATCTACATGTTAGTGTGAAACCCTCACATTTACACAAAGCAATTGAGTTAGTTTCCTTAAAATTTTAACAACCATTCATTTACCTTGAAGAAACAATATTTTCCAAACAACCAAGTCAAACTTCCTCTTACCTCTCCAAAAATAATAAGTCAAACTTCCTCTTCCTATCCACCAAAAGAAACCTCCAATAAGCGGATTGAAAGACTTTACCAACTAAATATAACATCCATCATTGTGCATAATAATCAGAAAAAGGGCTTATATCATCTAATCATTGTCAGTCTTTCAATCATTCTTCCCCATCATGCTGGCTCATATCCTCCATCATAACGAGTTCCCAAACTACCCAAAGTATGGCACAACTATACAGAGAAAACAATTTAATTACCTACAAGTCAAGACTCCTTCCACAATAATAACCAAAAGTTTGATATCAAAGTATAGATACAAGGCAAGGTGACCAAATTGCACATGTTGTGTTTGATTCATAACTACCTACCCTATGTTACTTGGCACTAGTGCTTGAGATTACAAGACAACTCATAGGTCAATAGTATATATGGTTTGTAAGTCAATTGTCAATGTTTTCCATGGCTCTATAAGAATTTGAGAGTGTACTCCTTGGGCTATCAATATATCGTAAATCTCATGAGTACTATAAATCTAAGCATATATGTAATTATAAAGATAGGAGCACTAAAGTATATAGAATTGACCGTGTTTCTTTTCAAGAAAATTGAAACTAAAATAAAATCTTAGTCATGGATCAAGTTTGAGGAACCACAAAAATGCATATTAAAACTTGGTTGTTAATGACAGGAAGTAAGACATTCCACTACAATCGACTGTATAAAGCATCAAAGGAATGGTGCTAAAATAAGCATTAGGTAATATAACCGAGACTAGCAACTACGTCTTCCTACCCCAAGATAGGTTAGTCCCATCGTCATAGTCCCTTCGTGAGGTTTATGTAAGTTTATGTTTTCGAGGTAATGAAGTTAAAACAAACAACTTTTATAGATAGGTGTTATGGGTGTCCCAAAAAAAACATAATATTCTCCATAGATCACGAATGTAACTCAAATTTTGACAGATATCAACATTAATCTTTGGTCATAAAGAACCCACGAAATGACTTCTAGATTCCCGATTAAAAAACTTGACCGTAAACATAAACATAACCTAATTTTAACAAAACCAAAGGGAACCATGAATCCAGAGCCTATCGATTAGAACAACATAAACATAAAGCTCGAGCATTCAATAAATGACATCATTAACAAGCATAAATTCATACAAAACATACAACATAATATTCCTAACAAACCAACCCACACATCAAGAACATGATACAAACACCATGAGAACACCAAGAGAAATACTATAAATTGCAAGCCCGTAAAAAAGCGACCAAACCACAAACAAATTCACCATGTAATAATGAAAACTGCCAACCGGGTAAACCACCCATATGACCCTATGGGCAAATCCATGATAGAAAACACCAAAGGAGTATGGCAACAATAGAGAAAACCATAAGGATCCACATCCCAAACAAGGAACACTGTGCGATCGGATCCAACGAATTCTACTCACCATCACACTAAAACAACCCAACACTTGGAAGGGCCGAGGGAGGCATGCAAGAAGCAGAGAAGAGAAAGACCACGTGAAAAAGAAGGGGAGTGTGCAAATGGGTATCAATCATCACGCTGAGATTAGTATTGTTGCCCATCTTTACCATGGAAATAGCCCATCGCATACTTACCCATTTACCTGTACTACATGAAAAGATCTCTATACTATATGTAACATATCATCCATCAAAATATGAAGAGAGAGAGAGAGAGAGAGAGAGAGAGGGGGGGGGGGCAAGAAGGTTGTGATGGCTCTTACCAGTTACCTCTGCTTTAGAGAGAGAAATGGTTTCTTTCGTGGCTTCGAAGGTGGGGAATTAGTGGGAGCGATGAGATTGAAGAAGGGAGGGAGGGAACCGAAAATAAAAATTAGGAGGTGGGGGGAATGTAAGAAAATCCTTAAGGGGAGTTGGGGAGAGAGAAAAGGAGCAGGAGGAAAAAAAAAACATGTACTCGTCTCGAAAGCGAGAGACGAGGGATTTAAAGGAAAGGCGATGGAACATCTACGATGGCATGAGGATTGCCTCGGATCAGGTACACGAAGGCCAACATCAAACTTAGTGTTGACCAATCATATGAGAACGCTTAACGTGATAAAGACCACTGATTGGTACGTGGCATAAGGTGACACGCACTAGCTACTTGCCTCCCATACAGGATGTCCAGCGCAGCCACCTCGTCGCTGTGCTAAATTACCAAAGTAGCCTTAGTAGTAAAAATTCTCACAAGAAAATAAAATAGAGTGGGATGTTGATACATGATAAAATGGTGTGCAGAACTTTGCACACCGTATAAGGGTGGTCAGACCATGATGGAATTGGGTTGACCTTGACTTAAACAATGTGGTAGACCGGTAGGAATGGAATTTGTGGGGAATTAATCAGTTTTTTTTTTCAAAACAGCATTTGTTTTAAAAAATATTATTTTAATAGTCATAACTCAAAAATAATTTTAAAACCTCCATGTCAAGTAAAATCGATATTTCAATTATCAGTTTTGAACTCCATACTTTGTTTACCGATTTTAAATCAAATTAACACATTTTCAGCACTTGGGAGTCACATGTGACCATTACATGTCACATAAGTTAAAAAATGGTATTTCACTTTTACTAGAGATAGCCGGCGGTCCCATATTTGGCGGCGATAGCCGCATTGTTAGACGTAACCATTTTATACGAGGACGGTCTATCGTCGAAGTGGCTGCACTGGACATCCTGTAATTTAGCACAGCGACGAGGTGGCTGCACTGGACATTCTGTATGGGAGGCAAGTAGCTAGTGTGTGTCACCTTACGCCACATGCCAATCAGTGGTCTTTATCGCGTTACTCGTTCACATATGATTGGTTAACACTGAGTTTGATGTTGGCCTTCGTGTACCTGATATGAGGCAATCCTCATGCCATTGTAGATGTTCCATCGCCTTTCCTTTAAAGCCCTCGTCTCTCGCTTTCGAGACGAGTACATGGTTTTTTTTGCCTCCTGTTCCTTTTCTCTCTCCCCAACTCCCCTTAAGGATTTTCTTACATTCCCCCATCTTCCTAATTTTTATTTTCGGTTCCCTCCCTCCCTTCTTCTATCTCATCGCTCCCACTAATTCCCCACCTTCGAAGCCACGAAAGAAACCATTTCAATTGTATTCATTGAAAGCTTTCTACTTCTGAACTATACCACATTCCTCAGCATCAACAGGTGGGATTATTTCATATATCTATGTTATATATTAGATTATCTGTGCTGCCATTTTAGATCTTCAAATGAACGAAGAAAACAGATTTTAGGTCTTTGGCTATTTCCTTTCAAGCCTCTGTGTTTATATCCCTAAGGTGAATCCCCTAGTTCATTGTGTTTAGGCACTATGATACAGTTGTATTTTGCATGGGAGCTACATAGATAACTAGTTAATGCACTTATTTAGAAAATATATTGTAGAAACAGATAATATATTCTTGGCTAGATAAAATAGTAGGCTCTAAAATGAAGATATGTTGATGATATAGTCGGAGTAGATGTTTTTTCTCCCTTCTATTTTTAAGCTTGACATACAAACTAAAGGATCATAGCATAGTCCTTGCAGTACTTCAGGAACATGATTTTGGTTGATCTGATTATAGTTTCTTTCAAATTGTAATCCATGTATAGTTTCTGTTTTCAAGTTTGGACTCCCTTTACGCTGACAACTTGCATTTGTTTTGTGCTTTTGTTACTCTTCAGTTGTATACATAGAGTGGGGCCTATATCATTTGCTGCCTTTAACATCTGCCAGATGAATTCCGTCGAGCTAAATCACATTGAAGAATTACCAGATCACAATGAAGAGTGCATTGCAGAGACATCTGTTGATCATTTGCTTTCATCGTGTTCCCCTGATACAGATGATATGGATGGAGATGAACCGGTATCTCCTCGTTTAGGGGATCAGTACCAAGTTGACATTCCGGCCCTGTTGACCGAATATGAACTATTTCAGCTACGGCAAAGTCCGATAAGTACTAATGATGTGCTTGGTGCTGGCAATTCTTCTGGAATAGGGTTAGCCATTCCAATCATGTGGACTCACCATGCAGATGATCACATCAAACATGAACAACAAGGACTTCTTGGCACCCTTGGTGGTGCTGATACAACAGTGTCCACGAGCTCTATTGATAATAAAGAAGGCCTGATTGATTCTAAATACTGTTCTGTGAGTGGAAATCCACCTGTTTGTTCTAGCAGTCATAATATACTTCCTCAAAGGCCAACTTGTAAAGTTGAATTTCTGAATGAATCATTAGAACGTGGTGAAGAATTTGCAGGATCAACAAGCAAGGAATACTTGAGTGTAGATGTTAAGATGGATATGGGTTTGCCTTGGCTGCAACTGAAGAAAGTTGAAGGTTACATTCCGTTGCCCGAGTCACCGGTCGTTTCTTGGACTGACATGGAATTACAGAGTTATCTACTTGGTCTCTACATATTTGGGAAAAATCTTACTCAAGTTAAAGAATTTATGGGCAACAAAGAGATGGGTGATATATTATCTTTATATTATGGAAGATTTTATAGATCTGATGCACACCAGAGATGGTCGGCATGTAGAAAGATAAGAAGCAGGAGGTTTATACATGGGCAACGCATCTTTACTGGTTGGAGACTGCAAGAACTGCTATCTCGCATGTTTACTCGAGTACCAAAGGAAGTCCAAGATAATTTGTTGGAGGTAATTTCTTTCTTTTTGTTTACCTTGATGCACATTATCAAATGCACGATTGTTGGTTACCTTTGATTGAAATGAAAATTTATTGTTAAAATATCTACACAAACTATTCTTGTGGTAAAGCTTTTATTTGTTGTGCAGCAAGTTCATTGCATCTTGTTTGATGACACTAATAAATGCATTTACATGTTTTTAAATAATCATATTTAATGTTGGATGACCTCTTGATGCAACATGATCATGGCGACAGGTAGGGGAGGGGATGGAAGGGCGAAGGGAGTTGTCGGCCTCGCACCGACGATACTCCGACCTTACACCGGCGAGCCTCTCGCTCTTCGATCCTCTCTCAGGAACACATTACGAAACCTCTCACAGGAATCAAAAGCAAAAGATTGATATTTTTATTCATCATCATTTAATAATTTTATTCATCATACTTAGGCCTTTAAATAGGCTTACAACTAAATTCAAAAAAAGGAAAACAATAACAACTCCATAATGATAGATTTGATTCAAATCAAATCTTACCATAATAACAACCCATAATTTTAGAAGATTTGAATCAAATCAAATCTTGCCCGGAATCTCATAATTAAATATCATCTAATCTTCCCGAAATATCATCAAATCTTGATCAAAATCCCATAATTAATAAATCTGAAAATAAAATATTTTCGGATTAAAATAATAAGTTTAGAATAAAAATAATATTTTAGTCCAAAATTAATGTTTATTCTAAAAATATTAATTTCAGCATTTATTAATCCGAAATTATTAACTTATTAATTGCTTGCCAAATCAAATCATGTCGGTCCACTGGTGTGATGAAACGTACAAGCGGCCCAGATGCTCTCGCATCATACTTCCCGACTTTGAAAGAACTCGACCTCGAGTTCTATAAAGTCATCCAGTCGCCTGAGTCTGCAGCTGATAATGTAATCCCAAAAGGTGTGATCGTGTCACACCTTAGCCATTTCTTGGGTCTCACGAGAAAGTGTGACTGTCATCGATCGGGGACCAAGAGTCGGAGAAGAGTCGGCGCATGTCGAAAAAGACAACCATTGTGATAGCTAACAGGAATGTCCAGAAGAGGCGATACCCAAGTGCTGCTGGAGAAATGACAGATCCTCTAGTGGTCGGTCTACTCCAAAAAAATCCTTGGGCTGAAGGGCATGCCCACAAAAATCAACCGTTGGAAGTGATGGCTCTACTGAAAGTGCAAACACTGGTGACGAGTCTACTGGGGCTGCTGGTAACATCGGGCACTCAAGAGTAGGCTCTGGTGAAGACCCCAGTGAAGGTGCGATTGTAGGGAGTGATTTCGCTAGAGGTGGAGGTAGGACTGACAGTGCAGACACTGCAAACGAAAACGTTGTAAGTGGTGGATGCTTCAAAGTGGGACGAACTCTTCTTTTGCTTCACATCTGCCTGTACTTCGTCTCTTGGATCTCATCTATTAGTTGCATGATGTCATCAAGCTTCTGTTGCTCAACCTCATTTTGATGTAGAAACCACTAGATAAATGGGTCAGCGGGTAATGATAATTCATCGGCTCGACACTTGATTCATGTAATAGATGTATGCTCAAAGCGAGTGGAAGGATACAGAATCTGAACTGTGCCCTTCCACTTTAGGAGGTTTGAATAGAGAACGGTTCGATGGTACATAGTGACAAGGGGTAGAGTCATAATTATGTAGTGCTGGGATGACTAGACGGAGGCGCAGAAGGCACGAGTGGATTGGGCTCGGAAAATCATGCAAGTTTAGTATTTAGCCCGACGAATTCCGGTGAATGAATGAAGAGATATGGCTCAATGAAGATGCCGGGTCGGAAATGGGGCGAATCTGGTGGTGGGGCGGCGATGGACTATTTTCTCTTTTTTTTTGTGTGTAATGGGGTGGGGTGTGAGGAAGACGAAGTGACAGTGAGATGCAAAGATGAATACGGGTGGGGCGGTAATGTCGACTGGTGACGAAAACGACGAAGATCTCGACGGATCGCTCAACGGAAGAGAAACCGTCAAGAGTCGCTCTGATACCAAATTTGATGCAGTATGATCATGGCGACAACGTAAGGAAGGGGATGGAAGGACGAAAGGGGTTGTCGGCCTTGCATTGACGATACTCCGACCTCATGCCGGCGAGCCTCTCGCTCTTCGATCCTCTCTCAGGAACGCAGTACAAAACCTCTCACAGGTATCAAAAGAAAAAGATTGTCATTTTTATTCATCATCATTCAATAATTTTATTCATCATACTTAGGCCTTTAAATAGGCTTACAACTAAATTCAAAAAAAGGAAAACAATAACAACCCCATAATGATAGATTTGATTCAAATCAAATCTTACCATAATAACAACCCATAATTTTAGAAGATTGGAATCAATCAAATCTTGCCCGAATCTCATAATTAAATACCATCTAATCGTCCTAAAATATCATCAAATCTTGACCGAAATCCCATAATTAATAAATCCGAAAATAAAATATTAATTTCAGCATTTATTAATCTGAAAATTATTAACTTATTAATTGTTTGCTAAATCGGATCATGTCGTCGGTTCATCGGTGTGATGAAACGTACGGACGGCCCAGATGCTCTCGCATCACCTCTTCTATGCGATAAAAAGTTCTCAATTGTCGAGAGGTGGGTACAATGAACTGAACTGCGAACTATAGAAATGGTTGTAGTCAATTTCATGTTAAGGGAAATGAAATAATAATAGAAAGTAGAACTGCCAAAAGTACAATAATTACATGATTAATGCATATAGCAATACCGTTGAGGAAATGGATGGATGCTTGCAAACAAATTGGAAAAACTAAACTCAGGATCAGCCTTTGCAAACAAATGCTAATCAGTGGGATATTTTTCTTTAATTAGCGTGGACATTCCATCTGAAGCACTTGCTGTCCATCTTGGCTGAACATGCTCTGGAGTCACTACACATAGCTATTCTTTGTTAAACTCAAGTCATGGCAGACAATAATCTGACTTAAAGATCAATTCAATGTGGAGATCCTAATGAAGATCACTGGGATCCCAAGCCCTTGAATAATTTGAAATCTGGACCAACTATCTTGACATTTCTAGGGAGTAAACTTTCTGCTGCTGGTTGCCTTTCTTTATAGCATCTAGAATGCCTAGTGCAGGTAATCGGCCACTATTAAGGGGACTGAATTACACAAATTTCCTGATTAGTTCATGATCATGCATGCAGCTAATATAGTAATTTGAATATTGCCCAATTACACTGGTTAAGGCCCATATTTTAAATTTGGTGGTAAACTATAAATTGAATAAGCTCAATAGATCAAGGCATATGCTCCTGATCTGATCAATACAATAAATTTCTGCATATTACATTCCTTCTCAAGCTGTTGCATTAAAGTCTCGCATGTTCAGCTTTAGAGTTCAATGTCTGGAAATTGCACTGCTCAAGAGATATTACATGAGTAAGGTTGCTGATCTTCAAATTGCATGTAAGATGTCATCTAGAAACATGAACACTTCCCTAGAGGTGCTGTGTTTGTGTATAACACATGTCAACTATCTTCCACCCCCTCTTTAGACGTGAATTCTGCATTATTCCCCTAAAAGCAACATCTGAGCAAGTAGCAGAGCCAATTGATCGAGTGGTTGAAGCAGTCAATTATTCGACTGCTTTGTGATGTGACATGTGTTGAAGCCTTTTTAGACACATAGGGGTCAAAAGTGTTAAATTTTTAAAAGAGCACTCAATCTTTTTCGCAATATAGGGAAAGTTTGGATCATGGTTTGAAAACTTGGCGAGTCAACCAAAAACTCGACTTGGCTAAATTTCGAGTTGAGTCGCTTGAAAACTCGATGCTATCAGACTTATCCGAGTAAGTAGTGTAACTCAATTGACTTGAGATGATTACTCGACCCAATAAACTCGGCCTAGTCAGTTAGGAATCAAATAATATTTTTTCTATTTGAGGGTTTAAACTTCTCATACCATTCTTTCACTATCATTGTCAAATAATGTGGTCAAGAGGAAAATTAAAAAAAGAGGAAAAAGAGTGTCATATTAAGAGTCCACTAAATACCACAAATCCATCGACAAGTATCAAGATCACAGGCCTACATAAGCACTATTTTCCCAAACTCTTAATTGAGGAGATATTACGAATCTGACCGAGTCAAGTTCTTTTCGAGTTACTCCAGCCAACTTTTGAGTTAAGTCGAATTTTCGGGTTTTTGAACAATGGTTTGAATTTCTTATGTAAAACTAAACTCATGTGTGACTTTTTTTAATTAGGAAAGAGGAGTTTTTTTATAGAAAATATGAATGCTAACGTTAGATTTTATAATCCATGATTTTTTTTTATAAAAAGATTTAAATGGTTTTTTTTATAAAAATGACTAGTATTACTATTGACTATTGAGGGTTCAAAACTTCAAACAATTGAATTTTCATTTACTTGTCGAAGTTGGGGGTCAAATTAAAGAGAGATTTTATAATTCTTTTTTCTTCTTCTGTTGGACAATGATTTCCTTATTATGGATTTTTTTTTTGGATTATATAGGGGCTGCAACTCGGGGTGGTTCAGGGGTCAACCCAAACCCAACCCACGAAGTTAAATTCTTTGCCCAAGCCCAACCCAATCTGAGGTCGGGTTGAACTTTCCTAGCCCAATCCCAACCCGTCGGGTTGATCGGGTTGTGCGGGACAGGTTGGCCGGTGCCAACATGGTAGAGGAGAAATAATCAATATATAACAGTTCCTTTGCAATAGTACAACACATAAAGCAGTTCTTTACATTCTTATACAAGTGATGGTAGATCGTTGGATGGATTAATTTTCATCCAACGGTGACCATTAGAAGTAGGATAAATAACCATCAAAGTTCTACCACAGTGCGACCTCAACTTGTATTCAGCGAATAATCCAACAGATCGATAAATTCTGATCGGATTTATTCAATATTATATTATATTAAATATTTATTACTAAATGATCGGGTTATGGGTTGGGTCGGGTTGCCTGAAGCCTCTGCCCAAGCCCAACCCGAATTGAGGTCGGGTTAGGATTACCCAAACCCAACCCATACACCTTATCCTGAACCCAGGCCTGCTTTTACTGAGTGCTGAGTTCCGAAACCCGAAACTGTAGGGTTCCGGGACCGGTTCCGACCCACGGATCGGTTTCGGCCGAAACTCCAAACCTTGCTTTAGATCATTGGATGGTTTAGATCCATTTCTTGGATAGGTCCAAGTATGGCAAGTTGTGCGATAATGCCATACGTTATGTGCGACCTAAGCCAATGAAATTAGGGGAATATGAAGTTAAACATGCTTAAATTCTATGTTTTATGGATCTAGAAGTATTCACCAAGACAATGGATCTCAATAGAGTTGAATAAGAAAAAAAAAAAAAAGGAAGGAAGAGGCCCATCACCCCTTCTTTCGCCCTTGTGGACTTCTTTGAGGAACCATAATCCCTTCCTCCTATTTTCTCTCCACCGACCCTTTAGGGCATATTTTAGGAATAAAAAGGAGGTGCATTATAGGAAATTAAAGGATATTTGACGTCCTTTTGTGTTTATTCCTTGGTAGTCAGGTATGTTTAGCAACATTCTTATTTTGGCCATACTTATCTTGTGTGATAGCTGCCTCTTTATGATCCAACATTCTAAACCATACGCATTCATGGACTTGCTCTCATCTTGTAAAATCCTGCCTTGTAAAATTGACTATTAATTTTTAGAGGCAATCGTCGGGTGCATAGCACCGTGAAGCCCCTTCACTTCGTCTACCTAACTCTAATTATATTGGATATTGTGTTTATTTATCTATTCTTCTATACAATGATCCAGATACCAAAGACAATCACACTATGATTTTTCTTGCCATCAATTTGGAATTTGGGTTCATTCGTATTACCATAATCATAACCAGCAAGCCATGTCCCGGTTATTTGGGATCAGCTTTATGAATCCTTCTTTGCCATTTATTTCTGTTTTGGGCTTATTTGTTGTCAATTAACGTTTTCCCATGCCTTTTCTAAATGGTTTGTTATTATTATTATATTTTTAAATGAAAATTGGATTACATATGCGATGCTTTTGCTCTATTGATTGTTAAAACCTCTATCTTCCAAAGCTTTATCTGCAATCCCAAATTAACATTCGACCTATCCTCATCTCACCGATTAACACTGTATGTCTGTAGCTGACATACATCCTCATACATCTCTTGGATTTTAGAACGAAATTCATCGTTGACAAGAGTATAGATATATGGCTTACTACTAACTTTTGGTTAAGTCCAATCATCATCGGAAACCCATATGTCTCACCAACTTCTCGCGCAATTTTTTATTCCCTCACCTATGTTCTTAATAATTCAATTTATTCTTTCCTTACTAATAGCTACCAAATTACATATGTTTTATTCTATCACCCCCTAAAAGAGACAAAGTGAAGAAGGCACATGCTTTAAAGAAGAAACCAAAATAATAAAGGAGAAAAATGCTCTTAAAGTGGCAAAATAGAGGGAAAAAGAAATTAGACTAAGATGGGAGGACAAATGAATAAAATAGGCATGGGCTACCCTCTCACAATCTAGAGAAAAGACCAGAAATATTCAATCACAATGTTCACTATGGCAAAGTGCACCTTTTTTGAATGATCTAAATATAACATGTAATCTTAATCATTCGCTGGAATCCACGAACTTTTTTGGTAGTCAGTAGTGACGATTTGACTCGATTTTGATGATGTTCACACAAAACAGACCGAAAATAGAAGATGGATGGGTGGGGTGGTGGTGGTTTGGTTTGAAGGGGAGGATTGGGTCTTAAAATTCAACGATCGCACTAATGAATGGATCTTTTGATATCTAACATTGACCGAAAATAGAAGAGGGATGGGTGGGGTGGTGGTGGTTTGGTTTGAAGGGGAGGATTGGATCTTAACATTCAACTATCGCACTAATGAATGGATCTTTTGATATCTAACATTAAACATTTGAAGCTTTTAAGGCACTGGATACCGATATGTGTCATGATAACCAGGGAAGCAACTTTGGAAGAGCAAAGCATATTCTTAGTAGGGCATGGGTCTCTCGTGCCATGATAACATGCATACGAGAGGTGTGTTCACCAACATAGTTAGAACATCACTCAAGTAGAATGATAATAAGTAAGGAGAAATCATTAAGTATATTAAATGCTGATGATGCAATACATTTAACAGCTGGTTGGTTTCTTCAAAACTCCAAGTAAAAGCTACTGCAGTTGCATGTTGCGTTTCTTAGTGTAGATTGATATCTCGACTTTCATGCTCCAGTCTCAAACTTGGTTCTAATTAGATAACTCTTGAAACTTCATTTATTGTTCCTTATACCTTGTTTATGAAGAAATATCTTGGTATACAAGACTTGCTCCTAGATTATTGGTATTATACTTTAGCTTTTGATGTGGACCAGGCTCGACTGGACTAGCTCTGGCAGCGATTGACCCATATAGACCCGCTATCTTATTTAAATGCCTTATTAATTAAATTCGTCGTATTTTATTAGGGAAAAATAAGACTTACTACACAAGTCACTTGTTTCGTTTTTTAGCCTCACATCGCCTGTGGGAACTCATGCATGTAACCCTGCTTGTTATATAAAGGCGTAGGGTCTTTTTTTTTATGATTATGAATAAATGCAATGATGAATTATATGAATTGGTGAATAGGAATCCATCAGAGGTGGATTCCTCGAATCTGGTGGACTCCGGATCTCCCCCCGGTTATCTCTCTCAAACCCTAGTTCTTCGTTTGTGATCAATCGACGAAGGCTGGCCTATTTTCGTTGTCTCCTTGCAAAGACTAAAAGAGATCAAAAAAGAAACTACGGAAATCAAGAAGTCAAAGAAGAGGAAATCAAAAGAAAAGTGGAACATAATTTCTCTCCTCTCTTTCTCCCTACGAGAATCAGCAACGGACCTCCCCTCTTATGCTTCTGTTCGTGTGAAAGAGGAACAACTCCTCTCTGTCGCGTGACTGTCAGATGCACAGGAGTATTCTCGTGTCATCCGATTCCTTTGGGCACCCCACACTTAAGCAGCAGCCACAACAACCACTTATGAGGGTACCCAAGGAACCCCTATTAAAAGAATAGTAGCGACATGATTAGTGGGGCACTCCAAGAACACCCCAATTAATCTCAAATACTTCACGATCTCCGAAAAGGACCGCATGGCCTTCTCAGAGACCATATGGCTTCTCCGAGGTATCCAACTTCCACATCTCGCCTCCGCAGTCCTCCTGACTTCCCTCTCATCTCATGGCTGCTCGATCTTTCCTCCACTCGAGATTTGCCCTCTGTAATCCCACGACGATGCTCCATGATTTTCCGCAAAGCTTCATCTGCAAGAAAAATGTTAATCTTATCATACTATATCTTTTTTTTATATGAATGGAGGGTTATTTTCTTGAATTCTGAGGAACCCCGTGTACATTGTCCCTCATCAGTTTGGTATAAGAGCGAGACGTCATCATGTCCTACCATGATGACCGATCTTGTGATGTCCCTCAACCTATTGACACCAAGACCTTTGATCGATTCATTGCATCTACAAGACCTTCCTGACACCTCCTATCTCCGATATTTGACTGGGAAGAAAAAAAATGCCTATAAAGTTTCAAGAAGGGCATTCACCTTGAATATCTCGATTAAGTCATTCAGATAATTCTTTCTCCAAGACCCTCCTGGTTGAACTCAGCAAGAAATATACAATCATGCACTGAAGGTGCTTGATAAAATTAGGGCTGAATGGGAGCAACTAAAGATCCAAGCACAAGTCCCTCTTTGACAACAGTAGTGGGATCAACAACGAACAAAGGAGCTGACAAAATGGGAAGCAAAATGACAACAATCAATGGATCATCTATGAGCCTTGGTCAACAACTTGGGAAGTCAGGGCGTATCTCCACATCCGTCGGTAACATCATTGGAGATCCATGAGGAGACTCCACACTCTGACGAGTTTTCTTCTGTAGAGTCTCCAATACCAATGGAGCCTCCGCCTTTGTCTCCAGTGGAGCTTCAATCCCCTCCTTTGCGTCCAGTGGAGCTTCAGCCTCCGCCTTTGCCTTCTGAGGAGTATTTAACTAGGCCATTTTTGGGTGTCGACTGTAGCACTATGGCCCCGATGGTTGACTTCATCGGGCTAGATCTTCCACCCTCAGTTCAGGAACTCTGCTTTTCACAATTGGGCACGACTTCGTCTACGCCAACTCATCAGTTTGCCCAGGTGATCATTGTCAGTTGTTCGTGCTACTACTTACCCAACTTCGGGTCCCAGCTTGACGATAGCAAATTATTCGCATGGGACCCAGGAGTCGAATATGGTGCTACACTCACATTTACTAGACCTGAATCATCAACTTCAAATACTGGCAACTATTTTGGAGACCAGCCAGCCTCTGAAGACTCTTGCCTTGATTCGACTTAACAGAACTCGTGGACGAGTTCTTTTGAAGTTGGGGGTAAATGATGGGGACCAGGCCTGATGGCCGCACTAGCTCTGCAGTGATCAGTCCATATAGGCCCGTTTTCTTATCTAAATACCTTTATTAATTAAATTTTTCGTATTTAATTAGAGAAAATTAAGACTTTGCTTGTTTCATTTTTTTAGTCCCACATCGCTTGTGGAAACTCATGCACGTAATCCCGCCTGATATATAAATGTGTAGGGTCTTTGTTTTATGATTATGGGTGAATGCAATGATGAATTACATAAATTGATGAAATCACTTGCGAGCTTTGTCTAGGGTTTCCTGGATAGGAATCCATCAGAGGTGGATTCCTCAAATCCAGTGGACTCCAGATCTTCCCCCCCTTCTTCTTTTCTTTCCTCTGTTATCTCTCTCAAACCCTAGTTCTTTGTTTGTGATCAATCGACAACGGTTGCCCTGTTTTCGGTTTCTTACTGCGAAGACGAAAAGTGATCAAAGAAGAAGCTACGAAAATCAAGAAGAGAAAGAAAAAGAAGAAGACAAAGAAGAAGAAATCAAAAGAAAAATGGAAGATAATTTTTCTCATTCTTTCTCCCCCTCTTTTTCTCTCCCCGCGAGAACTAGCAATCGACTTCCCCTCCTCTACTTCTGTTTGCGTGAAAGAGGAACGACTCCTCTCTGTCACGACTGTCAGTCGCATGGGAGTAATCTCGTGCCATCTGATTCCTTTGGGCACCCACACTTAAGCAGCCCCCTCAACAACCACTTTTGACAGCACCCAGGGCATCGAAGTCTTCTGAAAAGCTCTTATGTCTCTTTCCAACCAAAGGTTTTAGTAGGTTGCCATAGCCATGGATTGAAATTCGATCAAAATATCAAAATTTCAGTGAAATATTTCAGTTTTGATCGGGACCGAACCAAAAGGTATGTGTGAAACCCTATTTCAGTCAATTTCGGTCATATTCAGTCATATTCGGGCAATTTTAGTTTCTGCTTTCGGAAACGGAACTGGAACTGGTACTGTAAATTTCGGTTTCAAAACTGAAAATATAATTTCAAAATTCGGCCAATTGTGGTCAATTTCGGTTTCGGCTTGGACTGAAACCTGACACAAAACCGAAATTTAAAACCTTGGCCGTAGCCATGATGTTCCATAATGGTCGCAGATCCTTATTGATCCATTTCTTCCTCCACAAGGTCCGAAGAGAATTTAGTGTGGTTGGATGACTCCTAAGGTCCATCTTATGTTTAAAATGATCCCACATAGGTCTAACAAAGGAACATGACAAGAAGAAATGGTTGCAGGCTTCTAGGAATTGATCGCAGTTAATGCACCGATTATCAAGCACAGGTGGATGGTTCCTCTTCATTAGGTTCTCCTTGGTTAGGATCTTATTCTGAATTTCTAGAGCCATGAAAATTCTCACCTTGGTTGGAGAAGCGCACATCATCCTAGCTGTTGGGGATTGTGTGCCAACCCCGTTAAGTTGAGATACTATAAGAGATATATTGGAGACACCAAATTGTATGGCCTTTGATAGATCTGCAGGTCACTCCCCTCTTTATCAAGTGCCACACAAAACAAATATGGAATGTAATCACTAAAAGGATCTGACCATCACTCGAGCATATTTTAATGTATGTCCACATTAATTGGGCCACTAGTAGAGCCAACTGTTGAAGCTAGTCAATTGATACTAGCATTAAGTACTTGGTATGTTGATTTGCAAACTGGTGCATAAATAACTGATGGATTGATTTTTGCTTATGCCTCTGTGAACCTAGTGATAAGATGACTCAACACATGATGTACACTCTTCCATGATCTCAACCTATTCACTTATACATTCTATCTCTAGACTTTTATGTCTTTTCAAGGTACACAAGATTGTTTGCTACATGTGATGCAACACTAGCGCTTCTCCCTCACCTTCCCATAGTTTAAGTCAAGGTTCTAAAAAGCGCTAGGCGCTAGTCGGGCGGTGGGGGGCCGCCTAGCTCCTAGGCGGCCTAGGCGGGGCCTAGGCGGCGCCTAGGCGTTTTGCCTTTTTTTAAATTATTTTAATTATTATTTTGATATAATATAATATATATATATATATGTTTAAAGAGTAATATAAGTTCAAGATTATCCCAAACCATTATTTTAAAGAACAAGTATATAACCATAATTCAAGATTGAGTGATTAACAAGAACAAAAGCAAATATGGTCCGCCTGGCCAGCCTCAGCCCGCCTAGCCCGCCTGGTCCGCCTGGCCCGCCTCAACCCGCCTGGCCCGCCTGGTCAGCCTCAGCCCGCCTGGTCTGCCTGGCCAGCCTAGACCGCCTAGGCGGCCGCCTTGCCCCGCCTAGACCGCCTAGGCGGCCGCCTAGCTCCGCCTGGGAGCTTGGCCGCTTTTCTGGAGCGCCTAGGGCCTAGGCGAGGCGGTGGGGGGCCGCCTAGCGCCTAGGCGCCGCCTAGGCGGCCGCCTAGACCGCTTTTTAGAACACTGGTTTAAGTGGATAATTGGTAAAAGAAAATATTGGGTCAAAATTTTCTCAGTTTGTTTTCTCCTTCACTTTCCATCTATAGCAAACAAGAGAAGGAAAGTTGGGATAGATTTTCCTTCTTTTTTTTTTTTTGAGAATAGATTTTTCTTTTCCTATCCTTCACTTTCTCCCTACTCAAACACAACCTTAAAGAAGTCATTCTTAAAATTAAAATGCTCTTGAGAAGCCCCTGAATGTGCATGATTGCTTCAAGATGTAAAAGCAAGAACCTGAATGAATTCTTGCGATAATCAAATAAATTGATCAACCAACCGATCTATGATCTCTCTAGGCTGTCCAAATTTCTCCTTGGTCATTCTTGAGCTTCACCTTAGGTCCTCTGGCATAGTTATTGATGTTGTGCCTAACATTTCAATCAAACAATAAATCACTGGCAATATTCTTTTAAGGCAAATAAGTATCTAGATGAGGTCGTGCAACTTTAGAGCGTTCAAAATACTAAAATTTAGAACAGTGAAGTCAACTAATGAAATAATAAGGCATTTCTGGCCAAGCAAGCTGAGTGGTAGCTTGTTGGGGTTTGTTGTACAAGAAAGGGAGATGTGTACCTCTAGCGAGCATCAACTTCATCTATATGAGATTCTAGAGGTTTGTTTCTTGAAATGGGTAATTAACCTGGAATTGGAGGGTAGGCAACTTGGAATATCATGATTCGAATTAAGTAAATCTTTCAGGACTCTTGTAGCACGGCCTGTTATTATTATTTCATCCACATATGCTAGCATGATACTATCCTTAAAGAACATATAATTCAAAGATAATAAAATCAAAAGCACCAGTACCTATTAAGACGAGTGAATAACTCGATTATCTCGTAGCTATAGAGATAGTATCATTCATTCATGCTACCTATCTAAACTGTAAACTTTGTACCCTCCGTTCTAGCAATATGCTCTGGTAGTTGCTCCATATGATCTTCCTAGAAGCACCCAAGCAAGGAGCACTTGCCAGCTAACCATACAGTGGACAATCACACCAGCAACAACATAAATAATTTCCATGGAGATTTAATTCCTCTAAAAGAGAAGTTTCAGCACAATCAACCTGAGTGATGTGCATGCACCCATTGGCAATATACTTTAGCCTTTCGTTCATCAATCGGTTATAGGAATGTTGCTTCATTTCAGCTCTTTGGGTTATAATTTGTGCCAAAAAGTTGAATGAATTCCCTATATCAAATCTTGCCTTCTCACCTTTTCATCAAGTCTGGCTGGCAACTGGTTAGGAAATTCTTGTCAATTTTCCCTAATCGGCCACTTCTTGATGGGACAAGACTTTGTAACAATGATGATTCAACATTCATATCATCCAGATTATGCTTAACTGTATAAGGCCATCAAAATTCAACTTGCCCTTGGGAGAATTATAATGAGCCGATTCAATTATTTTAAGTCAAAATACTTAGTGCCTGGTTACTTGAGATACACTGCAATGTGTTACAATAGCACATTTATACCATTGTTTGAGGGTTCTTCCGAACCCGAACCAGTTCAGATTTTTGCCGATCCGAACCCCTGAACCAACATTATGCCCCAAATTGAGTCTGATTAAGATTGGGCTTATGATACCGTTCAATTAGTTTGAAACTTTGAATGATACATGTAGTTAGTACTCATTCCATGATTTGTATATCACTAGGCTTGGATCTGAAACAACTGATTCAAATCCTTTTTTTTTTCTCTTCATTTTCTGATTTTTAATATCTTTTGCCAAAAAAAGACGAAGCTGAATCCGAACCGATTCGGCTTTTGCCCGGTCCGAACCCGAACCAGAATTCCTATATCATATTTATGCATTTACCAGATCTAAGATAGCCCATCAGTTTAAAAAGCTCTCTGCCAATACTGGAACCATAAGTGTTCACGGGTCACCATACTGCCACAAATTTTAAGCTCTATTATGTTCTTGTGGAGCTATAATTCAAAAGAGGGCGGAAGTTACGGTTATGGTAATGATCTTACAATCTTCGAGGAATCCTACAAAGGAAGGTATCTGTATTTGTTGTAGTCCTCATACTTCACTTAATGAATGAGAGGTTTTTGTTGATTACTCAGCTGTGGAACTATTGGGTGGATATGCAATTAAAGGCATATGTGTCTTACGTGCTTTGCCTTAATAATTTCCCCCCTTCTCATATATGTGAGCGGCCTTCTATGTGTTGAATGAATGTGTCTCTATATCTATTCAACATCCAGTATGTTTGATTCACAATTTCCCCCCCTCTCATGTTCGTGAAAGACCTTTTATGTATCTCTATACCAATTCAACCTTCAATATCTACGAGATGTATTATCCCGACTGAGTTATTGTCTATGGTGATAATTCCTTTCTTTTCCTAGTGTATTTTGGACATGATGTTAAACCCCTGAAGTCCAAATTCTCTTCCTCAATCTGGCTTTGAAATCTATCAAGGAAGTAGATTAAGGACTGTGGAAGCCTAATCTGAAGAGCTTGTTAGGGGGAATAGACCTTTTCCCTCAGGCTATACTACAACAACCAGGGAATTAAGACAAGGAGTGGCTATTAGAACTTATGTCATGTTCCTTGGACCGCTTAGTGCACAATAAATTTACCCTATTACTGATGACTTCATGAGCTTTGACACATTGCTGTTATTAAATTCTTCGAACTATAGCTCAGCTTTACTTCAGTTGTTTCTCATCCACAAAATGGGTTAATAAAATACCTTACTAGTGAAGGAATTTTCTGAAATTAATCCATGAACTGAAATAAACTTGAGATACTGTTTTAAACCCTCAATTGAATATCATACTGAAGTCAATTGCTAAGCCCCTTGGCTGCCCCTATTCAAGCAAATTTGATGTACCAGTTTCGATTGCCTATCGAGTTCAGTCCTGCCTTTATTTGGAAAATTTCACCATATATGAGATCTATTGTGGATAGTTCCTCTACTGCTTTTTCTTGCACTTTCCATTATTCCCCATGTAGTATGAATCTCTCCATCAGTTTAGTCTTTGTTCTAGCAACTTGAGCTGATGAACACATTATTCAATTTCCTTATAGACTTGTTCCTTCTCTTTCTCTATAAGCTGTAAGTTTTTGGGCAGGTTGCTAAGTCCTTCAGTGAGGGGAGAGCTTCTCTAGAAGAATTTGTTTTGTCCTTAAAGGCCATGGTTGGTATGGAGCTTCTTGTAGAAGCTGTAGGAATTGGTAAGGGGAAGCGTGATCTCACTGGCAATGTGTTGGATCCGGCTAAATCGAATCAAGCTGTTCCTTGCCGCCCTGAGATACCTGTGGGCAAAGCATGCTCGTCTCTCACATCTGGAGACATCATCAAGTTTCTGACAGGGGATTTCCGGTTAAGCAAAGCAAAGTCAAATGACCTTTTCTGGGAAGCCGTTTGGCCCTGTCTGCTAGCGAGAGGGTGGCATTCTGAGCAGCCCAAACATCTCAGTTCTGTTGGCTCCAAAAATGCTTTGGTATTTCTCATCCCTGGTATTAAGAAGTTCTCAAGGAAAAAACTCACGAAAGGTGATCACTATTACGATTCCGTCGCCGATGTATTGAATAAAGTGGCGTCAGATCCAATGCTTCTGGAGTTAGAGGTTGACGGAGCGAAGGGAAGCGAAAGCAGCAAGAATGAATATGGATGGGATGCGGATACCAAACTGGACCAAAAAGGTCTTTCTAACCATCAGCGACATTGTTATCTCCTACCGAGACTTCCAAGCTGCAACTCAGAACTTGTAAAGTTTACTATTGTGGATACCAGTTTGATCCAAGGGGAGGTGCCATTCAAGGTGAGGGAACTACGGAGTTTACCTATTAATGACAATCGTAGCTACAGCCCCTCTACTCGTTCGGGAGAAACTGGTAGTGATAACTCAGAAAAGCTACCGGGTTCTGATATATTGTTGAATGAGCAAGTGAAGTCTGATCCAGCTATATCTGATGACAAGAAATTTGGGAATAGCAACAAGCTCACATTGGGAAAGGGAACGCAATCCGAGTCATCTGATCATTTGGTTTCTGTTTCAAAGCGAAAGCTTGCAATGGACGAGCATGATTCCAAGGACCATTGCTGTGAAGTGTTAAATGGTAAGCAGCCCGACTCATCTGATCATTTGGTTTCTGCTTCAAAGCAAAGGCTTGAGATAGATCGACATGATTCCAAGGAGCAGTGCCATGAAGTTTTAGATGACAAGCAGCCCGAAAAGGATACAAAGTGCCACTACAGTCGGAGAACAAAATCAAGCCCATCAAAATATTTAAGCCCCGTGTCCAGACGGCAGAGGTTAAATGCTTGCAAGTATGTGGGAACCGAGCGCCGCACGTACTCTTTCTCAAGGGGCCTTCAGTTGAAGAAAGAGGAAGCTCAATGCGAGCAGAAATCAGTAGCAGTGAATGTGAACTTAGGTGGAGAGGCTGACCCAACCCGGGGGGAGATGTCCAATGGCTTGTTGGCTATAGGTAGCATAGATGAGAGCATCACGAGCAATTCTGGCGTGAACTGCTTTAGTACAGGTGGTGTTATCACGGGAGTCATCTCTCAGGAAAATCCACATACATGCTCTTTGATTGACCTAAACCTACCGCAATTTTCTCCGGATTTTGATACCGGTCAACCCTTGTGCACGGAGATGGACGAGAGCCAGGATGGTTTGAATCAGAAGGAGCTTACGTTCACTTTAGAAACAAAGCCTCGATTGGATGATCCCCAGGTATTTGATTTATCTAATAGAGTGCCTAGCACAGAGCAGCCTGTTGCCAATGCTCGGAGGCAGAGCACCAGAAACCGCCCTCCTACCACAAGAGCACTAGAAGCTCTTGCATGTGGGTTCCTCAGCACGAAGCGGAAGTGGAGGGACACGAAGGCCCCGCCATCGAGTGATTTGGCATCCAAGCCCTCTCGACGAGCACGTAGGACTGCTGGCGCTTTAGTACCTGCTCCTACTACTAACTTTGGTATCGCTAATCCTAACATCATGGTACCAAATGTTGGTATAAATGAAGAGTACAACGGTCCCACGGACCATCCAAGTATCCTCAGTGAGTCTCATGTTCCATCCGAGAGGAAAGAGGATCATCAGCAGCTTGGGATACTTCACTGTTCAGAAACACTCGACTGAAGATACAATTGGCATGATTATCTTGTCAGCAATGTCGGCCACCCTTTGAGATGCCAGGTGTATGTATGGTTCCATCGTCTGTTTACTATGAGTAAGCAGTCTCGAGGCCTGTGTTTTCGTGAAAGTCGACGAACAAGATGGTTCTGAAGTTCCAATAATCTCAGTGATCTCATGGTGATTTGGTTCAGGTACCAGGCTCTTCATTTGAGTTCTTTTGGAATCTGAGCTCTTGGAGATCCTACAGCTTCCTGCCAGCCGACATACATTTTGCTGCCGCATTGGTTTCATTTACTCATAATCCGACTGAATAAATTCCTGATGGCAATCGCTGTACAGAGGCAACTGTATCTACTTGTTGATTTCAGTTGACAAGGATCGAAATTTTCGGAGATGTTCTCTACCTTATTATACAAATACAAATGGGTGATTGCATTTTTATCCGCAACTGTCCGAAGTTTACTTCCAAGGTCACCTTCTATGGATGAATTGATTGTTCTGTGTAGGGATGGATCACCACCTCCCGACTCGACGTTTGCGGAAGCCCTGAAATCTTCAGGCTCGTGTCAACTCTTTCTTTTCCATATATTGCTTATGGACTCGGAGCACATTTTATGACGCGAGTATGGATTGATTTTGATGAGATGAAATCTTATAAATACAGGTTTTGTTCCATTTTACTACATTGACAGTAACTGGTGCAGACGACCACCTCTCGATCCAGGTTGGTTTCTTTTATCTTTATTTGGGGTATTTTTTATTTATTTTTGAACTTTTATTTAGCTTAATTTTGGCTAATGTCAAAACTCGGAAGTGTTGTTTTGGGTGGGAGTTCTATGCCTTCACTTCTGAAGACTATGTATTGCTTGGGACTCATAAAAAAATAAAAATAAAAAGCCCCAAAGCCCTCCTGGCCTTGTTGAACAATGAATTAGAATGACTGAATTTATTGCTTCCTGTGAGAATTCGAGAGCGAGCAGCTCACCGGTGAGAGGTCGGCTCAATCACCAGCAAGATGTCCAAGGTCTTATCTTATATCTTTTTGTTCTTGCCTATCATCGTCGCCACCACCATCATCTCCCTGCAACATCATCATCACCACCACCGTCACGACCTTAACCCCAAGAACCCCACCACCCTTCTCCTTCCGTGCTGCTGTCTGTGCAAAACAACCGGGCCGGACCAGCCCAACTACTGCCAGGCCCACCGGCCCAGTCGCTTCCAGGCCCAGCACATTGCCAGCCAGGCTACGTTACGCCCGTTCAGGTCCCGATCAGCCACTTTGCTCACGTGCCTTCTTCGACGACGAGGAGGGGAGGAGCAACCCCCAACCCCCCCAGCAAACCCATAACCACCTGTTGCGTCGTTTCGTCAGTCACTTCAAAGAGATCCATATACCAATAAGAGTGCCTCGAGCAGGCTTCGACGGGCTTGGTTGGAAGGCGGCGGACGGATTAGCCACCATGTCAGCGACTGCGCTGCTGCAAAAGGCAGCCCAGATGAGCCCAGCAACAAACTGCGAAAGATGAGAAGGCGACCGGTGAGAGGACCAGTCAGACCTCCGATCAACGAGTCACACTCGGTGCACCCATCACCTCTCTTTTCCTCCATCGCCCCCCGTGACGTACACAGAAGAATCCATTGAGCGGGGGGCTACGTACAGACCATCCGCCGTATATTATAGTAAAGATTATGCGGGGGAAGAAAAAATATCAAACACAATAATTTCCTATCCTCTTAGGCTTCCAGCACATCAAAAAAATATGGGCTTTGTAATGTCATGTAGAAAGATCCGGGCAAGAGCAAGCACACCAATAACTCATCATATAACTCATTCAAACTCAGCCTCAGAGTTCCAAAATGAGCCATGGAGACGATGCTTCATGCTAATAATAAAATCTCCAGACTTGGATAGCTTCTCCCTCCTCTCTCTAGAAAACCCTCTCTCTCTCTCTCTCTCTCTCTCTCTCCTGCCAACCATACAAATAGTCACCATTAAGAGGGAGAGAGGGAAACAAATCAAGGGATTTTTGCACATAACCCCCTAACAAATAGAGAGATTAGAAATAGCCTCCATACTTTTTAAGTTTATGAATTACCCCTAGCATATTCTGACATTTAATAAAATCCCCCTTAAGGGGGGATTTTATTAAATGTCAGAATATGTGAGGGTTATTCATAAAACTTAAAAGATGAGGAGGTAATTTGTAATGTCAATTTGTAAGGCGGTATACGCAAAAAATCCTGTAAATCAATAAGAAGGCAAACTTCAGCAAGATTTAGAGAGAAGAATGGAAAACAAGTACCATGTATGGGAAAATTAAAATGCTGAGCTTCCTGCAGGGGGGATTTCAACAACTTTCCCTACGGCAATTGTTTTCCCTGTTTAAAACCATCGAACACAGTTAGAGATCCCCATTGCACACTAGTACCAACAGATCATCAAATAAAACACAAATCATCGACGGGGGAAACATCAATGTCTCTTCTTGTTACCTTCGGAGCGAAGAGTAAACCTCCCAAGCTGCGGAAAATGAGAGAAGTTCTCAATGCATATCAAGTTGTTCACCTGAGAAGTTGATCACAAGATGATCGGCTTAGATATCGATCGGTGTATCAAAGCGCGCAGCTCTGATGAGAGAGAGAGAGAGAGAGAGAGAGAGAGAGAGAGAGAGAGAGGGAGAGATTGCTAAGACCTGAATGCGGCACAAAACAGCAGCACCACTCTTAACGAAAAGAGGTTTCCTCTTTGGTTTCTTCTTCTTTGGATCGGCATCTTTCTTTTTCTTGGTATCGATCTCTTCCAAGAGATCAACGATCTCACACTCCTCAACTATTGCATGAATGTGCAGTACTGCCTTGTAACCAGCAGTTAATATTGTCTGAAATGTTGCCCACACTTGGATATCACTTCGCTGAAGTTGAACATCTACAATAATTTTTTGGGAAAATTACACTTTGCCCCCTGAAGTTTAGCCCAAAATCGCTTAACCCTCCTATAGTTAGTAAACTACAGTTTGCCCCCCTTCAATTCAGTTCGGACTAGACGGAAATTAACGAAAGAGGAAGTCTATTAGTTGACAGAAGGAGGTGTCGTGCTAACAATTAAAACTGCAAGGACAGATTTGGAACAAAAAATAACTTCAAGGGGGGTAATTGATTTTGGGCTAAACTTCACGGGGGAAAGTGTAATTTACCCTAATTTTTATAAGGAGCACATTATAGTGGGATATTAATCAAAGGTTGAATACTTACATTGTCAATCAACTCCAGGATCTGTAACTGAGCAGTGAATTCGAAGACGGCACCTATAGGATTTGCTACATGGACAACAGAAGTCTGTCAAGTACCACACAACTAAGATGATTTTTTTTTTAATGACAAAGCTATCTTATCATGGATACAACACTGGTTAGGGGGATACAAATAAGATTAAGTTCTTATATTAAACCAAGTTCTGATTCGCTCAAACTTCCAGCTGGAGAAAAAAGATATCCAAAAAAGATAGAACCAAACGAGATTCAAGATTTGAAATCTCGAATCTTTTAGGTTGATAGATCAGGCTAAAAGAGAGTGTCATCATTGTCTTATATCTCAATGATTTTTGCAAATTTCCCGCAATAAACAACCATCAAGAGAGCTGATGCAGGTTGATGTGTTGGGAACGGTAAGATCAGAATCTAATCATATTAACCATCACCTCAAATTTAAGAAGACTCCAATGAGAAGAAACGTTCATGTTTACATTCAGGAGGACGTACCAGGGTGTTTTCTCTATATTAGTAGATCTCTTAGTGTTCATTGATGAGAAAAGAAGAGTTAAATATCAAATAGGAATTAGGGAGGAAAGCGTTGGAGGACATGGATTTAAATATTAGAAGAACTAAACGGAGTACATGAAATGCAATTTCAATAGAAATATAAATGAAAACGAAGCCCCATCCAAAATTGATGGCCTGTCACTTTTGTTATTGGATATTTACTATTTAGTACACAGAATTAAAGAAGGAAAGATAAAGAGATCTCAAAGAACTAGAGCTAGGTAGGGCAAGTGTTTTCTCAGGATGCTACATGATCGACACATGCATCTAAAGCTTATGGGAAATTTTTATTGACGGCCTTAAGGTCGCAATGTCGCAGGGTTCAATATATTAGGGCGTGGCAAAAATGAGGATGCTAAGGTGGATGTGTGGTCAGGGGGATAAGGTAAGGAAGGGTTACACAAGGATCATACGAGTTGATCTAATTGAGGACCAAGCTACGGAGAACTGGTCAAGATGACATTGGCATAGGAGTCTCAATGAGAAGAGAGAACATTTTTATGGAAGAAGCAAGAAAAAGAAGAAGAAAGTGAAAACAAAATGGATGGAAATTGTGGAAAAGGACCGTGTAACAGACCCAGGTAGTCGTCAATAGTAATGACTGCAAATAAGGATTCACAAGTCCAAAATAGTTAAGGCGAAGATCGATGCTTATGGGAACATCCATCAATTCCGCATCATTCTCCTATATATCCTGATCGAAAATTAAAAGTGTGTGCATGCGCACATAAAACAAAAAGTGCCGCATGCTCCTACAATATGGTATGTGTCCTTATTTGGGTCATTAAACAAAATAGCACAACTAGGATAGGAAGTCGCTCCAATGGTTTTGCAGGGACAACAATATATTTATTTATTTATAAAAAAAAAGGAGTGCTAACGTAAAGTGAGCGACTTGAGTCAATCATACTGTAAATTAAATATAAGTTTCAAGTAAGTCAACATCCATTGGTTGGATCCTCATCGTATACACCTCATAGAGAAATAGGCACAAAAGATTGTCACTTTGCCCCTCCGACTTTTATTTAAGACATTCATATATTTAATATTGTCCCCACCAACAGCTTCAACGGAAAATTGTGTTAGAAAGAATATGACAATGTAAGATAATAATCCATTAATATCCCAAATTTAAGGTGATCATGTGAATCTTCAATTCCACAAAAAAGATTCTATATCAACTCAAATCCAAATGTTGTAAAATTTAATTAGTACGTGATCATCCAGGTATACTAGATAGTCGATTTCGTTTACCTAATATACAAACTTTCACAAATTACCTCCTTTTCCTCTACTATATCGAGGTAGATTCTGCATTACTTACATGAAATATCCAAATAAAAATATTGTCAACCTTTGAAGCAAAAGCATCTAGGATATGGTGTCAAATATCAAGAAGATAATAGCTATCAAGAGGCAGGAGACTTGCAAAAACTTTTTTTTTTTTTGGTAAAAAGGGGACTTACAAAAACTTGAAAGAACAAAGCCAGACAATATATCCTCATCTTCAATCCCTGACAATTTGACCCGGACGTTTTCCCCAGGCCCAGCCCCTTTTACTTTGGTTTCATCGGAATTAATACCAAGCACTTTGACATTGGCCTGCAGAAAGAAAGATGACCAGTAAATATGAGAGAGAGAGAGAGAGAGAGAGAGAGAGAGAGAGAGAGAGAGAGAGAGAGTACTTTATTAGGCATGACCAATAAACTATCGCCTTCATGTATACATCCAGATTCGATTTTTCCCATGACAACGGTTCCCATATCTTTGTATTTATCAATAATCGGCATCCTGTGTAGCAAATTTATTAGAACATACAACCAAAAATGGAATAGTAGAACCACAATTGTGCTGTATCGTGATTGATATGGAGAAATAAATTATATGCCAATAATATTGAGCAGAGGGAATAATAGAATAAATTGAATAATGATTTCAAAAGCTCACCACAAAGAACCATTCCAAAGTTTTGATATGGAAAAGACTAGATCACTAGAAACAGGACTAACCTAAGGGGGGCTTGAGGATCTCGCGGAGGGACTTCAACAACATCCAAGACTTCAAAAAGACATTGACCATTCCACCATTCGCAGATGCTTTTTTCTAATCTTGACTTCATATTGGATCCAAGCAAACCAGATATGGGAAGAAACTGGACATCTGCATGTAGTGCATGAGGATCAGAAAACAATTGCAATTACATTCTTTTTTATTCACATTGATTCAGAACTTAGCAATATGATAGTTTCTAATGATATAAATAGTTAAAGAAATTATAACTGAAAAAGTATTAAACTTCACCCATAAGGTCATACTAGATCCATAAGACCTTTTTCCTCCAGTCCATGCAGACCAAAGCATACGTATGAATTCAACACCATTATAATATCTACACTATAACATGGGAAGGATGTAGGGGCTGCAATACAATGGGAGAACACAATCGACGATCAAGATGTATACAAGATGGTTAGCGTGAGTGTAATTCATCAAGTGAGGGGGAGAAAGGAATTGATTATCTGAGGGGTTTTCTGCAAAAAAGAAGCCAACAAATCAGAGAAAGACCCACCCATCAATGCATTGCTCTAAAAGGGAATATATATTTCGGCCTAAAAAAAGGTGATTCCCGAAATGTTTCATGTACACAACCCTTATTGGTGAATCGCGTTCATCTAGAACTAAGAGGCAAAGGGGCACTTAGGGCTGCAAGTCGAGCAGGTTGGGCTCGGGTGACCCGTGCCCAACCCAAGTACTAGAACCCTCAACCCTAATCCAACCCAACCCGAGATACCCAGCCCAAGCCCAGCCCAAGCAAAATTTTCAAGATCGGGTTGGGCTCAGGTTAGCCAAAGTTGGTAGGACAAGTCTGGTTGTGCAAGTTCAGGTATACTTAATTCTAATCATTGTTTAAAATTTTGACCTTTGATGATAAAAAACTAAAAAAAACTTAAACTTGCTAACACTACTATACAACTTTTGTTGCATTTCTATTCATGCTATTTATTAGATCATCAGATAATGTCTTTATTTGATAATCAAGAAGCAAATAAATAATATGAAACTAGATGAGATGGATGGTTGTGATTGCGACCTCTCAACATATGAGTATTCGGAATGGTTATGATTGTTACCTATATATCACAGACTTATCAATACTTGGGTTCGGTTGGGCCGGGTTGCCCGACCCCTCAACCCGAGCCCGACCCAAATTCAACTCGGGTCATATTTTTTCAACCCTAACCAACCCAATCTTCAAATACATCAACCCAAACCCACCAAAAACTCGGGTTGGGTTGGGTCGGGTCCAACTCGCCCAAGTTGCAGCCCTAGGGGCACTGTTATTGGATAATGAATACCCCCTCATTCGGGTTGAGTTAAAAGCTGTTCAATCAACCCCACACAACCCTTACCGGTGAATCGCACTCATCCAGGACCAGGAGGCAAAAGGCAGTTGTTATTGGATGCCACCTTATTCGGGTTGAGTTAAAAGCTATTCAACCAACCCCTATAGACAACCTACTAAAAGCTATCAGCCATCCATCCCTCCGCTGAAGTAAATAGGGCAGGGATGCATGTGATTGATCACAGTTGTCCGTTGCACCCATCACTAATCTTGATTTGGAAGCAAAGAGGTCATCTCGCGATAAATACCATCGGAAGGGACGTTGTGCCTAGTCAATTTGGAGGGGACAAGAGAGAGAAATACTCTCTCTCTCTCTCTCTCTCTCTCTCTCTCTATATATATATATATATATATATAGGGGAGGGATACTCTCACTAATGGACTCTTACTAATGCCCCTTACTAATAATCCGGACCGTTGGATCAAGATTGAGGGAGGGCTGAGATCAACCCTCCCTCTCTCTATCTCTTTCTCTCTCGACCAACCCACCCAGACCCCGACCTGAACCCGACCCCAAACCCCTCCGGCTCCGGCTCCGGCAGCCCCCCGACCCCCCCCTCCGGCACCGGCGCAGCCCCCCGACCCCGCCTCCGGCACCTGCGCAGCCCCCCGACCCCCCCTCCGGCACCGGCGCAGCCCCCCGACCCCCCCTCCGGCACCGGCGCGACAGGCGACCCCCCCTCCGGCTCCGGCTCCGGCTCCGGCAGCCCCCGACCCCCCCCTCCGGCATCCCCCCGACCCCCCCTTCCCCTCCGGCTCCGGCATCCCCCGACCTCCCCGACCGGAGCCCCCCGCAGCCCCCTGCAGCTCCGCGCGGCACGCCGGCCCGCTGCTCTGCGCCCCGGCCACCGCTCCGCGCCCCACGCCGGCCTGCCGCTCCGCTCCGCGCCCGCGCGCTCTGAGCCCCGCGCCGTTGCCGGAGGGGATAGGGCTACCGGAGCCGGAGGGGGGGTCGCCTGTCGCGCCGGTGCCGGAGGGGGGGTCGGGGGGCTGCGCCGGTGCTGGAGGGGGGGTCGGGGGGCTGCCGGAGCTGGAGCCGGAGGGGTCTGGGGTCGGGGTCGGGGTCAGGTCGGGGTCTGGTGGGTTGGTCGAGAGAGAGAAAGAGATAGAGAGAGGGAGGGTTGATCTCAGCCCTCCCTCAATCTTGATCCAACGGTCCGGATTATTAGTAAGGGGCATTAGTAAGAGTCCATTAGTGAGAGTATCCCTCCCCATATATATATATATATATATATATATATATATATATATATATATATATATATATATATATATATATATATATATATATATATATATATATGAGGGTTGGGTTCCTATGACATGTCATAGGGAGTACCCTATGACATACGGTGAATTAGTAATGCTAGAATGTGCTGAATTTTTTTAAGGGTGATCACCTTACCTTATATAGAATGTCCACAAAAAATCAAAGCATTTTAAAACTTGTTGGGGCATCAAACGCTAGAAGTGTTATCGGCCATCCATTTTAACCGTAAAATTGAAAACCATATTTGATGCCTCTAGAAGTTATAGAATGAGCCGATTTTTTATGGGGGTCCTAACTCACCATATGTTATAGGGTACTCGCTATGACATGTCATAGGAACTCATTTTCCTATATATATATATATATATATATATATATAGAGAGAGAGAGAGAGAGAGAGAGGGCTGGGTTCCTATGACATGTCATAGGGAGTATCCTATGACATATGGTGAATTAGTAATGCTAGAATGTTTAGAATGTGCTGAATTTTTTTGAGGGTGATCACCTTACCTTAGATAGAATGTCCACAAAAAATCAAAGCATTCTAAAACGTGTTGGGGCATCAAATGATAGAAGCTTTATCGGCCATCCATTTTAACCGTTAAATTAAAAATCATATTTGATGCCTCTAGAAGTTTTAGAATGAGCCGATTTTTTGCGGGGGTCCTATCTAAGATAGGGTGATAATCCTCATAAAAATTCAGAACATTCTAAATATTCTAGGGTTACTAACTGACCATATGTCATAGGGTACTCCCTATGACATGTCATAGGAACTCATTTCCCATATATATATATATATATATAATATATATATATATATATATATATATATATATATATATCGGGACTAGTCGACGACTAGTCCCCAACTAGTCTCTAGGCGGCAAGACCGACTAATCCAGATTCCTTTACAGCTGAGCGGAACCCCGACTAGTAGGGGATTTTTTTGCAAGGTACACGTTCAGCCTTGAGTCTCTGCAAGTTTCTTTTTTTTTTTTTAAATGAGTCTTTGCAAGTTTTTTTTTTTTGAAAGGAGTCTACAATCAATTTTGTTTGAATTTTTTTTTGCATTTCCTCGAACTATTGAGTCACAACTATACCTCTTCCCTATAATCATTATTGAGGATCTGAGATAAAAACATAGACAAATAATTATTGTTTATTTGTTGATATTTATATAACCCTATAATCAAAATTGGGGTTGTTCACATATTAAACACCAACAAACAGATATTGTGATGAATTCTTAGTTCTGAGTCTTCTGACATGGGCATGAAGCCAATACAAATATGTTCTATTACCTATGTATTTATACCCATGCTGTAAAGTGTGAAGACATGCATTGTTATTGACCGACTAAAATCATATACTTATTGACATTTATGCCAGCTCATATATCATATATGTTTAGGGAGGGGGAGGGGTTAAAATAAGTTTTGGCCGACTAGTCCCATATTACCGACTAGGGGCCGATTATTGACTTTGACTGCATAGCTTTTTGTGTGCGCGCGCTCATAAAAAACTTCCTAAAAGTGTTAAGAAGTTACTGAAGCATGTTAGTTTAGATATAATGTTAGTGAAGCATTTTAGTTTAGATATAATGTTACTAAGGCATGTTAGTGAAGCAGGTTACTTGATGTCTATCTATTAATCATTAACCATATAATGTTAACGAAGCATGTTAGTTTAGATACTTGATAAGTCAAGACTGATGAACATTTTAAGTTCATGTTCATTAGCAACCAACACGTGTAACAAGTGCATAAAGAACACAATTTGCTATAGGAGCATCAAATTTGAATTGAAAGATTCCAAACATGTCTTAATAGTAACCAGAAAATAAACATTGTATTTAAGGGTTCCAATTGTGTTTCTGTAAAGCAATGTTTTAAAAAGCGCTAAGCGGACCTAAGGCGGTAGGGGAGTTCCAAGACGGTAAGCAAGGTTCGAAATTTCCATTTCGGTCAATATTTCGACCTCCTGGAAAATTAAAATATTTCGTGGAAATATTTCGACAGTGTGGAAATATTGTGATTTGATGAAAATGATGAAAATATTGATTTTTTAATAGAATTTTTGAATGAAACTCTGGATAGTCATAAACTAAGTATAGATACACGTTTTAGAACACTCAGATAATATTTATACCCTATCTACGGGTGTAGAGCATCACAAAGCATGTATTCTGCATTTGAGTCTGTGAGTCTTGTGCAGTCTTGTTTGGTCCTGTTTTGATCTATGTTTTTAAAATGGTTTTTAATCTTTTTTGTGGAGAAAAATATTTCCAAAATAAAGATTAGTTGATTGTTAAATTAATGCTTCAAACGATTTTGAAAATGGACTTAAAACAAGAAAGTTGTGCAAGTTTGAAATCGTGCAAAAATTATGCTGAAATGCAAAACACTTTTTTTACTAAGTCTGAAAAAATGAGTTTTTATAAAGAAAAGTTTTTATACATTCAAAATTTTCTTTGACGGACCATGGTTTTCTAGATGTACTTGTAGTTCTACATCTTGTGGAATTTTTTGAGCTAAAAATGAGTTGATTTAACCACTTTTCTCAACATTCAAATTTTATGAAAAACCGAAAAAACTGTTTTCTCCTACTAAAACTGATAACCTACTTTTTGATTCACATAGTTTTTGATTTTTTTGATATTTTTATTGAAATCAAATGGGGGGGTATTTGCTTATTTACATATAATAACTTAAAGTAAATGGAGAAATTAAGTAAGACGATATTTACTTAAATGTTATTATATGTAAATAAGCTACTGAAACCGAAACCGCCAGTCCCCTTTTATAACCAGTCAGTCCCAATATTTCAGTGCCAAAATCCCGAAATATCTCGAAATTTCCCGAAATATCTCGAAATTTCCACTAAATATCGCGATATTTCGTGCCGACAAATATATCGTGTGAAATATCGCGATATTATCGTGATTTCCATTTCGTTTGATAATGCAGTAGACATTTCGTGCCGAGTTCTGGGAAAACCGAGATATTTCGCGATATTCGCAAGATTTTGTACCTTGGCGGTAAGGCGGATGCCTAAGCAGACGCCTAGAGATTGAGGCGCCCAAAATTTTATAAAATATTTTACTTAGAATTTGTATAACTATTATGTTTATAGTGTCATTCTTCTTTCAGAAGTTCACAATGGGCCAAAGGTGCCGCTATCATAATTCTTTCAGGTGGTCACAATGGGTCAAGAGATCCACTACACACTAGTGTACTAGTTAAAAAAAGAAAAAGATTAAGATGAAGAAAATGAAGAAAACAAATGGGAGAAAATAAAATTATGAATAACTGCCTTCGACGATAACATTGACGACCTTTCTCTTATGAACATCGAGAAAAGCGGGTCTCAACTTAGGCGATGCAGTTGAAGGCCCAAAGGGTCTAGCCCGAACTGCTTTTTAAAACAGTGATGTAAAGGGAATTGTGTATCTTTCCATGCCCATGTGTCTAGTGTGTTTACATGGCATTGTAAACATTGACTACACAGCATGGTAGGGGCCAGAACCTGAAGGATATAGACATGGCACGTGATATTTAAATCATTGGCTACGAGGGACTCTCACGACCATTAGAACACTCCCATTTTTAATTCAAATCTATGTAGGGCTTAAGGACACATATTCACATTCTGCAAAGTCAACGTCATCAGGCTTGGAACTTTCCCTTGCAATGTCAATCTCCAAGGAGACTCAACTCTATTTTAATGTATCATTATACGACTCTAGATCCCACTATTCTTATCGTGGAACAATGCCCAAAATATTCTTATCGGCCTTGTCCTTGCTTTGGTGCTCCTCCATCTGCTGCTTCTAGAACATGTACTATTGTTAGACTATCATCTAATTATTACCATATCCTCCCAAAGGAGCAACATAGCACATGCATGATCTTTATTTATTGTCAACCGCCAAATCTGAGGTTGCTCAAATAATCCTTCAACTTCAATTGAAGCCATTCTGTTAAAGTAATTGTTTTTGTTAATTAGTTTAGTATGGCTAGGAATCACATTCTATCACTAGCATCACCACTACAACCATGCCAGCTTCCTTGAGTAGCTCTAGTCAATTATGGTATCTGAATCTAGTGGCCTAGTGCCAAATGACCACCCGACCATTGATATTTGATGCCTCCCTTGTTGCATGGCTCCTTCCCAATTCCCACCAACTTCAAACTTACACTGCAAATGGATCTTCCCTTTCGGCCTCTCAACAAGTAGTCACTCATCTTTCATTTCTCACTCATCATTTTGAGTTTCCTGAATTTACATGTTCTTGACTTAAACTTTGTTAGATATGCAGCATATTCTTTTCATTAGAAGACTTTTTATCATCATTTTCTCATTAGTGCTACAGATTGTGTGTAGGATCATGCCAACTACCGGAAAATTAGGAATTATGATCGGCATGGAGGTCTCCAACCTCATCACTACATAGACCACATACATGTTCTTCGATGTTTTCTTGTTTCTATATTTGTTGACGTGTCTTTGTTAACTTGTTGCACCTTATGCTAGGTCAAGTAACTAACTCTAAGCTTAGTTTTTAGTATACATTAGTAGTAATGGTGGTAGTACTGTGCATGCATATGTATCTCATTCTGTTTTGTCACCGTGGAGTCTAATTTGGCTTAATAGAGAACTCTACCTTTTCTTCTTGTGAGATCTTCTTTACCTACCTTTGATCTTATTCGACTCCGATGCACGATCCCCATTTGATCTTCTACACGCTAATATATAATTACATTCCCACTGGTAACTTCAAAAGGTGATCATATATACTATGTCTTAAGTAACCATGCATGGTTTTTGATGGTTTACCTAGTTGTACCTAATGCATAGTAGGTTAAACCTTTTTTGGATTTTATCAACATGTTGCAAAGATCGTACATGATTACATTCTATAATCATTAGAGTGTCCCTAAGGCTATAGGGATGATTATGTTTTTCCGATGGAAAAGGTAATACCAAATTAATTTATGACAAAAAAGCAACAACAAGGAGGTTCAAAGAAGTACCTAACCCCAAAAGCTTAACAATAAAGCTCCACTATTTATCCCCCACCCAAAAAAAAAACTCCCCAAAACAGGACAACCTCGAAGATCTCAATATTAACGAAGCAACCTAACCCTAAAAACTCAAAAAGCTAAATGTTAAGGATGACCCAATTTGGCGAGAACATTCCACAAGGAAGCCCAGCTAAACATAACTTTGCATAATGTGCCTTCCTTATACATACTATAGCAAGAATCCCTAAGCATCAAAAGATGACGTGGGAATCCTACAGAAAGAACCATAAGCTAAAGATCTTGGACAAGCGGGCAATCAAATATATGATCTTTCATCCAACTCCAACAAACAAGAGTGACATTATGTGCATTCGCATACCTCTCATCCATTCCTTTCTAAATCCTCATAGTTTGAATTCTGTTGTGGACCAACAATCAAAATTGTGAAGACATGCCACATATCAGACCAAGAAATATTTTTCTGGTTTTTTGGTCTGATATATGGCATGTCTTCACAATTTTAGGAGAAAGGGGATCGGTCTGGAATGAAATATTTCCTTTGATTGTTGGTACACAACAAAATTCGTACTATGAGGTTCTAGAAAGGAATGGATGGAAGGTTGACAAATGCACATAATTTCATTCTTGTTGCTTGGAGTTGGAGATGAAAGATCATATATTTGAGTATCAGCTTGTCCAAGATCTTTAGCATGAGGTTCTTTCTTGAAGTTGTTTCTGCTGGATTCTCATGGCTTCTTTTGATGCCTAAGAATTTCTTGCTATAATACATGAAAAACAGGTACAATATGCAAAGTTATGTTTAGCGTTACCTTGTGGAATGTTCTCTCCAAATTGGACCAACCTTATAAGCCTTTTGAGTTATTAGGGTTAGGTCACTACAATAATATTGAGATCTTTGAGGTTGTCTTGTTTTGTGGAGTATGTTTAGGATTTTTTGGGGGTAAATAGTTGAGATTTATTAATAAGCTTTTGGGGTTGGGTACTTCTTTCAACCTCCATGTTGATGTCCATGATTTTTTTTCTCTTAAATTAGTTGGTACTACCTTTCCCTCATAATAAACATATTCATCGTTAGTCTTAGAGATACTACAATGATTTTAGAACGAAATCATGTACGATCTTTGCAACATGTTGATAAAATCTGAAAAAATGTCAAACCTAATATGCATTAGGTACAACTAAGTAAACCATGAAAAATAATGCATGGTTAAGACCTAGGGAGCACGGACACTGACACGGACACGGGCACGGATAGCATGGGACATGATAAATCCTAAAAAAGTAGGACCATGAATGCACATAATATCATCCCCCCCCCCTCCAATTATATCCTGGTTTCTTATCCAGACCAAAATAGTTTGATTTTGACAAATCAATTAGGCAAATTGATGCAAGGTTTACTTTTTCTTGTTTTGAAATACAATAACAATACAGAGGAAGCACCAAGTCGATTCATCAAATATAAGCAAGTGTCCAAATATGGTCCATGGAGACACAACTTATCATGACTGTGAAAAAGATTCTCATGAATAAAGTCAATAACAAAAGTCCGGAGGGTACCTTTCTTGACATTGTAGCCTGAAGATCTTAGGAAAGGTATCATCTTCGATTCAATTTCATCAAACCTGAAAGGCAGTAGACGAAAATTAGAACTTTGTGGCTGCTTCGTAGAAAGTCATCTTTGATCTACTTGTAGAAAAACGATCAGAAACATGTTGACAACAACAATCAACTTAGAAACACCTTTCTTTGGCCCATCTCACAGTGGGATCGTCCATCTTGTTGACAACAACAATCAACTTAGAAACACCCAACGTTTTAGCAAGTTGGACGTGTTCACGGGTCTGTCCCCCTTTCTCAAAACCAGTTTCAAATTCACCCTTACGAGCAGATATTACCTTATTCAAACAGAAATATCACAACTTTATAAAATACACTTTGCAACAAAAATATGACACATGAAACAGGTTGCCAACATAAGCTTACAAGAACACCAATATCAGCTTGAGATGCACCACTGATCATGTTTGGCACATAACTTTTGTGGCCCTGCAGAAAAAGTAATTAAGGAACCAATTATGACCTTGCCAATAGCACACCAACCAAATCATAACCAACCCCAACAAGCAAAGGATAATAAATGCAAGAACACATCAACCAAATCATATCCAATAACCAAAGGATAAGAAATGTAATGAATGCACATTTTACGAAATTATTAAACTCATTATACGTTCTCAAACAGTGCCAAGTTCACATAATCAAAATAAACAGATATCAAACAATAACATCCAGAACTTTTTCTTCAGAGAATCAGAAGTAAACAAGCTTATCAGTTTATTATCCAATATAAATTCTCGCTTACAAATTTTTCTCTCAGCTCCAAAATGGGTAAAATTTGATGTGTTGGCGCTTTTGTGCATGGGATAATGTAATGCATTATCCTTGAAATTTTTCGGAGACGTAGAAAGAACAATTGAATATCTCAACCAAATGTACTAATAATGATGCTAGTCATGAAAGATAAACGACAAACACCCACAACATAGCAACCAAAAAAGGCATTCTTAGCAGTGATACCTTTTGTAAATAGTTTTTTACACTTCCAGCCCATTCGATTATGCTTTTAGGTAAAAGATATGGCGGAAGATACAGAAGAATCAGTTATTAGGGAAACAGCCCAAAATATATGAAACAAACTACATAATACATGCATGTCCTATGTACGGGTATTATAGTACATATGCAGTTTAACCCTTCCCCTATCAAACTCATGACGAATTGTAGTGTGTTTGGTGCAAGGGAAACAACTAAATGGTGTGGGACTTGATGAAGAAATCACCTAGCTAATGGGTAGCAGAAATGTAGGGCAGGGAGTGTCCCAACAAGACCATGATGGTAGGCAGAAGTAACAAACAATCTCACTACGCTTGATATGCTCATGGTGCACAGGAATAAAGGCAATTTGAACAACACCTCAGTTGTCAAAGTACATAGGAGCAAGTGTATCAGGTTGGATTCATGTCAAAGAGAAGACGTTGAAGTCAGACCACCACCACCTCAACCAGATACCAAAGGATGGGGACATATTGAGCTATCTTGGGAACTAAGTAACTAACGACTTGACTAACCCCACCATCATAAGCAATGTCTGTGAAAAAGAAAGTAAGATACATTATGCTTTAAAATTTTCAATAACCTATCAATAGGCAGCAAATCAGAAAGTGGGTCACTCATCATCCTTCTGATGTTTCTGACGAAGCTCGAAGGTGAAGTTTTTTTGGCATGGCCCATATGAGCACGAGAAATATTCTGAAATATGTTTTTGCTATGAAGGAAGATAGCCTTGTGAACCATAAAACAACAATACCAACAAAACAATGGAGAGGACAGAGATCCTTCATGTCAAGCTGTTATTGAAGTTGCTCTTAGACCACCCGATGTGATGTCATCGTGTCGATCACCTCTACTAACGATCAAGTAATCCATATCTAGAAGAAGAATGGTCTACCCAAAAAAGAATGACACTACACAAAATAAACGAGCATGGCATGAACAATCATACAACACCTTGCACAAAAACTGCGGAATCAGTTATCTGATAATTTGATTGACTCCTCATATTTGGCCCATGGAGTCTATATTAAGATGACAAACATAATAAGGAGGATGTGGAAGGTCAGCGGGAAGTACATAAAACTACTCAAGAATATCATCGTGACGATAGACATTCTTTACATCCGATTGATAAAGAGACTAGCAAATTCTGCCTAAAACAGTTAACCGTTGCGCAATGGTCATCTTAGCGACATAGAGGGTCTCCTTGTAATCAACACCCTAATCCTATTTAGTCACATTTTGGCCCTTTTGAGTCTTCCTACTATAAACCCCATATAAGAAATAGGATCTTCCTAAGCAACAAAGGGATGAGATCATTGAGATCCCATAACATAATTGCGCTGAAGAGTGGTAAGCATATCAGTCAGCCTCCTACCTATGAAGAATCTGGGTAGCCTTGCATTAAGTTGAGGCTCATGATGACAGTGAATGGCTGGAAGGGAATGGTGGCAATTGGAGAAAAATGGCAACAATACCAAGGTAAGTCTTTGATGGCATGTGATCGTGAATCAGGTAGTAGTCTTTTTGTTTTTGTTCTATTGCACTCCTCTCCTTCTTCTTTTGGTTGTGCGTGTGTGTGTGCGTTTGTGTGTGTATGTGTGTGTGTGTGTGCGCGCGCGTGCGTGTGGAATTACATGAAGTATAAAAGATGACAACAAAGAGGAAAGAGAAGTATCAGACAAACAAAAGACAGGAATACAATAAGGGTTAAAAAATTAAGAGGCTCATTTGTGGACGTTGAAACAGAACAAGGTGCAGAGGAAAGATTATGGTAAGGCAGATTATGGGGAAAGGGGACATCACATGAAGCAGGTAGCAAGTTAAGTAGATCTTTTTAGTGACCAATGACCATGAATGGGATAGTGACACCAGCAGAGGCAAATAAGAGTCCAAATCATCAACCAAAAGAGCATTGGATACAATAGTGAAGAGAGTCTTTGCGATTGAATGGCATGCAGTTGTTTAGTGCAAAATTGAGTGATAAGAGGTGAGACAAAGAGGACGGGGACATCACAAAAGTACGTAGTATGATAATAAGGGTCAAGAAAGTAAGCTCTCAGCTGTGGATGGTGGAACAGAAAGGTGTAAAGGGGAAACAGATAAGCGATGTACCACCGATCATAGAATTGAAACCATATATGCTCTATACCATATCCCATAAAGATGCATATAGTAGAGTGGCCAGTGAGGTTGGTCTGCACTATGGAAGGAAAAAATTTAAGGCAACTAGATTCAGGTGTGATTTTGAAGGAGATACATGAGTAGTAATTTTGAAGGAAATGTGATCAATGACATATTTCAGTCCAAAAGGCTCATAAAAGAAATTTGGTAAACTATCATGAGAGAAAAAAACGAAGGCTCAACCAAAAGGTACTCACGACCCAAATAGGAAAGAAATACTTTAATAATCTTAGGAAACAAGGCAAGAGCCATTTGAGAAAATTCTTAATACTAGTTACACATTTAGGACTTGTTAAATTAGATGCATCCAAGTGCATCACCTATACTCGCCAACAAAGAAAACATTATAACGACTACCACAATAGCAACAAACTGACAAGATTCCAACATCTCAATGAAACAAATCAAAGAGTGCAAATGAAAAGGTGCTATTAGCATCAATACAGCCCACACAATGAGAAAAGTAGTGGAAGATAGACAACCAGGAGCAATAATACTATCTCACTAGTCTAGAACTAAATAGAGTACGTATGTAATGTATCGACATGCCATAAATTGAGTGGATGTTAATGTAGAAGCAAAATGAGGCAAAGGTAAATAATCCATAAAGGCCTCTCTATGACATGTCACAGACTCACAAGTACTCTTCTGGTAAGATAATAATAAGCATTATAAGAAGAGGAGTCAAATGAAAATGGAACAGTGATGATTAGTACGCTTACATAGATTCAGGAATATGAAGAACTAGTCTCAAACCCAGCGATGCCCGGGAGGGATATATAGGGAGCGCATGTTTGGATCTCCATTACAAATTCTCATATAAAAATCCTAAATTGAATGGGACTCTTTTAGAAAGCTAATTGTAATCAGACTCTTTTAGAATTCTAATTGTTATGAATCTACTTCATGTTTGTTATAATGTCTATCTAAAAAGAAAAGACTGAGCAAATAAATAAAACAGGGAACCATAGATAAAATTGGATCTTTTTTCAAATTATATATAAACCTTAATATCAAAAAAAGCAAACCTTAGAGGGGTTTCAATATCTTTCACCAACCGGAACAAATAAAGAAAGAGAAGAAAATGTTGTCGCTGAACTTTGTCAATCACAAACAAAAAGTAAATTTGTCATTCAGACAGAAAGGAGGATATAAAAAAACACCCAAATCATGATCCCATTGCTACTGGGGATTTCTAGGAAAAAAATTAAGAAAACACAATAAACTAATAAAGAAATAACACTATGCATCTTTCATTACATAGAAGCAATGTTTTAAAAGGCGTTCGAGGCTTACGCCTCGAGGCCCCCCTCGAGGCGAGGCGGTCCTGTGCTGCCTCAAGGCGCACACCTCAGCAGCCACATATAAAAAGTCTACGCCTCTGCATCAAGATGCGTACGCCTCTGTCCGAGGCGCGCCTCAAGGTGTACGACTCTTGCTCTAGGCTTGAAACATAGGGCGGGGAGGGGTTAAATCCAATGTTTGGTGTGGGGGGCACTAAGGGTTTGTATGTAAATCGGCCCCATAGACCATTTTTTCACCCATTGAAATCTCCTAAACCCTTTTAGATCTCTTTAGGTTTTGAAACCTCCTAGTCTCCAAAAACCCAAAATCAAGATCTAGTGCTTATTTCTTTTCTGATTTTGATTCCGAAGTTGTATTCTTCTTCTTTGTGGATTGTCTACCAACTACAAGTGAGAGATAAAGATCTGTTTCAAGTTTAGAGGTATGGATCATGATCTTGTATCTTCTACTAGGTTTTTCTATGTTTTTTTCTTTGTATTTTACCATTATCATATATTTGTATCATTGTTTGTTTGTTTTTTTAATCTTGACAATGTTAGTCCTATATTTGTATTTTATTGTTTGTTATTATTTGTTAGTTGCTACTTTAATTATTATCTTGAATATTAAAGAATTAAGCATGTTTGACCAATTTGACTTTCTATTTTGTTATTAGATTGTTCGATGGAGTCCTCAATCGTGTCATATAAGATATTTTCTAACACATTGTGATTTATTCTGCATATCTGGTTCAATTATTGTTACACATTCAATAATAGTATTTATTCTGATTTTTTTTCTTTTTTTAACTTCTTTTTTTATCAAAACGCCTCGAAAAAATTCGAGGCTTACGCGCCTCTCCAAAGGAAAAACGCTTTCGCTTTTTTAAACATTGCATAGAAGAGAGATTATAGAAGAAAGAAAGCCAAAGTCCGTTTGATAAAGAAAGGTAGGTAGTTGTGTTGAGATGGGTGAGGAGGCTAAATTGGTTAGGAGCTCATCGAAGTGGCACGGTACTCATTAACGACCCGGTTCTTGTTTTTCTAGGATGTGTCATTGCACTAAGTTTGTATGTACAAAAGGGACATAAATCAATAGAAATCAACAGAGAAAGCTGAAGCAAAACATTGAAACCTTAAATACATCGAGTCAAGTTTCTTCAAAGAAACTTACTCGTCGGACCAACAGTAGAGATCGGTGGAGGGGAATCATGGGGTAATGTCTTCCTCCGGGAAAGAAACCATATTGTCGGTGATTTGAGAGAACTCATAGAACCAACCAGTAGCCAGTGGATGTTTCAGTGTTTGGTGCATGAGAAATCTAAGAGGCGCTCCCGATGAGATAGCTCTAGTATGAGAAAGAAACTAGCTCAATAAATGTATAATGGAGCAAATAGGGATCGCGTAGATGCATTTTCATATCGGCATCCGTACATTTTTGGGGGGGGGGTTACATTAACGTTTATCGAATTAGGATTCATGTCATACTTTGAGTTGGTTTTTACGACTGGCTTTCAACATAACATCAACCCACAAGGGGCTCAACCTTTCTCATCCCAGCTTGGGACCGGCAATGGCGATAATGGTATGGTACCTTTTTGTGGAGGCGAAGAAGGATTCACAAATAGATGGGACATGGCTTGTTGGTTATGGTATTTTTTTTGTGCGATGCAAACACAAATGTGAATATTAATCAAATAAAAAAATTATTCAAATTCGGTGCAAATGAATACGAATGTGAATAGGACATGGATATGAATCGGCTAATGGTAATAATTTGTAAAAGCAAATACAGATAAAACATAAGTGAAAACTAAAACAATATTCCCTATTGATTTAAAAGAAATGAATTTATACCAAGCTCACGAATTGTTGGTTCAATCTAGTCTGCCTAGCAACACTACTCAACATTAACATCTTCAGGTTCAGAAAAATAAAAGCTCAAAAGCACATACACATAAAAAAGTGTTGTTACTTGTTAGGTGGACTAACTTGCTACAAAGAAGGAAAATAGCTTTCCACCTTGCCAGTTAATGCCATATAAACATATTCTAGTAAACCCATGAATAAGTCCTAGAGACGCATACACTATAGATATGGACCGGATAAGACTATATCAGTAGCCAAATCTTTTTGGCGAATAAAAAGATGAATATGGATAGTAGCCAAATCTCAATATCAAATCAAATTATCAAAATCCGCATTTGCATTCGATTCCAAATAGAATATCTTATCAGTTTGAATACACATACAAATAGGATAAATCCATGTACTTCCATATAACTTACAACATGACCCATGATTTAAGGAGCAAACCGCCATGCTAAATAGAATCCAAGCTAAATGAAAAGAAGGTTTTCTGCTTTGGACAAGGTGAGATGGTGTAAAAAATACGAACCTAAACTGGTGCTTAAACTAGACTAAGTTGTGGAGCCGTCAACGAAGTGGGTTACTACCCGCCACCTAAGTAAGATATCAGATGGGATCCGCTAAAGAACGGGGAGGGAACTGAAGCAATCTAACAGAGAGTTGATCATATGATATCGATCCAGAGGCTAGCTAGAAGGAATCTAACAGAGAGTTTTTCCCTTGTTTCTCCAGCAAAGGCTGTGGTGGAGGATTGAAGCATCATCGATTCCCCAAGTTTAGCAAGCGGTGAAGTTGATTAAGGCGCTAGGGAAGTGGAAGCATCCAAAACAACACAAGTGGCACCAAACTTCGTCAGTAATGAAGAGAATGGAGGATGGTGTAACAGGGATGCCCAATAATAATGCTGACCAATGCAACAAGTCATGGCAGTGAAGGAACATCGACAACAGCCTACTATGGGAGATGTCGGCAGCAAAGCATGCCATGTTGCACCATAGTTATAGACTGAAGTTAACTGAAATAGCGCAGAAGAGAAGAAAACCAAGTGCGAGTAACTCATTAACTATAGCTTATTGTGCCAGATCACCATTGCAACATGGAGGAACCACTCCGAACAATTTTAACGATCATCAATCGCTGGCTGGAAATTCCCTTAGATCCAAGAACTAGCAGAGAGAGATGGCTCAGGTACCATGTTAAGTAAAACAGGTGATGGAGGTTTGGAAAGGTCCCATTGTCCCAAAATATATAATGATGAGACTAAAGAATAGATGTACATCCTAAGTAAAAGAATAGTAGCGTATATACACTCCAACATACATAATCTTGTTAAGTCATTTTCTCACTAGGAGTAATGACTAATCTACAGACCGACTATATGGCAATCACATACTAATTTATCGAAGGTTAACAGTCAGCAAGACACAAAAATAAAGGCATATCCTAAGAAAATAGAGAAAATGTTACCGGAGCATCCAATATTGTGAATCGTGTATTTTCTGTTTCAAAGTGAGCTCGGCCAACTTCCACTGTTATTCCCTGAAATTCATACAATATAACAATAACGAAAATCAGTAGAGTGGAATTATCATATCGTCAATCAATGAAAAAAATTGTGAGGACAAAAATAAAATGCTAAACAATTGTATCTTTAAGGATTGATGGAACAAAAATTTATCCTGACAAAAGAAGATTTATTTTATAATTTATAAGAACTGATGATATACAAAAACCATTCACAACAGAAAGCGAAATATACATAAATCAGAATCAAGAGCCACAGGTGATTGGAAAATGGTGAAGAATGTCACCAGCTACTAAACTACCCAAAAGAAAGTAAAACATTGGAAAGGATACACTTTGAAACTACAATATTGCAGGCCAACAAAACACACCTTTACACGTTCCTCTTCATTTGTGTCCATAATATAAGCCATGTACCTAGGACACAAAAAAAGGCAATCAAACACATAAGAACTGAAGAATGATTTATATTTGTGCTAGACTATTATCAGTAGAATAAGGTAGCAAGCTGACAGAGCAGAATATGCCACATGAGAACAAGGGAATTAACTCATAGAAAAGCATACTAACGTGAAAACTTTGACAACTCTCGGAAAAAATAATTTATTCATCAGAACACGACAGCACGCTGAATTTCACATCATAGATTCAACGCTCACATGTTCGGAAGATGTAAGTTGGTGGTTCCTGAACCTAACATTCTTCAAAAGGTCAACGAGGCAGCACATTTTATCAAACTAAAACTGTGTTTCGAACATGTATTCTAACATATAAATTGTTATCAAGTTTGACTTAAACAAACCTAGAATAAAAAAAGGAATGGGAGATTCGATCTAAATCGAACACTTATCGGCTATTTCCAATCATTTAGCATAGACATGTATTCAAGCGACTCAATGGCCAACAAGTACAAGATTATTTCATCGAAAAAGGATAGATAATGGAACACAGCCCTTTGAGAAGGCTCCACAAAAGATTCTGAAAAATTTTATGATAGGTTGTCAACCTAACATCAACCTACCTTTGAATCTTTGATTGTACCGACAAACTCGTATATGCAAGTTGGCACATAAGGCCCATAAGGAGAGAGAGAGAGAGAGAGAGAGAGAGAGAGAGAGAGAGAGAATAAAAAATAACTATATAAAGAGAAACTTGATAATGTCAAGCTCAATCCAGCATTAGACAAGTTTGTAATTGGTCACACCTTGTAGCATAGGCCTCGGAATCAATGCATGAGAGAAAGAATCATGTGCAATGCAAGAAGTAAAAAAGGAAGTTTTTCAACAAGAGTGACAAGGTAAGTCAACTCAGTAAGTATATAGGTATAGAATGATACATGATGGTCCCGGAAAAATATCACTCGCTCGACGGCCACGTGGCAGCAGCAGCAGCAGCAACAGGGGAAAGCACAACAAGAGGGTAGAAGTCCCCAAGGAGGCCGCCCCCGACTTTTTGGGTGCACCCAGGGCGACCTTGAATGATCAAAGCAGGAACCACCCCTCCGGAGGGCTCGAGACTCAAGGCCAACCCCGATTTTTGGGTAAGCAGCTTTGAGGCCTGAATAGGTCTTGGAGTTTAAAGAAAATTCCCGGATAGCTCGCCCTGGCCGCCGCGATCAAATTGCCCGCAGAAGAGGCCGCCCGTGGCTGACGCACGCGGCTCGCCCGGACCGCCTCGATCAGATCGCCCGTGGAAGAGGCCGCCCGTGGCTGGCGCCCGAGGCTAACCCTGACCGTATGTGACCAACTCGCACGCGGAAGAGGCCACCCGTGGCTGGTGCTCATAGCCCGCCCGAGGCTTACCATGACCGCATGCGACCAGCTCGCAAGCGGAAGAAGTCGTCCGTGGCCGGTGCTCACAGCCTGCCCGATGCTTACCCTAACCGCATGCGACCAGCTCGCACGCTGAAGAGGCCGCCCGTGGCCGGTGCTCACGGCTCGCCCGAGCCTTACCCTGACCGCATACGACCAGCTCGCATATGAAAGAGGTCGCCCCCAACTAGCTCCCTCTTACAGTAGCGGATCGCTGCGTCCCTTGGACAGAGCAGCATTTTCCTCAAGGCCTCATTCATGAGGTACTGTGAGTCAAAGCTCTCTACGCAACTCGCCAACTGGGAAGAATACCCCAGTCATCGCCAGTATCCAACAGCTCGCCAGGGAGCTCGTTCTGTCCGCACGTGATTGGCTCGCCCGCGAAAGAGATCGCTCCTGGTAGAATTCAAAGAACCCCTCAAAAGACGCCAACACCCACAGCTCGTTCAGGAGCTCGCCCGATCAGGCAACAGTCGAAGAGTTCGCCTATTGACAATAGGAAGAAATAGGCGGAGCAACTGGATGGAGAAGAGGTTCTGAAAGCACCCCCCATGTCCAGGAGCTCGCCCAATCATGCAACGACCGAGGAGCTCGTCCTCTTTCCCGCAGAGGTCGCCCACAATAAGGCAATATCGAGCCCAGCAGATGTCACCACTCCCGTGGAGCCACGTGAACGACTGCAGGCCACGGAAGCCGGCCAAAGTCGGTCTAGGACCTCCCAAACTAGAGCCTTCCAGAATCTCCACCTGGCAAAGACAAGACCGGCACATCCCCCTTGCCACCGCCTGGCAGGCTAAACGACAAAGGCCATTAAAGACCCATGTGGGCTAACACATGAGGCCGTAGAAGGTGCAGGAAGAAGCGGCCACGTGTCAAACTCTGGCAGGTCGGTAGAGAGTCTATAAAGGTATGACCCCCGGCTCCAAAGTACAGATTCAAAACTCAAAAACCCTGACTATTTCCCAACTACTAAAGCTCTCCCGTGTTGGAACCTTCACTGACTTGAGCGTCGGAGGGTCTGCGCTCCTAAGGGAGCCATTCGTTCTCACGTGTTCTTTGCTTTGCAAGTCAAGCGTACAAGCCAGCAAAAATTATCCCCAAACAATACACACTAAGAAGTAGAACTAAGAAAGATGCCTACAAGGAAAATTATTTATAAGGGTGATGTTATCAAGCTTCTTATGGAAACAATCTATCATTTGGCGATACATAGAACTTTTCAAGGACCATAGCAACTATTATAAGTAAAACTTGGTACGATAGGGTAGTGATAACTAAATGGTGATGGTGGCACTACTTGCCTAGCTAATCATTCTTTGACGTGTGAAAAAATAATTATTCAATGAAACACCCTCAAATATATAAACAATGAAGATGTTTTTCTCAAACTAATATATAACATAATATACAATATTAGAATTGGCAAATCATTTTACCACAAATCACGAGCGCGTAGCCAAAATGTGAGAAATGATCCAATTTCATACTAGGAGAGTGTCATATAAGTTATATAATTGTACAAGAAACTCAAGATAAAATGATTTGTCAATCCTAATATTGTATATGATTTATATATTATATTTATATATTATTCTACGAAAAACAACTTCAATGTTTATATATTTGATGGTGTTACATTGAATAATGATTCTTTCATTACATCAAAGGATGATTAGAGAGGCAAGTAGTGTCTCCATCACCATTTAGTAATCACTACCCTATTGTACCAAGTTTTACTTGTAATAGTGGTTATGGCTCTTAGAAAGTTGTAAGTATAGCCAAAGAACAATTTGTTTCCCTAAGAAGCTCGATGACATCACCCTCATGAATAGTTTTCCTTGTAGGCATTGGCATACTTCTTGGTTATACTTCTTACTGTGTATCATTCAATATCTATATACTTTGCTGAGTTAACTTACCTTGTAGCTTTTGCTGAGAAACTTTTTTTTTACTTCTTGTTGCATTGCACATGATCCTTTCTCTCTTGTGAATTGATTCTGAGGCTTATGCCATAAGATGTGACCAATTACCAACTTGGCTATTGTGGATTGAGGTCTCTCTCTCTCTCTCTTCTCTCTCTCTCCAACCTGACTTCAAATGATGTTGATCTTTTGTGGAGCCTTCTCAAAGAGTTGAGTTTCATGATTGGCTTTTTTCGATGAAATAATCTTGTAGTTGTTGGCCACTGAGTGGATTGATTGGAGGATGTTGAATGGGACACTATATTTTGGCAATGAAATAGACAAAACAAAAAAGAAAAACAGTGGTATTTATTAGTAATTTTAAATTGCATTAAAAACGTACCAGCTTTCGCGACTTTTATCCTTTGCTTCCTTTTCATACTTCTGAATTGTTCGATCATCAACCTGGCCACTGAGAAAAAGTATTTGTCCTCCTATTGTGGACTTGCCAGCATCTGTATTCATGAAGAATCAAGAATGCAATAAGCACATGAATTTAATTGTAATCTCGTATATCAAAACGTATGATCGAATGTGATCAGTATGATTTGAATTACACAAGTCCACAAATCACAGTAAATGACACAAGGTTGATGGCCCAAGCATAAAAAGATATCAAATGAAAAAAAATCAAAAGTGAACTGCAAGTTACAAGAACAAAACATCATCTCTATCGATTTTATAACGTCCTAACAAGAAAAAAGGTATGTCTAAACTATCATAAAAAAGTGTACAAGATGACGTCGCAACGAAAGAAACGAGTGTTCTAGCATGATATGCCACGTTACAATATGTCCCTCTACTGGTGATAACTAAAACTGCAAATGGTTTGGAGTAAAATCTACTGGATAAACAGCCTTGTTTTCCCAAACCCATGTCCTACCATAGGTTTGTTTCTTCAACAAGTCTAAAAGGTTGGGTAAGTTGTTTTATATTCTACATGTATACACCAAATCCATTAATAATTGATCGATTATGACGTGATTGTCTCAAATCTATCACATTCTCATTTAGTCCAAGGCCCTGAGGTAGGTCAAAGGAGTTGAATGGGTGATGGTGTTAGGGAATGTATTATCTTACGAGTGATGCCTCTTTATGCACTTCCTCAAGATGTACTTGTGGTTGAGCAGGGATACACCGATACTTCGAAACAGGTGTCGTACCCGTATCGGATACTTTCCGATACTCCGATACGGCCCGATACGGTGGGATATGTATCCGATACGGCTAGGAAGTATCGGAGTTTAAAAAAAAAAAAGATCTGATACGTCGGGGATATGGGGCCGATATGCCGGGGATACGGGACCGATACGCGGGGATATGAAGCCGATACGTCGAGGATACGGGACCGATACGTCAGGGATACGGAGCCGATACGCCGGGATCCGTATGGATGGTAATATAGTCCAAAATCCAAAAATCTGACCCGAACCCAACCGAAACTCGGCCGGAACTTCGGATGAGTCTAAATTCTATACGTGAACATTTGCTTAATGATATCATTTATATGTTTTGTTTTTTGGATGATGCATGCGACACTAACTTTGTATATTGTAATGGATGATGAATGTTAGCATTTTGTTATGGACGATGAATATGACATTTGCGTAATGTTGTTAGCGTTATTTTTTGAAATGGATGAATGTGACACTTGCTTTGATTTTTTGGTTGTATTGGATGTAAATAATGTAATGAATGATGAGCATGGTCATATTTAATTTTCAACTATTCACTATTTATATTCTAGCACAAAATATTATATATATATATATATATATATATATATAATTACAAACGTATCCCTGTCGTACCGCGTATCCTAGTTTTTCAAAATTCCACATATCGTTGTATCCGTATCCTCGTATCCGTATCCCCGTATCCGTATCGGTGCTTCCTAGTGGTTGAGACATCTTACCTTTGTCAACAAATCATGTCTTCACACATTTCAAAAATTGTTGATTGTAATTATTAGGGTTCCACTCTTATTTCTTAATGGTGTCATCGATATTAATCTATGCTTATTGAAAGACCACTGGGTCTGCTTAAGCATCAATATTCCAATGTATATAATATTCATAGCTTCTTTACGATTCGCAACAAATTTAGGAGTGTCAAAATCTTATGATCCTATGGCAATTAAAGTATTTGGCAATTGGCACCACTTCATTTCTTGCCATGCTTTTCTCCAATTGAAAAGCTCTCTACGCATGAGCATCCTAACACACAAACATCTGCTACAAATAAAAAGAAAGTAACATTACATTGTTGGGACTGCTTGCACACTCTTGATCCCTCCATTTATATCAACAACTAGTTTAATTATTCTCATATCAATGCACCATTTAGCGCAATCTCCACTAGTGGAGTTAGCACAATCTCCGCTAGTGGCTTTATCATACAAAATGGAAGTATTCCTACGTCCTTATGTGCACCTTCATGTCTTTGCATACATGCTTCATTTTACTCCATCTTGATAAAATAAATTACATGTGTTCTCCTTGAGAACAGTGCCGCACAAAAGATTTGTCAAGGTTACAATCCTCCCGACCGATTCAGGAATATCCCGACAGGAACCTGTCCTATACCCATCACAATTATATCGCCAAAAACTTGAACCCACATTGCATCTGCCCGGAAATGCTTGGTAGCACTGGTTGTAGCAGGGTGTGGTGGGCTTCAACCTGCATAAAAATCAGCAATTGCTACATGTTGTAATCGTTTTCCTATCAGCTTGGCCCACTTGCTCCCGTGGGTGATGATGGGTATTCAAGTTCTATAGGGTATATAATCAAGTTGGGTTCGGAACGGACTAAAACTCGAACTCGGCCAAGTTTGTACGAAACTTTCCCAGCAGCCTAAACCCATTTAAAACCGTCCCACACCCATTGCAATAGAAGCAGGGCGGGGCGGGTATCCTGGATAACTAGTTTCATTGGCATTCATATTCCCTCTTCACCAACAATTACAATTGATAACTTTGGTTCTTTAAAATTAGTTTCTTTACATGTACTAAAACAACTCCTAAGATGTTTCCTTTCAACATCCACCTAAGACTTGAGTATATGCTCATTGCAATTTGGCAATCGGGTTCAAAGTATCGTATGAATGCACATGCCACATTGTGAGGGTTTTTTTTAGCCAAGAACTTTTATGATTCAAATTATTACTTTCATGATGGGTATCCAAATTATTTCCAATAAATTATTTCACAAGAGAACACATATCATGAGGCAAATGAACCACATTATAACCAACTCATAGCAAAACTAATAGTTATCATGTGTTGATCTTGACAAAAAGACACTTCTAGTTGAACTTTTATATACAATGAAAAATATTATATACTACAGAAGAAATATAAAATACAATGGAACACCATTCTACATCCTTGCTCTCCGAATTTATCAACAGCGACTATGGTCTTGGAAAAATGTCAATAAGAGCAACCTTGCGGCAACTGTAATGTTGGATGGTAGCATCCAACATGTACTAGTCAAATAGGATCTTTAGATTCTTTACAATTGCACGCTAAGCTTCCGCACTACAATCTGCTATGTCATCTTATTTCCATTACAATGGTTATCCCACTCTCTCATTCAGCACAGAGCAATCCACCTGGTCTGGACGAACCGTTCGACTATGACCTAGTGACTCAATTGGCCACTATTCCTGCCAGAATTTCGATGTATGACTTGCTACGTCTTTCTCCTGAAACAAGAAAGGCACTAGTCAAAGCTCTCTCGAAAGCCTAAAAACCACTCATGTAAATTGGGTTGAAGCTAAGGGGAAGAATCCTAAATAGTGTGAGGAATGTATGGCAACCGGATATTATTGCATGATGCTAGCACATTTATTCCATATTGTTGTAATTGATATTGTATAGCATCTCGCTTTTGGTAATAGTGCTTGTTTTGGCTTGCTAGTAGACTCTACTCTTCCTCATAGAGTAGCGGATCCAGTGTTTTCAGACTCGTTCTGACTCGGACGAGTCAACTCATTTTGACTCGACTCGGTCTCGATTTCGACCCGACTCGGTCTCGATTTCGACCCGACTCGGACCAGTGACTCGCAGGCCGCCTGACTCGTCCGAGTCATGGTCTGACTCGTGTCTGACTCGGACGAGTCATGGTCTGACTCGTCCCATGACTCGTCCGAGTCATGGTCAGAGTCGTCAGACTCGTTTTTTACTCAATTGGTCGTTTTTATCTATTATATTTTGATAGTTGCATGACGTTGATGTATTTTGTGATATTATTTAGCATATGAATGCAATATATATCTCTAAGTTTTCCCAAATTTTTACTATTTTATCTAATATTATATATATATATATATATATATATATATATATATATATATATATATATATTAATCCAAAGAGTCACTATGTTTATGACTCTTACGCGCCACGAGTCGACTCTTACGAGTCGTGTCACTAAGGGCTGTAACGAGTCGCTTTCCGAGTCCGAGTCTAAAAACATTGAGCGGATCTATCTATGCCTTGTACAGAATTTCAATTGATATTGGAGCTTGTTTTTTAGCAAGATCTGCTTTTCACGGTTCTACAACCGTCACCTTGGATAATGACCAAAGGTAGTGGATAGAATCACGCTAACTATTTATCCATCATTAGACACATATGCCTCGCTTTTCATAACTTCACCCTCAAATTTGTATCCACGTATTCCGTTTTAGTATGACTGCCTGACTGGTCTTTAAAGCTTCATCTAGAGATTTCCTCCCTAATTCTAGTTTAGAGTTGACCACCACTCTAGTCTTGTCAATTAAACGATGTCATCCGCAAAGAGCATACACATTAAATTTCTCCATATATATAGTCATTAGTCAACACACCCAAAACTAGTAAGAAGAAATGAGTTGAGGGTAGGCCCCTGATGTAGCCCCACGATCACAAGAATCTAAGAGAAAGATTGTTTGCACACTTGTTTTGGAACTAACACACATCTCCTTGAAAACTTCTACTTAGTGTGATGCAACACCATCTTCAGAGCTCAGAACATATAAACTAAGCTGGTACTTTGCCACAATACTTCTTCATGTCAATAAGTTAAAACCATATGCAAGTTTTTCCTTTTCTTCCTAAACCATTCCTACCAAGAAAACCCCTTCTAACAGTTGATCTCCAAAATACGGAGAGAAATTGATTTAATGAAATGCTTGTTACTTTCCTTACCTTTGTTCCACCACTTCAGCCCCGAAGTTTAGGGTATGGCCTTTGGGTTTTTCGGTGGAAGTTTGTGCAGTTTTGCATGTCATTGATATTCTTAAATCGGGACCACTACATTTTGCCTCCACTCTCAGGTATGTGGATTTCATAATTATGTCTGAATTAATTGTTAACTAGATAAATCCAAAATCTCCCTTAACTTTCACGATCATGATGCCATTGGGGTCTGAACCCTTATCCTTGTCCATTTCTCCTCAAAGCACCACTAACATCTAATTACTGGAGGTAAATACAAGAGAAAGAAGAGTGTGGTCAACATTAGGAGAGCTCATCATAATCAGAGACATAAAAGCTGTAACGTCTCAAAAAAGGGAGCATGAGACTCCAAAGTCTAAAAGGCTAGATTATAGAAATGTGTGCCAAACATTGTTATTAAAATCGTACGATTCAGAGTCCGAATCATACGATTCAAATCGAATCGCCCACCCCACGATTTAAATCCCACCCTTGAATCGCAGGCAGCCTAAATCGCACGATTCACAACCTGAATCGTGTGATTCAACAGTGAATCGCACGATTCAAGCCTATGGGTGGACTGCACAGGTTGGGCGGGTTTGGGGTTATCCCACCCTTGAATCACAGGCAGCCTAAATCGCACGATTCACAGCCTGAATCGTGCGATTCAACAATGAATCGCACGATTCAGGCCTATGGGTGAACTGCACAGATTGGGCGGGTTTGGGGTTGCTCCAAATTCATTTTAAACCTTTTTTGTTTGGGGTTTTGTGGGTCCCACTTGTTTCTCTAGGGCTTAAAACCCTAATGAAGACAAAAAGACATATTAATTTACAAGATTTGAGGCCAAAAGAGAAGATATTGTGTTCTTTCCACCATTTTCCCCAAATGTTTGATTATTCGATAACTTCGTCATCGCTTATCAGAATTCAATTCCGTTTGTTGGAGAGTGATTCTCCATCCGATGAGCTCCTAATAGAAGGTACAATCACAAGAAGAAAAAAAAATCAAGATTTTATTATTTTGAAGATTCAAGTCATATATCTTAAGATTTATTTAATATTTTAATTAAATGTTGTGAATCTTACGATTTAAGATTCGATTCGGACCCCCGACGATTTACGATTCGATTCGGACCCCCGACGATTTACGATTCGATTCGGACCCCCGACGATTTACGATTCGATTCATGATTTACAAACCTTGGTGCCAAATCATTATATAGGCGACTCTTCAAGCAAAGTCCAGAAAGAAGAATGAGGAAAATTAATGTTATAAGTACATGGAAGCAGGAAAAATGGAACACTTTGCTTGTACCAGATGTCAGTTCCACCACTTATAACTGTAGCAAATGAGCCCAAGGAATGTTGGTTTCACCACTTGTACCACAGGAAATAAGAAGGGACAACCTCAAATGGCCAAGTAAGCATAAAATGAATGCTTGAGATTATATAAGAAATGTCATTCATCCACACCACCAAGAAATGGATTGTGCATGGTGGAAACATAGGTAGCATCGAGTATTTATTAAAAAAAAAGTACAATACATCATGAGTTTACCATCACGATTCAATCACCTCATATACTTCTAAGAAAATGAGCAATACTTTGACATAATAAAAATATATCAATTAGACTGTTTCAAAGAAACAAAGTTACTTGATAGCAACTACTGGCTTCAAGGGCACTATCTGGGTAGGCTCTTGGCTGAACCCCCCTAGAAGCAAAAAGAATTACTCAAAAAACATGAAACTACATCCATCATGTAATGGATTGACTTTGACAAAGAAGAACTGATATTATACTATATATAAGCCCTACAGGAAGAGGAAGGAATATAGACAATGAAATTAGTTGATCTTGGTCAAAGAAACATTTTTTACATGTATTAAAAAAAATCGATGCACCTATTCCATTAACTTTAACAGCAGTAGAAGGGGAAAGATACAAGTTGTTTAGTCTCTACTTTTTATTCATTGTGAAAAATTCAAAAGCATGAACAGAAAAGAAGCGTCTTATAGCAAACAGGGGTTTAAAGAACAGTGGTTTTATTTCCTCCTCCCCCAGCTGGAGGTCTATGTTCAATTAACATGAAGCGTTCCACCTATAGCATATGGTTTCATATCGGACCAAAAGAAGCACAGTTTGGGGTTGGGGGTTGGATATTCCAGGTCTTGCATAGTTTCATGCAAAAATAAAAATGAAAAGAAATGAAAAGAGCATCAATTTAATGCTAGGATTAGACACAGCACATTTAAAGGAAAGCAATAATACCTAAAAGGTAATACCAGAAACACATGGATCTTATGAAGATAGAATTATTTAGATGTTAAACAAAATGTTGAACCATGTAAGCACCATCTAGCCATTAAATATTTAAAATGCTTAACAGAGAACGAAAAAAATAAAAGAACAAGTAATAACACTATTTAAATCAGGTTAACTTACCAACATGCCCAATGAAAACAACATTCAAGTGTCGCTTTTTGTCATCTTCCTTCTCATTCAGCTCCTCGGTTTCGTCAGGTGCCGCAATCTCTTTGCCTTTCACTGGAAGGTCAAAACAGTATTGAGCAATGTAGAGAGTAAAAAAAGGAATAGGTTTGAAACTGGGTAAAAATGCTGGTAAAAGGAAGGGAAACGGCTAACAGGGTGCATTAGGTTGCAAGGAAATCAGCGAAAACAGAAAAGAAAGCATTTACTTTTCTGGTTGTTAAATTTGAATAAAAAATTCATAATGAATCCACCCCGAGGCTCCACACTTCCTATCCAAAACAAACTCCAGACTCTCATGTGTTATTTTTCCAATAAAACTGACCTCTGGGGGGTTCTTCTTGCAACAAATAGAACCTTAAGGGATATGATGGAAAATGATCAGATGAAACTAACATGAACTACAATAGTGATACATATGAAACAGGATTCATAAAGTTGACCCAAATGGCCAGATGAAGACATGCTCGCCATTCTGAATAATGATAGCCAAGTCCATTTTCTTCTAAAAAACTCCATTATGTACTTAACACGTGAGATATTATAGATAATGACAATGCACCTTTTGGATCCAACTGCAAAGACTGAAGATTTGATTGGATCTCTTCTGTGCTATCTGAAGGGGAAAAGAAAAAATAAATAAATTAGTATGTGAATTTTTTCAATTGAAGCAAGCATAAGCTAGACAACATGTCACTCCACAAAAGCAAAGCAACATAGCTTTGAAAACTTCTGCAGAGGCTTTTCCTCCAGTACAAAATAGTTAATTGAATCACATAGGTAGCAGCATTATGGTACCAAGCATATTCGTGCTTGCAAAAGGGAAGTACAAAATTTGTTTACTGGTTCCAAGTGTATTCGTGCTTGTAAAAGAGAAGTAAGATTTTGGTATTCTAGTTGCACTTTCCCAAGGACAATTTGGACGAGTAAGAAATGTTTTATGAATGAGGATGATTATCTCTGTGAAGGTGACGAAATTAAAGAAACACCGAAAGAGTACATTGAGTTATTGTTGATCAACGACTTTAATGGAACAAATTATTTGGAGTCGTGAGGCTTTGGGACTAAGCTCAGAAGGGATGCCAATCAAGTTTTGGAAAGTTTTGGAACTCTTGAGAGGATGTGAACTAAACTCGCATGGGATACCACCCAGAACAATGTTAATTGATCAAAGAAGTATTGTGGTATAAAATGTGCAAGAATAACCATAATGCACAAAATTGCATTGGCCATCTTATAAGTGAACTTATAAGCCACATAATGAAATTAGGGGAGAATAAGATGGGACATTTATTAAAAAAATGACAAGCATCTCAGAGAATCAATTCGGGTCAATGTGATAAAAGGCCACAATAGAGGCTATTGTACTAGGTTAGAAATCTAAAGAAAAGATTTGGAGAAAATAGGAATATACATAAACTTTATCGACTAAGAGAAAGCTTATCATAGAGTGTCATGAGGCCGCAACAGTGGATATCAAGAGATAAAGGTGTATATAAAGGTTACGAAACTTACGATACATTGGATGAAATGCATGAGGGTCCACCAACCAGATTTAGGTTTCCTTGTGATGGGAAGTGAATTCAAATTTGGGACTTCACCAAGGGTCAAATAGTACATATCTATTATGCAGTGCCATAAATAAATTAATCTTCAATATCCAGCAATGAGTAAAATACTGAATTGGAACCATGAAGGAATGTTTTGGAGGACGAAGATTTAACGACCAATAAAACTAAAAACAGAGTATATACGAAATGCACTTTAAATGGAAATAAAAAATGATAATGAAGCCCCAATGAAAATTGATGGCCAAGAGATACTACCATGATTTAAAATATCGGCGATATATAGCGATATATCGCTATATCACCAGGCTCCGACATCAAAACAGACTAAATTTTCCGGTTTTGGAGAAAAATCAAAATATCACAATTATATCGCTAAATATCACCAAGTTCAGCGATAAATTGGTTCACAGTCTTTATAGGATTCCCAACAAAAGGGGATATATTGCCCGATGTCGCCCTATTATTGCCATTATCACCCCGGAGAGCCATTTACCCCATTTTTTTTTCCATTTCATCCCTTTTTTTGTTTGATTTAGGTTTCTAAACAAAATCTAAACCCTCCATTTGTTATTTTTGGTGGATTTAAAGTCTCTTCATGGATTTGGGGTTTCTTCCAAGCTTCTAAGTTGATGTATGTTTTCAAATCTTTTTTTTTATTTCTCAAATTTCTTAAGTAGATCTTCGTGAAGAATAGATGACAAACATGAATCGCATCAAGTTTGATGTGATTTATCATGATTATCATGAAATTAATTGGGATTTATGGGCTTTCATGCGTTTCATCTATTTAAACTCAATGAACCCTAATGAAATTTTAGTATGTCAATACTACACATCCAATCTACTTGCTATCCAAATTTGAAAAAAAATTGTTTAAACCATTTTCAGAGTATTGTGCTATGTCATGTACTGCCCGTCTTTGAGATGTTTTATGCTTCTTACGTCTTATGCTTTATGAGTTATGAATTTATGATATGCTTTTATGTTATGTGAACCATATGGGTTATGATATGTTTTATCATGCTTCCTAGTGTGTGTAATCTTATTGTGATTGTTTAATTCACAGATTGTTGCAAAATTTCTAACAGGTCACAAAAAGTGTCGGACAGTTCACATACTTATCTATAGAGCCTAAATTGAGTATCCCAAAGAGTAAATGATTATTTTTTATATGTTATTGATCATAATGGTGTATCTATACATCCTCAAGGGATTTATAGACAAATTCTCCAAAAAAACTTTATTTTGCCCTTTTTTTAATTTTTAGTGATATTTGACGATAAATAGTGATATATCCCTGATTATCCATGTTGTCCATTTTGTCAGTCAATATTTTTTGCACCAAGGGGTCGACCAGAACAAGCACAGCGGCGGATATGTCTCTTCCTCTAGCCAAGGGGTACTTCAACTGATCTTATTTGCCTATAGCACTATAGGAATCCTTTATCTATAATGTACAACCAATAACCTTCTGATAGACCCATCATCAAGAAATAATTTTTTTCCCCTAACCACGAATCCAAGTTGGAATTCTGGGTTTGCAACTCGAAATGGTTTTATTTGATGATTCTTTGGATTCAATGATATCCCCAAAGCAGTACCATACATAAACCAAGTCAAAGAATGATCAAATAAAACCATAATCCAAGTTGGAATTCTGGGTAGCAATCCCAAAGAATCGTCAAATAAAACCATTTCAAGTAGCAACCCCAGAATTCCAACTTGGATTCAGGGTTAGAGGAAAAAGGAAACGAGACATGATTCTAAGAGGGGTCAAATAAAACAGGATGCTGCACCTATAAAACTCATCGTTAAACCAAATGAGATCTTCACTCGTCAAATCCGGGAAGGGAGGAAGGGAGAATTAGGGATGGGAGTCGGTCGGGTTCTTTGTTTCAGTGAACGAACCTTGAGGAGGTGGCAGAGTGGGGTTTAGGGTTTCAGCTCCGGTGGCGGGTCGGACCTCGGACCTTGAGTCGTCCTCGTCTTTGCTCCAATCGTACGCCTCCTCGTCGTCGGCGATGGCCGCGGAAGGACCAGCAACCTCCAACCTCGCCTCGTCCTCCATCGGTTACACGAAGAGGGACCTTCGTTTGGGCGGTCGAGCTCGAGGGTATATCAATGGCGAGTCAGATCGGCGTACTTGCGTGGGAACGAAGCGACGTGCTATGGTAATGCTGAGTGGCCTCAGGCTCTTTTTTCGTAAATTAAAAAAGGAAAATTTTAGTGAAAGTTTATACATATGCTAAAAATCTGTACTTAGCCCCATCTATATAATATGCTACCTAGTATCAAAAAATGACAAATGTACCATGCTGACTAGGACATTTCAGACCGTCCGATCTAATCAAACGGATGAGGCATTCCACGATCTCTCTCCCATTCCGATCTCTCTCTCTTTTCCACGATCTCTCTCTCTATCTCTCTCTTCCCCACGATCTCTCTCTCTTCCCCATGATATCTCTCCGCCCGATCTAATCGAACGGATGAGCTATTCCCACTATCTCTCCCCCATTCCGATCTTTCTCTCTCTCTCTCTTCCCACGATCTCTCTCCGACTCTCTCTCTCTCTCTTCCCCACGATCTCTCTCTCTCCCCCACGATCTCCTGACCTCCTTCCCCCATCCGTCTCCTCTCTCTTCTCCGATCAACAGCCACCCGGTTCGTCTCCTCTCTTCTCCGATCGGAATCCATGCAGGCAAAGGTTCGTCTCTCTCTCTCTCTCTCTCTCTCTCTCTCTCTCTCTCTCTCTCTCTCTCTCTCTCTCTCTTTAAGTTCTTCTCTCTTTTTCTCTCTCCCTCTCTCTATCAGCTCTCTCTTTCTCTCTTCCCAGCCTTCACACCCCCCCCACCGGTTCCTCTCTAACCCGCCCCCAGCCCTACTCTCTCTATCTCTCTCTCCCTCTATCTGCGTTGTCTCTTTATCTCTCTTTTTTTAATTAGGTTTTAACCCTCCCCTATGCTCTCTCTCTCTCTCTCTCTCTCTCTCTCTCTCTCTCTCTAACCCGACCCTAGTTCTCTCTCTCTCTCTCTTTGTTCCTAGCCTCTGCACCCCCCCACCGGTTCCACTCTAACCCGACCCCAACCTTTCTCTCTCTATCTCTTTCTCCCTCTCTCTATTTGCTCTGTCTCTCTATCTCTTTCTTTTTTTAACTCTGTTTTTATTTTTAAAACCCTCCCCCAGGCTCGCTCTCTCTCTCTCTCTCTATAAGTTCATCTTTCTTTCTCTCTTTTTTTCTATTTTTTTTAAAACCCAAGTTCTCTCGCTTTCTTTAACCGACCCTAGGTTCTCTCTCTCTATGTTCTCGGCTCTCTCTCTCTCTAAGTTCTCTCTCTCTATTTTTTTTTAAACCCCAGGTTATCTCTCTATCTCTATCTCCCTCTCTCTAACCCGGCCCCAGCCTGGAGTCCCCTCACCCATTCATCACTAACCCGACCCAGCCCAGAGTCCCTGCACTCTCTCTCTCTCTCTCTCTCTCTCTCTCTCTCTCTCTCTCTCTCTCTCTCTCTCTCTCTCTCTCTCTCTCTTCCTCTCTCTTTGCTCTCTCTCTTTTTAAAACACCACGACCAATCTCCCCCAGGTTCTTCTCTCTATCTCTCTCTATCTGCTCTCTTAAACACACCACAAGCTCTCTCTCTCTCTCTCTCTCTCTAAGTTCTTTTCTTTCTCTTTTTAAGTTCTTCTCTCTTTCTCTCTCTTTCTCGGTTTTTTTTTTACCCCAGGTTCTCTCTCCCTCCCTCTCTCTAACCCGACCCCAAGTTTTCTCTATATATATCTATCCCACCCCATCCCGATTTTCTCTCTTTTCGATTCTCTCTCCTTTTTTTCTCTCTACCTCCGTCTCTCTCTCTCTCTTCGATCTTCCCCATGATCTCTCTCTCCATCTCTCAATTTCTCTCTCTATATATATTTCTCTTTCTCTCTTCTCTCTCTCTCTCCGGGGGTGGGGACTCTCTCTCTCTCCGTCTCTTTCTCTCTCTTCGATTCTCTCTCCCCTTTTTTCTCTCTGTCTTTCTCTCCCCCATTCCGATCTCTCTCTCTCTCCGGGGGTCGGTGTTGGGGGGGTGGGGGTGGGGGCGGGGGTTGGTCGCACCGAAGGCGCATACTTCGTGCCAATCGGCACGGGCATGCACTAGTCTATATAACAAGGGATGACAATTTACATGCTGACTAGGATAAAACGGAATAAAAAACTGACTAGACAAAAAGGAACACTAACTAGACAAAAACACATCTCTCTTCTCCCCCCGATCTCTCTCTCTCTTCCCCGATCTCTCTCTCCCTGTATCTCTCTCTTTCTTCCCCCGATCTCTCCCCATCTCTCTCTCTTTCCCTGATCTCTCTATATCTTTCTCTTCGTCTCTCTCTCTTCCCCCTATAACTCTCTCTTCCCCGTGATCACTTTCTCTCTCTGTATCTCTTTCTCTCTTTGATCTCTGTATCTCTCTATCTCTCTCCCCAATATCTCTCTCTAATCTCTCTCTCCCACGATCTCTCTCTCTTCCCCCGATCTCTCTCCGTTTCTCTCTGCATGGTGGGGACGACTATGATGAAGAGGGACAACTGCGATTAGGTGGCTGATCAGTAAAGAAAGAAAGAGAAAATTAAGGGGAGGTCATATTAGAGAGAGAAAATCGCGGGGTTGGGTGTGATCGGTTCGGACAGGGTTTGGATCTCGGACGGCTGTGATCGATCAGGTTGCATGCATGGGTGATGGGGATTTTATGGACCGTTCGTGTAAGGCTCGGAGAGAGAAAGAGAGACCGATTTTAAAGATATAATTAAGGAAGAGAGAGACAGAGAGAAAGAAGGAGGGTCGGGGAGAGAAGACGTGCATGGCTTGGGGATTCGGACGACTGTGATGGATTTGAGTAGTTTAGAGAAGAGGCAGAGATGGGGATCGGGTGTGGCTGTTTATAGAGGATGTTCGCGAGGGCTCGCGAGAGTTTGGGATCTCGGACGTCCGAGGATCCGAGAGGTTGCATGGGTGAGATGGAGGGCTGTGATGAGGTGAAGAGAAGAGAGAGAGAGAGAGAGAGAGAGAGAGAGAGAGAGAGAGAGATACAGAAAGAGAGAGATCGGGAAAAAGGGAGAAAGGATCACAACTTAGAGAGAGAGAGAGGAAATAAGGGATAGCTTTGATTTGGTTCGGGTTAAGAAAGAGAAGAACGTGGGAGTTGGTTGATAGAATCGGGTAGGCTTGAGTCGAGTCAGGTGCGATGCTAGACGGTAAGAGGTTGGGTGAGATAGGAGTCTTGAGTGGCATCCGGTTTTGATCGGGTCATGGCTAAGAGAGTGTACGTGAGGGCGTGCATGGTGGGGTAGGCTTTGGCCACCATCATCCGAATCCATCATCGCTTATTGCGTTCTATCTTGGCTGACCATTAATGTTTTTTATATAGTTCAAATAAGTTTTTCAAATAAAAATTTTGATAAATGAGAAGGTTCTTGCTTTGATCGGTGGTTTTGCTGGGGTTGTTGATCCACCGGGGTGGGGCCATAAGAGCTGGGTGTTACCGCCAAAGGTGGCGGCTTACGTGGCAACGAATGTCCCAACAGTGGCCGTTGTTGGTGGTGTCGGGGTTGTCGGTTCGTCGGGGTGGGACCGGTGTTGTCGTCAAAAGTGTTTTGTTATCAAAGGCAGTTAGGTGTGTTGTCGCCGAATATGACGGTGGGGTGGGGGTGGTGATGCCCGGGGGGTGTCTTGCAGTCGAAGGCTGCCCGCTGCATTGCCGACAGGTGTGTTGTCGTCAAATATGACGGTGGGGTGGGGGTGGTGATGCCCGGGGGGTGTCTTGCAGTCGAAGGCTGCCCGCTGCATTGCCGACAGGTGTGTTGCCGCCGAAGGCGGCCTGCTGCAGTATCGACGCACACGGGCATGCACTAGTTTCCAACAAACTTGAACAAACCCCGTTTTTTATTTTTTATACCCCATTCCTATCCCAAAAATACCCTTCCCTCTGACTCCCCACCTTCAATACACCCCAGTTAAATGGCCCGCCCAACCTTGAATATACTCCAATTAAACACCCACAACTTTAAATTAATATACCCAAATTATATGCACTCACTCTTAAATAAATCCCATGCTGTTGGTTGGTACTTGAGGGCAAGGGTAGGACCGCAACTTGGGCGGGCCAACCCGAACCCAACCCGAATTTGGGCGAGCTTGGGTTGGGATTTTACTTGTATGGGTTGGGCATGGGTTGGAAAATCCCAACCCGACCTCAATTCGAGTTGGGATTGGGCTAAGGCTTCGAGCAACCTGACCCAACCAGAAACTCGACCATTTAGTAAATAATAATTAATATAATATAATATCGAATAGGTCCGATTAGATTCCATCTGTTGGATTATCTGTTGAATACAAGCTGACGGTGACCCCCGCTACAACTGCATATGACGATGACGCCATAGCCCTGCAGTCGTTGGCGCTACTAATGACGATGACCCACAACCTCGTTGTTGCTATTGTTGCTGTTGTCATTGCTGATGACATTGCAGATGTGGATGTCTTTGCCGTTGCCGATGACCCCCGCTACCACTATTGTTGCCGATGATGCCCGCCCCATCTTGATCATACTCCATATTCCTTTCTGATGTTGAAGCCCCATGAGTATAGGAACACGGGGAGGATTATTTTGATCATATGCCATTCATTGGTGGCTTGATAAGGTGGGAGAGAGAGAGAGAGATCCCTTTTCTTTCCCCATTGCTAGAGGGGTTAGATCTCGGATGGAGGAATTCGATCGGAAAAAGTGGGATCTTCGAGCTCAATTCCTTTCCAATTGCAGTCGATGCCCAAAAGGTTATGTTTTAGGTTTTAGTTGGATGTGGGGTATAAGCTAAGGGTATAAATGACATTTTAAAATTTTTTAGTAAGTTATTATGATACGAGTGGGAAACGGGGGTTAGTTACAGATTTTTGGGATATGAATAAAATTTTCCTAAAAAAAGGGGTAATGGGTGTTTAGTCACATACAACAGAACCGGTTAATGAACAGGACACTCATAAGAGTTCTTTAACAGTAGGTCTCAAAATAAAATTTTAAACCTAAATTATCCCCTCCCCCCCTTCTGCCCTTTCCCTTTTCTCTCTCGAGCAGTCGGCGACAGCAGCGGGCGACAGTGGCGGGCGGGGCAAGCCCAGTAACGTAGCGAGCAGCGGGCAGCAAAGAGGAGCAATGGTGGCAAGCAACAACGGGTGGCAGCGAGGCGAGCTGGGTTTAGGCTTTAGGATTAGGAATAGGGTTCATCCCTATGGCCTGTAGATTAGGTTTTAGGGTTCAGATTATGTTTAGAATTAGGTCTAGGGTTCTTCCCATGGTCTGTAGATCTTAAGTTTTAGCATTAGGTTTAGGTTTTAGGTTTAGTTTAGAGGTGATGGCATGCAAATAAAAATTTAAAGTGTATGGAGGGGCAATTTTATCCTTTGTCCTTAGGCTTAAACGAAACTCATGTATTGGACTGTTCACTAAGTTCCCCTTAAAAAAAAGATAATTGGTGTTTCTTTTTTTTTTGGGTAAATTAATTTAGGGTCCAAAATCTCACCCTAATGCAACAATAAGTCCAACGTTAAGACTTCTTTAAAGACCACCCCAAATTCAGAAAAATAAAAATAAAAAAACTATAGGTTCATTGTCGTCATCCATGCATTCTTATACCAAAATTGTCCCTATGATGTGACATCTAACAACTACTGCAACACCTCAATGTTTTCACTGTAGGAAAAAATATTTTCAAAGTTACTATAGCCGCTACAGTATCTTTGAATTTTTTTTACCCTGTAGTGAAGCTCTTTCATGTGACTTCAGAGTTATTATAACATCTACATATATTACTTCCTCTGTATGTTACCTAATGCGTACTTTAAATTATTAAATACATATTTTAGATTACTAAAAGTGTATCGAATATTATCTAAAGTATATTTTAAATTGTCTTGTAGTGAAGCTATTTCATGTGACTTTGAATTTATTGTAGTTGCTACATGATATTGCTTCATTTGTATGTTACATAAAGTATTTTTTAAATTACTAAATATATATTTTAGATTACTAAAAAGCGTATAGAACATTATCTAAAGCGTGTTTTAATATACTCATAGCATCTACAGTAACTTTAAAGAATTTGTCATGTAGTGAAACTCTTTCACGTGGCTTTGGAGTTACTGTAGTTACTACAATTATTGCTTTCTTTTTTATGTTACATAAAATATATTTTAAATAACTAAATATGAATTTTAGATTACTAAAAACACATTAAATATTATTTAAAGCATATCTTAATTTACTCATAGCGTCTATAGTAACTTCGAAAAAAATTTATCATTTAGTGAAACACATGAAAGAGTTTCAATATATGACAAAAAAATTCAAAGTTATTGTAGCAGTTGCACTACATGAAAAGGCTTCTATTTTTTTTTAAGCTTATAACTTGCAATACCAATCAAGTAATATATGCAAAAAATCCGATAGGATCACATACTTTTTTTTTTTATCCATGTACAGGTGAATGGTAGTCTACATCTAAAGCATGTTTTGTTTAATTTTTTTTGCAACTTTTACCTATAACACGGTTGTAACCATATCGAGTTTTGACCTTGCATTTACAACGTCGGATTTAGACTATGTGTTGACAACATCGGGTTTAGATGAACAATTTTGGGTGCCCTATCTTGTTCTGTTTTTTCAGCTGTAACATTAGACCACCAGTATACCAAGTTTATACCCAACGTTACAAATAACATGTTTAAACCTAACCGGGTTAGAACCGGCCTGGAAATCCGGCGTCAACGGGTTAAACCCGATGTTTACAAAAACAGGTTTAAAATCGACGTTATTGTTGCAGGGTTTTCTATTTCTTAGATTTTTTTAAAAATACTATAGCCTGGTGTGTTTAGTAAGCTAGACGGGCTTAATGAACCCAGCATCCTAAACGTTGGGTTTACCGGTCGCCGAAAAAAAAAAAAAAAAAAAAAGAACAGCAAACGTGGCAAGCGCTTTTCGGCGCTGACATGCTCATGTGGCTGTCAGAGCGCTAGAGCGATAAATACTTTTAGTCAAATGCTATTTATTTAAATATTTTTTTTAAAAAAATATTATTTTGAAAAAAAATATTATTTTGAATAAAATATTATTTTGAATAAAATCATAAAAAAATTAGGTAATTACTTCTTTTTTTTGGGGGGGGAGGGGGGCGCATTTTGAGTTACCCCCAATTTCATGTCAGTATTTTACTTACCCACTACTTTTTTTAAGAGAGAGTGAAAGAGAGTGAGAGAGTAGGGATGGCAGCGGTGCGGTTTAAAATCGAAACCGTGGTAAACCGCACCGCACGGTGCGGTTTTGGTTTACCAAAATATAAAACCATCATGGTGCGATGCGGTTGGTTTTCGGTTTCAATGTAGCGGTGCGATTTCGGTTTTGACCAAAACCGCACCGTTTAGACCTTTATAATGATAAACCACGGTGCACAGCACCACACAATACCACATCGCATAGTGCGGTTTTGGTTTTATATAATGATAAACCGTCGCAGTGTGGTGCGATTTCGGTGTGGCGGTTCAGTGTTGCAATGTGGTTTTGATTTTGCCCAAAATCGCACCGTTGCCATCCCTAAGAGAGAGAGAAAAAAGAGAGAGAAGGGGGTAGGAGATTCTTGTACATGGGTCATTTGCTTTCTAATTTGAAACATAATGGAATCTGCAGATGTAATAAGAGGACATAGGTAAATTATTGAACCTATGTAAATCTCTGTCATTTTTTTGTGGTTTGCTTGTGTGGTTGCATCGTTACTTTACTTTGTTTTATGTATGTTGCTTGTCTTGAGTTGAATTATTTTTTACGATTATCTACGATCGTTTGTTGATTCACTCTCGCATCAGATGATTTAGATTAATGTACCAGTAAACATTATTCTTAATCAGTAAGCCACATTATTTATTTTCCAACATGATCGACCTTGAGAATTGTTCAACGACCCTCAACAAGCTTGCGATCGATCCTCGATACCTCTACCCACCTAGTATCGGGCCTTTAAATCTTTTATACACCTCCATGGGTCCTTAATCTTAGGTCGGTGGTACCTTTATTGCAATCTTGTGCATGCTTATATTGTTATTGTTAATAAATTCCATTTGCTTAAATTAAACCCCAAAATTTTAATTGAATTTTGGGACCTTCTCTCTCCGTGTTGTGACATATGGATCTCTTTTGATGAGCCAGAATTCTTCTCCCGTGTGTGAACATGACTATCTCTTATAAATTTTGTTAAAAATCTACTATAAAGATGACAAATATCAATTAATGTTATTTAATAGTCATTTGATATTAATTGAAAAATTATTAATACTTTCTTTCTCTCTAACAAATAAATCACACCCTAACGAGTGAATCACACTCACTTTAGATTGCACACTTCTTCGGACAGCTATGAATCCTATGATGTCATATGTGACAAATGGCATGCATCAAGTTCATCCGGGCATTTCCTGAGTTTCTTACTAGTCTAATACTAAAATAGAAGCCTCCAACTTATGTTTTGACATGTGACACCTTTATTAATACAGTGTTTAAATATTATGACTTGTCATGTTCCAATAGACGATGATGATTGTTGTTTGAAAATATTTCATATTTTGCTAGCACTTTGTGGAATTTGAATGGTCATGTGTGAAAAAGAGATAAAAATAAAACTATCATTAGTGTAATGTGAAATCAAAAGTAATTAATGAAAACAATCTTAAACCATTCATCTTTTTCATTAACAATTGTTGAGCTGTATGCATATTTTTTTTGCATTAATAATACATTTTAGATATGTGATTATTTAATATGAGATACTTTTAAGCCACCGTTGTTATTCCATACTAGCTTAAAGGAGTCTAGGCATGTGTCACCAAAGTAAATTAGAAGAAAAAAATATATTTTCGGATTTGGAGCCACATGTACACATGTAAACATAATTTTTTTTAAAAAAAACATCACAAACTTGAAACGTTCGGAACAATACACAACGTGGGAATGTAAATATCTAGAGATGGAACATGATCATAACCGACAGATCTTTTAATCCCCTTTTCTCTTTCGCATTATTCCTTCAGAGCAAAGGAATTAAATCTTTAGAGATTGGACACTTCTTGTCCCTTTATAAACCTCGATACCCACCTGCAAAACTCTATCCTCCATAATTCTAACCTGCACAGTTCCGTCCTTTTCGATACAGATGCCAAGATCGATCATGGGTTCCCGGTACATGCATCTCTAGCCATGATATAAAAGTTTTATTTCTCAACCAAAGTCTAAGATCAAATTCATCCTCCTTCTCTCTAAAGATTTATATTTTCAATCCAAGATTTTCAATTATAGTTGTATAAATCTTCTTTGCATAGTCTTTGATGTCAATTTGAGGAACTAAGATTAACATAACCAATTTATTTGGAGTCAATCCAACGAGGACCGTGATAAGCGGTGATGTTCGATATTGGTACGGACCGACGACCAATCAAGTGGGGCAATGGGATCGTGGAATGGGTACGTAGATGATTGCCATGATATGTTGGATCTTGATGTCTTTGAAGAAAATTATTTTTTATTAATTTTTACATGTTCAATCCCCTTTTTGTGGTTAATTTTATTTACATTTATTACTATTTAATGATTTATTCAGATTTTACCATATGATAACGATATGTATGTAATATTTTTTGACATTCTATTTGTTTATTTTATATTTCTTTGATGTGTAAATGTAATATCTAATATTTTTTATATTTTGTAATTCTTTTGATTTCTATAGTCGAGATCAAAATCGAATGATATCGATCTATAATATTTTATTGAATTTATTTTTTTCTATAATATTTATTTGGTATGTTGATCCATAAAATCCTAGATAATTATTTTCGTAACCCAAAAAATATTAAAACACTACAAGCCATGGTTTTGAGTATATAAACATTTCAAATAGTTATTGAACTTCGAAAAACTTGAAATAATTGAATTGTAAAGCATGCACGTAAATCAAGAAAAATGATTAACCTAAACCCATGTCATTTTACATTCCTAAAATTGAATCATAAAATATCGTGGGAATATGGGAACTAGGTAAGTTGACATTTATCACGGTATAGTGTAGTACTTCGAGATATTCATTGGGTTTTATATTTTATTCTAATTCATGGATTATTAAAACCTCACCAAATCGGTTTGTGCTTACAAAATTCACCAATAAAAAGATGTTCAACATAAAGGTTATAATAAGCTTGTCTATGTTATCGAGTATAATTTACAATCCAGTAGACCATATATTTAGTTTAATATAAATTATGTTATTTTTTATATATCAAGTTTGTATATGTGCATGGTGTTTAGTTAGTTAAAAATTTTCACAAAGAATAAATGCTTCCATACTATCATATATTTCTCCATCAATATTTAGTAGCAAAAAATATTTGTGACATTTTTACATATTTTTTTTCCTTAATTACTCTCTTTGACAGTTGCTCATTATTATCTTACTAATAAAATTATCGTCAAATTAAAAGTTTTAGGATTATACCTTTAATAATGAATACTAAAAATTTGATTGTGAATTATTTTCAATCGTATTATGCTAGTTTGTTCTTTATATTTCTTTATATGTTGATCTTTTAGATGACATACATATATTATACATATATTTTTTTATTATTTTGAGTAAGTTGAAGATTTTTATATTTAAAGGTTGATCTTCAAGTTAATATTTGTTCCACTCAAATCTTATACGAAAACACTTGTTTACAATGTGCCTAGCAAATATAGAAATACAGCTATGAAGGATCATGTGGCATATGTTCTCATGGATATTATAAAAAAAATATTGGTATGGTACATGATCATAAGATTCTAAAGAATGACTAATATTTTTCTTTGTAACTTTCGATCTTCAATGCACATTACATTGTACTATATTTTTAATCAAGCGTTAATTTTGAGATGGCCTAGTTGAAACAGAGAAAACATAAGTTGCATACCAAAGAACAAGCTAATATAAAAACTTACTAACAAATTTTCTAAATCGATACAAGTATATACTGATTTGAGAAAATATAATAAAACTAATATAATGTGAATGTTATTCTTCCTGTAATGTTTTAGGTCATAAAAAGGTACTGGTTCTCTAAAAAAAATCAAATACTTCATTACTTTCTTTACTCGCTTAATGGTAACAACCTGATCATCTTAAAACCTTGTGTAGAGTCTTAAAGTCACCCTTATCTAACCTAAATAAATTATAAAAAGTTATAATTAGCTCTCATAATCTGATTGAAACTTATTATATATTGTGTATAAGGTAAAACATGATTCAGATATAGTAGTTTGTAAATTTTTTTAGGTTATCCATTTAGAACCTCAACTCAATTTAATTTGATAAATACTAATTGACTTAAAATATTTTATTCGATTATATTTTATCATTTCGGTATGAATCACGTATTTTTTAATACAATACATAATTACACTTTGTGTTTCAACTCTTAGACCAAAACATCATTAAGAGGTCTTTCTCAAGAAGAAAAATTTTCATGACTCAAGTCATAATAAAAGTCAACACTATTTCTTATGAGATTCCTATTTGTCTTTGGATTAAAAAACATCAGTAACGTAAAAATAATCTTTATATTTTAGGCTCCACAAGGTGAAAATAATGTTTGTATTTTTTTTACAGCAATAATGTTTGTATTTTATGATCACTATTTTTGGGGTTGATATTTTTCTTGTTATCAAGATTCATTTTCTATTGCATGCTTATTTGTCAAGAGTGTCAATAGTAAATGTGCTAAGAAGCTACAACCTTGCTTAGACGAAGAAGTTGCCTAGGAGTCTAATCCAAATTTTACCTCCATTTGATTTGCAAATACTAATATATTGAATCAAATCGTAATAGTTGTCGATGGAGATACTCTTATATGTCAATTTCTTTAAAAAATATGACAAATAAATGTTGTCTGCTTTTGTAAATTATTTAGTCTATTATCTTGATGACTGTTATTTAGTTCACTTAGTTTACAATTATTATACAATATCTGAAAATATTTATTTGACTAGGTTGAAGGTGAAGTGAATAGCTTACGCTAGCCTTTACTTATAGAGCGTAATCCTTCCACTATCACTGGCTAGCCCCATGTGGGACGAAATACTCCTCTTGTGGGTAATGACCATGACGTAGGGAGAGAGTCGTTGTACTTGTTCATATAAAATCTTAGTGGGAAGTAATTCAATATTGCATATGAAATATCGCACTCTCATGGAGGCTTTTGTATGCAGCACACTCTCTGTCATAGCAAACAATAGTTTGATGCAATTGACATTATTGGTTCTGATTGTCATTTTTGCGATCTGTATTATAACCAAGGTCATCCTCAATTTTGCTTTGACCCTGGATTAACACCGAATAATGCCAAATATATAACCTTGATATTGACTTATGTTTTGGTCTTTGATATTGCGATTGAAACTTACACTGGTGTTTATCAACTTGGCCCCTCCCTTTGAGTATGGTGGGTAAGCCATGTATAAGATCAATGGGACACCTGTTATTCACTATACGTTATCTCTCTTTTACATCGCTATTATTTATTATACTATTTACAATTTGTAGGAGAATGGATATGATTGTAATACGACACATGCTACCGTAGTGGGGGTGTTACTTGTTGATTGATCAACAATTCTTTTTTTTTATTAGACTCTTCTTTTTTTCTTTTTTCTTTTCTATGAAGTGCATGTACTACTTTTTGTTTGATAATTGTTATTTGCTGTGCAAGTATTTTATAATTGTTATGTTTATGAGTTTGGATGATTTTATTGCCTCTATGTGACTTTTCACAATTATTATGTTTGAGAATTTGGATTGTTTACATAGAGGTTATATAACAAACCAAATTTTCAAACTTAAATAAATGTGAAAAGTTGTTTGCACATAGGCTATAAAATCATCCAAACCCATAAACATAACAGTTGTAAAATGCTTACATAACAAATAACAAGTATCAAATAAAAAGTTTTGTCAATATCTGGATGCAAAAAAAAGAAAAGAAAAAGGAAAGCTAATAAAAAATAGAACTATCGGTCAATCAATAAGTAACACCCCCACTACGGCAGCTCATATCTGTATTACGTTCTCATTCATCCTCTTACAAATAATAAATAGCATAGTAAAAAAACAACAATGTAAAAGAGAGAGAGAGAGAGAGAGAGAAAGAGAGAGAGAGAGAGAGAGAGAGAGCGCACATAGTAAATAGCAGACATCTCATCATCTCATATCTGGCTTGCTCACCACACTCAAGAGGAGGGGTCAAGAAGATAAGGACCAATGTAAGTTCCAATCGTTATAGCAAAAGTCAAAACCTAAGCCAATATTAGGGTTATATATTTGGCATTATTCGATGATGATTCAATCTCAAAGCAAAATTGAGGATGACCGTGATCAAAATACAAACCACAAAATAATAGTCGAAGCACTAAAGTCGATTGCATTAGACTATTGTTAGTTATGATGGAGAGTGTCATGCATACAAAGGTCAACATTAGAGAAAACAATATTCAACAGACAACATCGAATTGCTTCCTAATGAGATTTTACCTGAACTAGTACAATGGGTCTCTCCCTACATCTTGACCATATACATTCAGTTAGAAGAGGGTCCATACTTGATCCATACCCAATCAGGTTTCGGGTTTTGGTTCGGGTTTCGGGTATGAGTTGGGTATAATTTGTCTATTTTTTTCCTATCATATATTTAATTATTTGAGGATAAAAATCAAGGTATCACAATTGTAATGTTAAGAAGTTCTTTGGTTTCTTATTACAATGGTTTTAGAAAAGTATAAGTTTGGGTAGGAATATTGATTCGGCTAGAATTTGGATATATGACAATGAGTTTAGAGTTTGAACTGTATTATCTAGTATACACAAGTTAGAGAGGCAATCGGGTTTCGGGTTTCGAGTATGGGTATTAAGGTACTCATACCCATGCCCAAAAGTTAATCGGGTAGAGTTTCTACATCCATATGTTTTGGGTACAAAATATGTACCCATACCCAATGTTTCGAGTTGGATTTTCGTCGGATTTTCGGAGTCCATTGCCACCCCTAATTCAAGGTCGTGTTATGCATGTTTGCGACGTTTTAATAATTTCTAATTAATTTATGCAATCTTCAATGTTTATTTTTTTGAATATTTGCACAAGTTATCATCTATATAGGATCCACTGACATTTACTTCGATTTTTTTGCAATAATATAGGGTGTCCGAAAGACACCGATTAGATTTAGTCATCCACGAAATATGTGGATGGCAATGCGGTTTTCGTTTGAAAGTTTACAAACCAAGATAATCAGGCTTGGTCTAGGTCACCTTGAATAGAACCCACTTGGTTGATGTAAAAAGTAAAATAAAAAAAAAAGTAAATTACCCCCCTATATTTAGCTCAAAAACACTTAACCCCCTATATTTTAAAACCAACATTTTGTCCCTTTCAATTCAGTTTTGATAGAATAAAAATTACCAAATGAGGAATTCAAGTAGATGAGAAAAGAGGGTATTGTGTTTAGTTTTCAAACGTTAGGGAGCGATTTGGAACAAAATAAACTATAGAGGGGTTAAGTGTTTTTAGGCTAAACTTCAGGGGGGGGGGGGGGGGGGGGGGGGCAAATTGTAATTAACCCCCCTACCCAAAAAAAAGAAAAGAAAAACTCTAGCTCCTTCCAATTCCTCACCCTAGACCACAATGAAGCCATAGCAAAGCAACTACAATCAAATATTTCCTCTTTTTTTCCCCATCTTTTAGCATCTTGTACGTTCTACTTTCTTTCTTTGTCTACCCATTGCATGCAATTGGGCGGAAGGAAACACCTCCATCAGCATGGAGAAAATATTCAGTGCGCCAGACCCATATGCTGACGTGGTGGGACAGATCGTTCACAACCCTCTGATACATGCACCTCCTAAGGGTGAATGTCATTCAACCCTTGATGCAGCACCCCCCAAAGATGAATTGTGCTAATGCCCTGATTTTACGGCCCCATTATGCCATTAGGAGGTGCATGTATCATAGGGTTGTGAACGATCCGTCCCACCACGTCAGCATATGGGTCCTGTGCACTAAATATTTTCTCATCAGCATGCCCCCGCATCAACAGTAAAACTAGCATAATATCGCTCGAGGTATCTTGGAGGGTTTGAAGGTGTATGGTTAAAGGGTGCTCACAGCCATTGGACGTATGGGTTTCATTAAGGGGCAATGGGGTAATGTAGATGGGATTTAATTGACGGGAACAAACATTTTGGTGATTGTTGAATTCTCAATTGAATGAGTTATGGAGGTAGGTTGGTGGTGCCTTTTTTTATATTTATGAATATAGTCACTCACCACATGACCCCAAAAGTTTTCATGCTCAAAGTTTGTCATCTTGCACCGCATATCTCTCCGATTCAGACTGCATAAGGCTCTTTTTTGGTCATTTCACAGTGTAGATCAATCACCGCCACCTCAGAGTCCAGTGGCCACTTTGTTGGAAATCCATCCACTGGATCAGGATTTCATAGCGAAAGCAATGATATTTAATAACATCATTATTGACGCATGGTCCCATTAAAAGTTTTCATACAAACATGACATATGATATGAACCCCTGCCACAACTAGTGAAACAAAAAGACACTAGAACGAAGAGGGTTTGCGAGTTATACCGATGTCCTTATTTATCCGGGAAAGAAGAAGAGCCTTCTTTCTTCGATGACGATCAAAAACTTATATCGAGCAACGATCCGAGACATCGAGGTCGAGAATCACACAAAGCCGGTAGCTACACAAGGGTCGGAGCCGTGGGGTCATAGCTGTGAGGGTTGGAGGCTGCGGGGACCAAGGTCGTGGGGACCGAAGGCTGCAGGGAAGGTGGTCACGAGGGAAGAAGGCCGTAATGGAAACCCAGTAGCACCTTATCTCGCTCTCTTCTCTAACCTGTGCAAACTTTTTCTGAGTTTAGGTTGTGCACACCCTCCCCTATTTATAGTGAAGGGTTATAGATTTAGGGTTTGAGTGGATATGGTGGAATTGTTGGACCCGAAATTCATAGCTCAAACCGAACCTTAAGTTAGTTGACCTAAGTCCACACTTAGCCTTCCACTAACTTAACCTAGTCTGACTAATCTGCATGGCTACTTAGGGCGCAACACAAACTGCACTCCAATCTTCTTTTATGTTCTCTATTTAACCGGTAATCGAGTTCTTTCAATATCGGTGTTGTGGTTTTCTATGAGTTTGAATGGGGATTTGTTACCTCTCCATGATGGACGATTTACCACATTTCTTAAAACTCACCAACAACTTTTCACCGATAAAGTGATCCTTATTTATCTGTAACATCCTGCTTTACACAGATATTGTATTGTTCGCTTTGTCTGTGCTTGCACGAGGACTTCCCAAGAGGTCACCCATCATAGTATTTCTCTCGTTCAAGCATGTTTAACTACAGAGTTCTTATGTGATCCACAGTGACTCACGGTTTTAAATGCGCCATATTCGATTATGATGAGAAATTATATTTATAGTCCAAAATCTCTCTCTCTCTCTCTCTCTCTCTCCTCTCTCTCTCTCTCCATGCGACTTGGAACTAATTCGTGACCTTAGAAACCTTACTCATCCATATTAGCTTTCCCTGCCTCAGGAGTCTTGCCTATGTCTCTTGGATATTGGTCGTCATATTATCAGTGTTCTAAACTCCTCTAGGTTTACACATAACCGGTTCACTGGGTCTCCCGATCATAAATATCCATCATACACCTTGGTGACCAACTATGTTACATAGAGTCCTTTATTGTGTCCCAACAGTTAACAATCATGCTTTTTCTAATTCATACAAATATTTGAACTCTTTTATTAAATATAAAAGTTCAATAGGGACACACCACCAGGGGATAGGAGAGTTTGCAAAGCAACTGATGCTTTTGGTGAGGAGGTTGTGGGTTCAACTCGTTTTCCCCTCGATTTACTTAATTAGGAGTGAAAGTGGGGGTTCCGAGTGGGTCAGGCTTCACTCTCGAAGGGATTAGTCGAGCCTGAAGCAGGCCATTGCCCGAAAGGTTTCGGGACACCCGTTGATTGTAAAATAAAAAGGTTCACTAGTCACACGCTCAAGCCACATCAACAATAACAATATCTCACTTGACCTAGCGAGGAATTCCACTCTTAATGCCTATAGAATCAACATGCAAAAGCATTGGTTGGTATTGCCTTTGTAAAAGGATCCATCGTGTTATTCAATGATACTACCTTGGTCATCGCGACCTTCCCTTGCTTCTGTAACTTGTAAAAGACTAGTACTGTCCGTGCCCATTGGCACTTGGATGGCCTTCTTCGGCAGCCAAACACTTTCAGCGATGGCGCCCACATTTGGCGGGGGCATCAAAATTCATGTTGTGGACCTCACATTTGGCTAGGGCTCCACATTCGACAGAAAAATACTTTCGACGTTGGTGGTAAAATTAGTTTTGCAATGTCCATATTCGGCGATGACGCCCACAGTCAATTGTAGCGCCAAAGTATTACTCTCTCTCTCTCTCTCTCTCTCTCTCTCTCTCTTTCTCTCCTCTCTTGCAGCTATACTGTTCAACTTTCAAAATCAACTCAGACCTCAAACATGGCAAGTATCTACATACCATTCATGATTAATTATAAATATTTAGAAAGTTTTCATCAACATGTCCAAAAAATACATATGTCTAACTATTAATCATGCCAAAATTGGTTCGTCGGCCCCCACATTTGGCGAGGGCACCCACATTTAATCGCGACACATATGTAAATGATTAACCAGGGAGGTGTCGGGCACAGGAGTGCTGGGAACAAGCATGACAGAAAGAGCCTGGCAGGAACTGGCACGATAGGCATGTGCTACTGGAATGTAACAAAATGAGACTTGCAATATAGTCGTTCTTTTTAAAAAATTATTAAAACTCATTATAGTTTAAATTTGTAGTTCATCAGAAGGAAAGAACCAAAAACATGCCACTGGAGGACTTTGTCGGATGTTTCCATCTTCCCTTAGTAGGAAAGCATTTTACATACCGATGATTTGTTGCACTTGCTTACAGCATAATCGTGCCCTTTAAATGGATGATGTGGCACACCAGGATTTGATCGTAAGCAAGTGTAGCAAATGAATCAGGTAGACAAAAATGTTCTCATTTCCAATCACATCGTCCCATTGCCTGCCAGTCTAGGTTGAGATTGGATGAAATGGACGACTGTGACTGGATCTCACATTCTTTCGGTAAAAGCAAATCACCCATAGACAATGTTGGTGTCACTGGGAGGGCACAAATTTGGGCTTTTCTTCTGCCCACCGTCGAGCCCGGTAGAGCACAACCCATGAAGTTTAGCTCAAGATCACTTAACCCAAAGAGTAATGTTCTTCATACCGTGAGCATTTTTGCTACCCCATTCATTTGCTGAACTTGGTTATGTTTTTCTTTTGGACGAATTGGCAGCCCACCATTGGGCCGTAAGCAAGTGCAACAAATGAATTGGGTAGCAAAAAAACTTCTCTCATCTCCAATCACAGCATTCCTTTGCCTGCCGGTTCGGGTTGAGATTTGATAAACGGATGATTGTAATTGAATCTCACGTCCTTTATGTAAAAAAAAATCAACCAAAACTCGGGATTGGACTCCTCTCTCTCTCTCTCCCCTGTTCGATCGATGGGTTTCAGCGTCGTCCAGACCGGGAGAGTGCAGATCGGGGTCGGCTCTTCCTCTTCCTCTTCCCACCATTGAGGCCGATAGAGCACATATCGCGGTTGGTTCGGGTCGTGGCGGGGGCTTGATCGGGGCCGGACGGCGGCTCCTCTCATGTCCCAGATCACTTCATCGCCCGCCCATGTCCAACCGAACCTCCTACCAAGACTCTCCACAGGAAACGAAAAAAACTGAATGAAAAACGGAAAGAATAGAGATATTCTTTAAAGGTTTTGGGAATACTATACTATATACTAATATGTAACCTTACTCATGTGGTAAATATGAAAGTTGGGGGGCTGTATCTAAAGAGAGGGAGGCAAGGACATGTGGCACCCATAGCTAATTAACCCTTGGCAGGAAAATGCGTGAACAACAGTATCAATACCAAACGTACGCGTCCCTATTTTTTTTTACGTGAAAGCCTTTAATCGACTACTAAAATTTATTTTTTTACAATCGGATCCTTCATTGATTTATTCTTTTATTCACTTAATTCCATCCCTCTATTTCAACTCCGTTTCAATCTTAATCGTTCCCCTTCTCTAGATGATTACCACTCACCCTAATGTTAACTTATCTCAGCCCCTATTTTTTATCCCCCTCCCAACTCCAGACCACGACCGTTCTTTGGGCCCCCCATAAAACCTTCCGTTATGATAGACTAGTAATGCCCGTGCCTATCGGCACACAAAAGATTTCGAGGATGGGGACAATATTTTGAGGAAGTGACAATATTTCAAAAGTGACAATAAAATATTTCGAGAGCGACGACAATATTTCGAGAGAGATAACAATATTTAGAGGGTGATAACAATATTTCGTTTGCCAACTTTTGTTATCAACTCCACGTGATACAGAGTCATTGCCAACTTTTTGCAAATGCCACGTAAAGTTGGCAACTCAAAAGTTGGCAACTTAGTTGGCTGCCCAGCTCTCTCTCTCTCTCTCCCTCCTCTCTCTCTCTCTCTCTCTCTCTCCCATTAATTGATCCATCCATTATTTCTTTTCCTCTCCTCTCTTTTTATTTGAGAGAGACACATGGCATGGGCCCGATTGGGTCACAAGAAGTTAGCCCAAGGATGAAAACACGTGGACAATCACGATTTTGCTAGGCATATCCCCATTCTTTTATAATAAAGCCCTCTAATATATTTTAATTTTATTTTTTTACAATCTAGTCTTTATATTATTTGCTTCTTCCTCCTCTTCAATCTCACCCCTCCATCTTAACTTAATTAAATCATAACCGTTCTTTTTTCCTCTCCTAAGATGAATCACACTCATCCTTAACCCTCCTTTAAATCTCAGTCCCTCTTACCTCCCTCCCAACTACAGATCATGACCGTTGTTTGTACCCCCCATAAAACCCTCCCCTATTATGTAATAGTAATGCCTGTGCCTGTTGGCATGCAAAAGATTTCAAGGACGGGGACAATATTTCGAGGAATGTTACAATATTTCAAAGGTGGCAATAAAAAATTTCGAGAGTCGAGTGTCGAATATTTCGAAGGAGATAACAATATTTTCAGGGTGATAATATTTTAATGGTATGGCAAAACGCAGTCTGCGACATCGACATTCAGTGTTGGCGCCCATATTCAGCAAGGGCAGCTACATGTAGCTAGGGCTAACAATTTTGGGCCCGATACGACCCGACATGAAATTAGCGGGTTTGGGTTAAATGGGTTTGGGTCGTAAACGGGTTGACACGGCTAACCCGTTTAATAAATGGGTCGTGTTCGGGTTTAGGGTCTATGTGGTCACTTTGAGAAAACAATACATTTTAATGATCTCTTTAAGCGTCATTAATTCTCTTCAAACATTAACATTTATTCTAACAAACCAACCATTGACATGGGGAGAGACATAGAGGGTTTCCGTTGGGTTCGGGGTTTCTGGGGGTTCGGAGCGAGGTAGCCGGCGGAGTCATCGAGGTCGTCGGGGGAGACAAGCCAACCATTGACATGGGGAGAGACAGAGAGAGGGGGGGGGGGGGGGGGGGTTCAGAGCGAGGTAGCCGGCGGAGTCATCGAGGTCGTCGAGTTTGCCGGGGGAGACAAACCAACCATTGACATGAGGAGAGACAGAGAGGGGGGGGGGGGTTCAGAGCGAGGTAGTCGGCGGAGTCATCGAGGTCGCCGAGGGAGTCGAGTTCGCCGGGGGAGAGTAAGAGGTTGCCGGGGGACTGTCGTCGAGAGAGAGAGAGAAGAGAGAGAGAGAGAGAGAGAGAGAGAGAGAGAGAGAGAGAGAGAGAGAGAGAGAGATTTAATGGATCCATCGACAGTGCTTTACATCCGATCGAAGCGATGGCTACCTATCTAGATTTTTAATGGATCGATCGGCAGCGCTTCACATCCGATCGAAGTGATGCTGCCTATTGGACTCATTGATCGGTGTGTGAAGCCATGGATCGATCGTACGATCCATAATAGATTAGCTATCAATCGGCCGATTCAAATCTACTTTGGTTTGGGATTGTAAGGGACGACTGTGATGGTTTTGAGGGGGGAGAGAGAGAGAGAGAGAGAGAGAGAGAGATGAGAGAGAGAGAGAGAGAGAGAGAGAGAGCTGGGGTCTCGGATGTGTTCGGGTGAAACGGCTGTGCATGGAAAGAGAGAGATTTAGAGAGAGAACGAATGAGAATCTGTTGTGATCCGGTTGGCTGATGCGAGGGACGGCTGTGATCGTGTGGGAAAAGAGAGAGATATAGAGAGAAGTTCGGAAAGAGAGGGAGTCGAACGGGGCTGCGACGTGCATGAGGACGTGCGGAAAGAGAAAGAGAAATCGAGGGAGAGAGAGAGAGAAAGAGAGAGAGAGAGAGAGAGAGAGAGAGAGAGAGAGAGAGATGAAGATCAGGAGAAGAGATCGCGAGGGGTGCGATTGGGCAGTTAGAGAGAAAACAGGGAGAGAGAGAGAGAGAGATAGAGAGAGAGAGAAGTTCGGAAAGAGAGGGACGATTATGATCGTGTTGGAAAAGAGAGAAAGTTAGAGAGAAAAGTTCAAAAAGAGAGGGAGTCAGACGGGGCTGCGACGAGCATGGGGCCGTGCGGAGAGAGAAAGAGAGATCGAGAGAGAGTCTTAGAGAGAGAGAGAAAGAGATGAAGATCGAGAGAAGAGATCGCGAGGGGAACGATCGAGCAGTTAGAGAGAAAATAGGGAGAGAGATAGAGACGTTCGGGTACGTAGGGATCCAGAGAGGGAATTGAGATGGACGGTTGGTCCAGCTGGGGTCGCGTAAGGGCTAGAGAGAGAGATCGAGGGAAGAGAGAGAAAGAGATGCGATGAGAGAGAGAGAGAGATCGGGGAAAGAGTAAGAGAGAGAGATAAAGAGAGACAGAGAGTCTGAGAGAGAGAGAGATCGGAAGAAGAGATCGCGAGGGGTGCAATCGGGCAGTTAGAGAGAAAACAGGGAGAAAGAGACGTTCGGGTACATAGGGATCCAGAGTGGGAATCAAGAGGGACGGTTGGTACGTGAATGCAGCTTAGGTCGCATGACAGCTAGAGAGAGAGAGAGAGAGATCGGGGGAAGAGAGAGAGAGAGAGACGAAGAGAGAGAGATGGGGGGAGGGAAAGAGAAAGAGCTTGTGGGAAGGTCGCAGGTTTTCTCGGGGGATTGGGACAGAGGAGAGAGAGAGAAGCTGCAGGTTAGAGAGAGGATTGGGAGGAGCTGCGTGCATGGGGTTAGCTCGGGAATGGCTGTGATCAGGTTCGGAGAGAAGAGACTGCTGTGATGAGGTTCGGTTAGAAGAGAGTGTTATGCAGTGCAGAGTTCCCACTTTTCTCGGGGATTCTCGAACGTGATGAGGACGGTTGGGAGGCCATCGGTTTGGAGGCATTTAAGGGGAGGATTTTGATCCGTTCGATTAGATCGGATGGTCTAATATGGTGAGTGCAATTATGTGGGAAGGGGGGACCAGTATAGGTACGTGGCAGCCATACAAAATTAATCCTTCGCAAGAAAACTCGTGAACAATCAGATTAATACCAAATATATCCTTATTTTTTTACATGAAAGCCCTCCCAATGGTTATAAATATTTTTTTTGTACAATCGGGTCATTCCCTCATTTATTTCTTCATTCACTAATTTCAACCCTCCATCTTAACTCCATGCAATCTCAACTGTTCCTCCTTACCCAGATGAATCACACTCACCCTTACATTAGCTTATCTTACCCCCTCATTCTATCTCCCTCTCAAAGACAGATCCTGACCGTTCTTTATACCCCCCATAAAACTGTCCCCTATTATATAGATGTGATATTTTCGCTCGATGTGTTTGCCTTTGTGATGATGCCTTGGCTTAGCTTGATAAATATAGCTCAGGTCGTTCCTACTTTTGATTAAGGCCCCCATTTTGATAGGCACCCCTCGGAAGGGTACGTCTCCGCTCTCCCTTTCCCTTCCCCTTCCCCTTTCCCCCTACACCTCGCTCTGATCACCCCTGCATTTGAACTTCTATCCCTTTACTCTTCATCCATCCTTTCTTCTAAGAAGGGAGAGAAGAGAGGGGGAGGAGGAAGAACGAGAAGAGAGGGGAGGGAGGAGGAAGACGCATGAATATAAAGTTGCCTCTGTGGCATCGTAGTCACATCCAATATTTACTTTTTTTTTTAATTGGTCATTAGCAATTTGGAGTAGGGGTGGCAATGGTCGTGTCGGGTCGAGTTCGTGTCGTGTCTAGTTTCGGGTCGTGTTCAAAACCCCTAGACTCGGACCCGACCTGTTTAACTAATCGTGTCTAGATCCTAAACGAGTACCCGACCCGTTTATAAACAGGTAGACCCGATAAGACCCGTTAGACCTGTTTACAATATGGGTTTATTCAGTTGACCCGATCCGACTCGACCTGACCCGACCTACCCCGATAGACTCGTTGATACTGTATATTACAGTATCGGATTGCGGGTAAATCTGACCCAACCCAATCCAACACGACCCGTTGAATTTTAAACGGGTCTTCCCGGATCTACCGTGTCCTGACCCTAAACCCGGACCCGACCCGTTTATTAAACAGGTCTATCATGTCGACCTGTTTACGACCGCAACTCGTTTAGCCCTGATCCAGACCCGCTAAATTCGTGTCGGATCTGCGTGTCGGGTCCGAAATTGCCAGCCCTAATTTGGAGCGTCACGGGTGCAAATAGCGACATCCATTATATATTTGACGACAACAGCAACCGATCGATTTTTTCTCCGATCTCCCCGATTTCCCCTTTACCATATCCCTCGCTGGTTCGAGGGTTTCTTCTAGCCGCCGCCTGGCGATCGATCTCTACGGTTCCCGTCGGACCCTATCTTGGAGCGCCTCATGGTTTATGCTATTCGATTCGGACGTCTAGGGTTCCTCCTCTCAGATCCCGTTCTAGATTTCTAGGGTTACGGTGCTGATCGATCCGTTCCCACCATTATAAACGTCATGGAAGAGTGTGAAATCGATCGGAAGTCTTCGTCAGCCGCCGATCTCTCATTCTTCGGGATGGAGAACCCGATGGAGGGGACAAGTGTCAGCGACGCGGTCTTGGAGCACGATCTCGAAGCTAGGGTTTCAGAGGGCGTCAGGAGGGATTTTTCAGGATCTATGGAGTCATGGTCTGGTGGATTGGGGATGAAGATGGATGGGGGTAGGGTTTCTGAGTCCGAGGCTTGGAATGAGGGCGAATCGGGAAGCGATAGTTCACAGATGGCACCATATTCTTCCAGTTCTTCTCGAGAGGCTGCATCGGCGAATTTGATGCATGGGCTCCAACCCGGCGACATGGTATGGGGGAAGGTGAAGTCCCACCCATGGTGGCCTGGCCACATCTTCAATGAAGCCTTCGCCTCGCCTTCGGTCCGCAGGATGAAGAGAGAGGGGCATATGCTGGTCGCCTTCTTCGGTGATAGCAGTTACGGGTGGTTCGATCATACTGAGCTCATCCCCTTCGAGCCCCACTTCTCTGAGAAGTCAAAACAGACAAACTCTCGGACTTTTGTCAAGGCTGTCGAGGAGGCAGTCGATGAGTTAAGCAGGAGAGGTGCCCTGGCTTTGGCCTGTCGCTGCCGGAACCCTTTAAACTTCCGGCAGACAGGTGTTCCCGGCTACTTCTCGGTTGACGTGGCGGGATATGAACCTGGTGGGGTCTACTCTTCGAAGCAAATCAAGAAGGCGCGAGATGACTTTGTGCCAGCCAAGGCGCTCTCCTTCGTGAATCAGTTGGCAGTTACGCCTCGGAGAAGCGAGTATAGTAAAGGGATCGACTGGATTAGGAGCATGGCGACACTTCTCGCATATCGAAGGGCGGTTTTTGAGGAGTTCGATGAGACGTATGCACAAGCCTTTGGGGTCCAACCAGTACGGCCCTCTAAAAATGAGCCTGGCATGCCAGATCAAGCAGGCAGGATTACTCCTCGAGGTATTCATAGCTATATGCCTTTCAGCCACGGTGTTTTAATGTTTTCAATGGATAATAACCTGTATTTAAACCTTTTAAATTGTGAGTTGGTGCGAAATAAGGTTCTGATTGATATAAATTACAGAGAGAAATGGTCATACACATTATTTACAATGATAATTCATATTCTATGTTCAATAGCTGGTGTTCAATTTTATATTCAGTAAGTCTTGCTTATTTTTTGCCTTCCCATTTTTGTCTACATGGTATTAAAGACGCTTATGTTCATGGGAAGGGTTTTGTTGCCTAATTAATCACGCCATTGTAAAGAAAGCACCAATCATTCTTGGTGGACCATATACCTCTACATTTAATAAAAAAAGAGGGTTAATTACATGAAACCCCCTTAACTATTCCCGTTTTCATGTTTACCCCCCCCCCCCCCCCCCCCCCCCCATCCCCCAACTAAAAAACCATACACAATTCCCCATCTACTATGAAATATGTTCACATAGCCCGTTACGTACAAGTTCAATTTGTACAGAAAATGGCAAACGATCATGTTTTCTATCAATGATTTACCCCCATAGACAGTTCAGTGGTGTATTTTGTTCAATTTTTTTTTTTTTTTGGGGGGGGGGGGGTAACGTGAAAATGGCCAATAGTTCAAGGGGGTTTCATGTAATTTACCCCCAAATAAAAGGATATGTGGATTGTTACTTATGTTTTGGACAATAATTCGTAGTAATAATTACACGAAGTTGATAGGTATCTTTGAACTTGAACTTGAAGTCTGGATTTTTTGAGCACATCGTGAATTCATGATAAGATCAAACATCGATAAAACCATAAAATGCTTGATAGTTAACCCCATTGTTGAAAAGAGTATGATTACCTTCCATTCCCATTGTCGAATCGACTCCCATTACTTGTTGCTCATGATGTAGTATGGTCCGTGCAGAATGTTATACTTCTATCAGAATACGACTATACTACTAATCGATCATTTGTGAATAACCTTTCGACAAAATGTCCACATGCAATATGAAATCTTAGATGTTTTATCTACATTTATACCCTCATATTTTAATGTGTATTGACAAGTTAGTTTCTGTTTCGTAGTATTCCATCTTTTCCTTTTAATTTCCAATGTCTTTAGAGAGGTACCATTTGAGAATTCTAATCTAGAAAAGAAACTCATGATAGGCACATTTTCTAACATCATTTGGGGTCTACAAACAAAAAAATGACCTAACCTACTCAAGGTGATCCAGGAGACAATTCACTTGCCTTCATTTGGATAATAAGTACTTATGACACCCAAAATTAGGGTCATCAATGATGGAAACTATGCCCCTGGCATCATACGTATTCTAGTCATATTTATGGATAATCTGCATATCTTTCAAGATATCATGCTGCTTTTATGTTTTATGTTTTGATGACTCTTTGTTGCTGTCAGTGTTTTTTTTGTTTCCCTTTGCCTAGTTAACTTTTTGTTTACTTGGTATTGATCACCTTGTATTTTTTTTTTGAATCTTTTGTCCTCCTTTGCATAGTAACAAGTAACAACTTTGTTGTTTGGGAATAATTCTGCGAGTGGGCAAAATTCGGAGTTTGGAAAAAATCTGGAAAGTTCGGAATGAGTTTGGCAAATGTTCAGAAAATAAATCATAAAAATCTTATATAACACTACTATTTTGCATAAATGGATAACAAAACATGTATTTTTAATTAAAATTAAATAAATATCATACAAAAATAGTCAAATTCATGATCCCTTTGTAAAATTCGTGAAGAATTCGGGTATTATTCTGGCAAGCCTTAGGGCACCGAATAATTCTGAGAACAACTTGTTTGCCTTTAAGTTCACAAATTATTCACGAATTTTTCAAAAATTTGGAGAATATTGTTACTATGCTCCTTTGAAGTTATACTAAAGCTATTGAAATTATTCTGTAGGCGGTCTTTGCTATGATTTGAGACTTGAATTCAAAGTGGTTTAGGTTTGCTTCCTTTTAAATCCAACAAAAAGCGTAAAAAGTAACTCTGAAGATGTGTCCCTTATTTATTGAAATGCAGAGATATTTAAGGTTATACTAAGTTGGTGTTGTGAGAGCAGCATGGTCCAATTTCCTACAGTGCGTTTCTTGAATATGTTACTGTAAAAACACCATCTATTTATCGTGGCCAATGAAAATAAAAGTGACCTTCCAAACAATTCCTATCTCCTGATTATGAAGTAGAAGATGGTTATGTACATTTTATTTCTTATAAGTCTAACTTCCTGGCTTTACATAAAATGCAATGCTATTTGGAGCTTCCTCTAATTGTAGAGTGCTAGACACTGCCAGATCATCTGGAAGTTTTTTTCCATTTTCTTTGTGATACTGGTAGCCATAAGTTCTTGATATCTCACCAAACAAGTAAGGTGGTTGCTGTGTAAGCGGTGATGCATTTTCTTGACAACTCACTTAATGACATTGCCATAGGACCCTTGACAATGATAATGAAATTACTCCCATCGTTTCCATTAACCATCATCATGATCTAGGCATACTTAAGCACTCAGTCTACTCCTATTTGCAAACAAATGATTACGACTTCAGCACTATGTTAAGTTTATGTTGCCTGAAGTATGATGGGCCATATTATGAAAACTTGAGGGTGCTATCACTTATTGGGCACTAGGGCAATGTTGCGTGTGTGGGCCTATGTACAAAAGGCGGGTATGGCAGTGGAGGGTGCGTTTTTTCGGTCGGGTGAAGGTGGCTAACACACGGTTTTCTCCCGTTTTGACCCTAGTAGATGTAACCCTCTTAAGGCTTTTTTTTTTTTGTTTCTAGTATAAAAAGAAGAACCATATGTTTCTATAGAACAAATATAAGAAAGGCATAAAACTTTTTAGTGTAAACGATTATTCACATAGCCTTTTCTCAAATTTTCAATTATAAGTTCTTAAGAGCAAACCAATCCTTTTAATTCTTTTGGCAACCATTTTTAACAATAAATTTGTATGTTTCAAGACAATAGAACACCTTGTTGTTTCGACCTTGTTATATATGTGATCTGACAAGACGGATATGTTCCTGGCAAACGTCATCCATGGCGAACGTCATCCATGGCGAACGTCATATTTGATATTTGTTAACTAATTAAATACCATACTTGGGTGGTTTTTTGTGATCCTCCACTATTTTTGAGAGGAGGTAGGTGGTGAGTGATATGATTGTCCTTCTCGGTGTATTTTTGAGAAGAGGTAGGTGGGCATCAAATATGCTTTTCAATTTAGCGGTTAAGATGGATGGCCGATAAAGCTAGGATTTGATGCCCCAACAAATTTTAGAATGCGTTGATTTTTTTGTGGACATTCTTTCTAAAGTAAAGTGATCATTTTCATAAAAATTCAGCACATTCTAAACATTCTAACATCACTAATTCACCGAATGTTATAGGGTAGTCCCTACGACGCTGTCGTAGGAACCCATCACTCATATATATATATATATATATATATATATATATATATATATGGAAAAATGTTTCATCTTTCATTGGTCTAGTGAATTACTAGACCAAGGGCCCAGATGACCACCATACAAGTTTTAAAATTTGTTGAAACTTGATGAGTGTGTTATCTAGGGTAAGGTGATCATCCTCACAAAAAATCAACAAATTCTAAAACTTCTAATGTCATCAAATGTTAGAAGCTTTACCGATAGTCCATTGTTACCGTTAATTTTGCTTAGCACATTTGATGATCGTAGAAGTATTAGAATTTACTGGTTTTTGGTGAGGATGATCACTTTATCCTAGATAACACACCCACCAAGTTTTAGCAAATTCTGAAACTTGTAGGGTGGTCATCTGAGACACTGGTCTAGCAAATTCGCTATGCCAGTAGTCATCAAATTCTAAAACCTCTAGGTAGGTTTCTCACTGGATATATATATATATATATATATATATATATATATATATATATATATATATATATATAGGGATAGGATCCAGGGACATACTACTTTGCCACAGAGTTAGACACGCATCTCCAAAACCCTAGATAGAGGTTTCAGAATTTGTTGATTTTTTATGAGGGTGATAACCTTGCCTTAGATAGCGCATCAGCAAAAAATCAACGCATTTTAAAACCTATAGACTAATCAAATAGTCCCTTCAATTTAACGGTTACAATGAACGGTTGATAAAGCTTTTTAGATTTGATGCACCTAAAGGGTTTAGAATGTGTTGATTTTTTATGGATGTGCTATCTAGGGGAAGATGATCATCCTTACAAAAAATCAATAAATTCTGAAAACTTCTATTTAACGATTTGAATGATGTATCTAACTCTGTGGCAAAGTAACGTGTCCTTGGATCCCGATCCATATATATATATATATATATATATATATATATATTTATATATATATGAAATGGTAAATGAGTTGCCAGTGTATTTCGGCGAAATGGGAGTAGCCCTTAAGAGTTTTAGAATGTATTATTTTTTGTGAGCATAAGCACCTATGCTAGATAGAACACCCACAAAAAATCAGCATATTCTAGAATTCCTAGAGGCATCAAATGTTAGAAGTTTTATCGAACGTCTGTTGTAACCGTTAAGATGAAATATAACATTTAATGCCCTTAAAAGTTTTAGAATGTGATGGTTTTTTGTGGGTGTTCTATCTAAGAAGGTGCTTATGCTTACAAAAAACCAGCATATTCTAAGACTTCTAGGAGCATCAAATAGGCAGCCCATTTCGTAGAAATAGGCCGCTACATATATATAGGCATACTAGAATGCGACATGCAATACGTGTGGCACTGCACGTCAGCCGTCTGATGCACCGCTGCGTGCATGCGATGCACGCAGTGAGTGCATCAGACGACTGCGGTGCGATGCGGTGCCGCACGTACTGCATGCCATATTCCTCTCTCTTTCTCTCTCTCTCTCTCTCTCTATATATATATATATATATATATATATATATATATATATATAGGAAACAGGAAATGAACCAACAACCTATTTCCACCGAAATTGGCTAGCGTCTCCTTTCTGACCTAGTGTTTTTTTTTTGTTTTGTTTTAGGATCATATATCTATTGTTAAATGATCTTCCTTACGAAAAATAATCAAATTTGAAAACCTTTAGGGGGGTCAAATATGTTGATGGTTTACAAGTTACAACCGTATATTTCACCCATTAATATAAAATGCGTATTTGACCCTCCTAGAGGCTTTCAGATTTGTTGATTTTTTACGAGGATGATCATCTAACCATAAATAGATGATCCATAGAAAAAAAAATCCTTTAGGTGAGAAATTAGCCACAAGCCAATTTTGATGGAAATAGGGTGGCAGCTCATATCTCGTATCCTCATATATATATATATATATATATATATATATATATATATATATATATATATATATATATATATATATATATATATATATAGACACACGCACACGCACGCACTTACATGACTGGGGATTTGGTGTACCTTACCATAGTGTAATGGTTTGGTTTAACACCATATTATAAGCAAATACATGAAGACTATATGGACTAACTCAACATATTAATAATGAAAGAATACATGGAAAGTATATAAATGGTACACCTTACACCAATGCCCAATAATCTCTTTTACACAACAATCATGACTTACACAAAAAGTTCAGCTAAATTATATAATTGATTGCCGATATCCTTCGATTGACATGGATGATGTTTGTTGAAAAATATCTGTTTTTTTTTTTTGCAAATTTGATCAAATGAAAATCCCAGTCCTCCACTCTCCAACTTATTAGTCAAAACCGTGTAATCGAAAGAGAGAAATCTACTATACTCCACAGTACATATACCTGCCTCGTACAAACCACAATATTGTGCAGTTATGGGTGGACACTTCCAATGCCGTCAAGTGTGATGTGCGATCACACTTTACAGGGGGAATAAATAGGCCAAAATAGATTAACAAATAAATAATGTAGCCCTTGGGTAGAACATTGAATTGTGCGATTGTACAATGAGTTGTGTGACCACTCATCCCCATGGGCCATAAACCAGCTGTTGGGATGCACAGCTGCACAGTATAGGTTGTGGGACTGGCAGACTGCAGAATGCGCGGCTGTCATTGATCCTTATGCGCACATGCGGTGTTTACACGGCCATAGGCACGGTTGTGCATTGCATATGCCACCTCATTTGACTTCACAGGTTGCATCTGGCCACTTGAGGTGGTATTGGCGGTGGCATGTGTAGCATGATTCTGCTCTAGATGGTTCTGTTGTGCATTACTTCGTATATTTGGTGGGGAAGGTGAAGGCCTTCGGATGGGGAGCCTTTCACTATTGTCTGTAGGGAAAGATTCCTATGTTTAGGTGGGAATATGTGGAGTGTCGTTTCTACCGTGATGTTAATAGTCGTGGAGACGATCTTTAATTGTCAGTGAAGCTTAACATGTAACCATTTATAGGCCGCCAATTATGTTAGGATGGAGTGCATATCAAAATGATGGTACCATCAACTTCATCATCATCATCCAAAGCCTAATCCCACAGGACGGCGTTAGCTAAGAACGATGGTATATAAAGAATGGATTAGAACCCTCCATAACCAAATATTCGGATCAAAGACACTTTTTTTTTCTTCTTCTTCTTTCTTAATCATGTTGGTGGTCTGGTAATTCTGCTTCAATTTCTCTCTTGATTTGTGATCCAGTCCCATTGAGCCATCTTCTCTTCTGTTTGATATAGGCCGGCTACTACTCGTGGTGGCGTCGAGCCTTTTCCCTGATGAGGATGGACGTCCCCTGCTGTTCAACCCAGCTACACACATTCTCTCATCACCAATAAAAAAGATCGCCCCATTTCTTTCTTTCGGTCACCTGGGACGGGACCGCCGTTCGATGTTATTTGTAATTGTAACCTTATTTGTAATTGTAACCGAGATCGACGGGATAGATCGAGCTGCTGATATGGCCCGATTTTATTTGTTGGAATTTGGGGATATAGTAAATCTGACCCGTTGAGTGTTAAGTCGATCGAAGGGTGGGCCCCATGCAGGGCGAATCTGTTGATCCCATGCGTCCATCAATCAGTGACAATTCTAGGCCCTTGAATGGTTATGGAACCCACCTAGAATGTTTTAATCTTTTAGAGAGAGAGAGAGAGAGAGAGAGAGTCATGTGTTTCCCACCTGTACGTTGAAGTGGCTCGTTATTTCCAATTCCTGTAGAATGAAATACTGGGAGCAATGAACCGGCTACCTCAGTAGCGGATTGTCGTGCTTCCAGGTCCTGACGGGTGTCGGAACCTAGTTGTGTTTCTGGCAAGGGGCGATGATGGGTGAGACCCTGAATCAAACCACCTTCCTCACGCCGCTGCTCGCCTTTGTGGGTTCCACGCTTCTGTTCGCCTTTGTGAGTTGAATATGACGCCAGGCCTTGGCCACTAAAAATATCTTGGTTCACATGGGTTGGTCCGCTCCCTTGATTCCACGTGCCTACTTCGTCAAGTAGTGCCAACCTCCAGATCTTTATTTGGCCAAGTTGATTATTTGGTCAAATCCGAGTTTATTTTTTTTTAAAAATCGTCTAAACAAATATAATAAGTAAGTGCGTATGGGATGTAATATAACATTTTTTTTTTCTTGCAAAAAGAAAAAAGTTTTTTTTGTTGTAGTATATCACTAATGCTGAGGTGGATGTTTGAATTACCATGTAAATAAACGGGGTGATAACCTGTGGTGGTTGCCACGTGTTCAATCCGGTTAATACTTTATGCGGTGTAGACCAAACGTTTGATGTTATGCCTGCCTCTCTCTCTCTCTCTCTCTCTCTCTCTCTCTCATCTAATGGCCTATCTTGGTACTCTCAGCAGCTCCCCTCAGTGGCCCACTTGTGATCGCGGAGGCCTTGGGCGGCAAGAAGAGCCCCGGGAAATCAGCCCCCAAAGCCTCCAAGGCCCCGTCGTCCAAGAAGAACAAGTACGTGCTCAAACGAAGGGACGAAACCCCGATCACCGGCCTGCCTCTTCTGGACTCCCCCACCTCCGTCCAGACCGGTGGGACCACCGCCGGAGGATACCACTTCGACCTCGCCCCCGGCCAGCAGCCCCAGGCCTCCGTCGTCATCTCCTCCTTGCCGGCCTTCAGGGAAGCAGCAGCTGCAGTGTCGTCATCCTCCCCTAGCAGCAGTTCCCACATCGCCGCGCACCACGGTGACTACGTGCTGCAGAAGAGAGCTCCCGCTGAGAAACCGCCGCCGCCAACTCAGGCTCTAAAAAGACATGAAGCAGGCAGAGCTAGCGGGCATGGAGATACTACGGATCCAGCGTGGAAGGAGCGGGCCGCAGGGCCGATTAGCAAAATGGAAGCTTCCGATGCACAACAGGGTTTCCGTACACCGGACAAGCCGGTGGCCCATCCGGCCGCCAAACCCCAGTCAGTGTGGGAGGATTTCGATGATTGGATGCTGAAATCACAGCTGCAGCCAGAGGCGCACACAGAGAAACCTGGAAGAGCGGGGAGGTTGGAGAGCACTGAACCCACAAGTGTAGCCGTAGGGTTTGATGAGAGCAAATCGGCGGTGAAACTAGACTCTCCCGTTGGTGTAGTCGATGCCGGGAGTGATGTTAGGCATGATGTGAAACCACCAGTCGATCCAAAAGATAAGGCGGGAACAAAGACGTCTGAAGTTTCACCTGGAGTTCGATCAGCTGAGGGCGGGGCAGGAGTTGCTACTGTTGGATTGGAGCCACGACATGGAAAGCCTCAAGATTCGAATGTTCTTGAGGATGATTCGACCAATAAGAGGTCTCGGAAACGCTCAACTGATGACACTGGGGATGTGAAGAAGAAGAAGAAGAAGAAGAAGAAAGATACAGCTGGCATCGAGCGCTTGGTGATTCCCAGAGAGGAGGAGCCTAACAGAATAAAAGCCGGCAAGTCCATTGGCGTAGGCCTTGGTAATGCAGAGCTTGCTCAACCCGAGTTGCAGAGTCCCTATGGCCCGACCGCTCCACCGACCAAGCTGGATACCGAGACCCTAGACCTGAAACTCCCTCAGCTCGTGGCCGACTTATCAGCGCTTGCACTGGATCCTTTCCATGGAATCGAACGCGATGCCCCGAACATTGTCCGCCATGTCCTCCTCAGGTTTCGCTCCCTGGTGTATCAGAAGAGCTTGATTGCCCTTCCGTCCGGTGAAACTGAGGAGGTCCAAGCAGTCAGACCCATTGCTGTACCGTTGGCGTTCGAGCCTGGAGCTGGCGACATTGCTTCTGGTAAAGGTTTGAAGGTGAAGAGGGAGCTGGCAGCCTCGTCCAAGCCATCCAAACCCACGTCCAGGCCTGATGATCAGACTATGATTGGTCGGAAAAGGGGGCCGTCTGATCGACAGGAAGAGATGTCAGCGAAGAGGATCAAGAAATTGAACCAGGTAAGGGCATTGCCCGGTGAAAAGAAGGCCAGGATCGGCCAAAAGGCTCCAGAGGGGGAGCAGCGAGCTCCGGTGAAGCCTCTCACAGCAGCAGAGCCAGTCAAGAAGCTGGAGCCCCCACCGGTCCCGAGAATTCCTCGCCCGACATTTTTAGTGATGAAATTCCCACCCAGATCTACGCTGCCGTCGGTCGCTTCGTTGAAGGCGAAGTTTGGTCGATTTGGAACGCTCGATCTTCAGGGTACCCGTGTGTTTTGGAAATCGTTTTCCTGCAAGGTCTTGTACAAGTACAAGTCTGACGCTCAGGCTGCGTACAACCACGCCAGGAACAACGACCTCTTCGGCCAGGTGAAGGTGGAATACGCTCTTCGAGAGGTCGAAGGTGCCCCAGAGCCGCTCTCCGACCTTGGGAAGCGGCGGCCGGATTCTCGCGCTGATGATGGCGCCCTCTTCAGGCAGGGGAACCGGAATGGTGGTCAGATGAGTCAGCTGGGGCCGCTGTTATTTCACCAGCAACAGCGGCAGAGTTCAGTCCAGCTGAAATCCATCCTGAAGAAGCCTGGCGACGAGACCACCCCCCCTGGCGGTGGCAATGCGAAGGAGATCCCACGTGTCAAGTTCATGCTGGGTGGTGACGAGGCGCAGGTGGTGGCTGCTGCCAGTAACAACAACAATGGAGGTGTCAGCGGGAATGGGGAACCTATTAGCAAGAATCAGAAATCTGTCAACTTCCTTCCACCGCCACCACTACTACCTCTCCCCAATCTTCCACCATTGAATCCTTCCCCATCACAACCCTCCCATTTGGTAGGTCTTCAAAGGTTTCCGCCCCCCCGGCCGCCACTGCTACCCTATTCAGAGCCGCCGCAAGTTTCTCTTTCGCCGCCACCGCCCCGCGTTGCGGACGGTGTCTTAGGCCGCGGCCCTGCACCGTTCCACGACGAAGCATGGCCCCACCACCTCCCACATACTGGTGAGGCGGTGGGGAGGGGGAGGAGCAAGGCGGACATCTCGCATCAGATGCTGAGCCTCCTGCGGAGGTGCAGCGACATTGTGGCCAATCTCACGTCCTCGTTGGGCTATGTGCCTTACCACCCTCTATAGGATTTGGGTTGGGCCAATGTAACAGACTCCCAGTGCTGCTGCTGGTGAAATGGTTCACCAGATAGTGGATACCTGGCGGTCGGCTTTCACCTTGATTCCTTGGCTTCTGCTCCGATTCCGGGCTTTCATGACCGTTTCCGTGGTGTGATCCCGATGCCACACTGGGGCTGCCTGTAGTAGCCCTTCATCTTTCACTGGGGTCATGTACAACTCTATTGCTAGGCTTTGTATGGTGGTGGTGGTTTCAAGCATAATCCTTTTATGCTGAATGTCGAACAATCTCTAATGTTGATTGTGTTTGGTGCAACATGAATTTCTTATTTAAGTTTGGTGCATCAGAATAGCTGAAGTCAATCCAATAAACCCATTAGCTTTAGTGTGATCTCATCACATTTATATACTATTATTGTTTTAAATAAAGGGTTGGGAATATACTTATATATGTTATCAATTAGTGATCGAACGGTTACTTATCGAGATTGTTTCCGGACGGTCAACTCTAGGCTTGAGCTTGGCTTGACTAGTAACTGAATGGCTTCTTTGCGAGACACTCATGAACAATTCGGTCTGTTTGCGGCCCTAATCCATTGTAAGTAGATTGACTACTAAAAAATACTAAAAAAAAAAGCTTGATGCAATTCGATAAAGTGGAAATAAAGTCAGTGGTAATATGCTATTTGCAAATATACGTATTTTTGGGATACTAAAAATAATACCTGACATGTGATTTTTTATTTATTTATTTTCTTGATCATTAGGATGGGTGAACCCAAGTTGACCAAGTTCAACTCTTGTTTGAAGGTGCCACATCGCACCTTTTTAGAGGGGTGGGCCCGTATGTATGGTGGAGGGGAGGACCATACTCTATTTCTGTATAAAAGACCCTCATGACAATACCTAAGGAATGTCTACTTATACCCGTATTGTCGGAAACAGTGTCATTCCAAAAAGGGTAGGGCTATATATAGCCTACGAAATACCAAAGGCAGCCCCAATTGAAATAAAAAAAAAACTAAATATGTCTCGTATCATCCATGCTCTTTTGTTAAGGGCAACTTATGCCTGTTAGGTTGAACCATGAGATTCTAGGTAGCAACTCGATTTGTCAAAACCTGGTTGGATAAAAAAAAATATTTTATTTAAATTATAACTATATGTTTTGATATCCATTTATGCAAAATAGCTAATGTTATATTAGATTTTTTATGATATATTTTTCTAAACTTTTGCATAGCACATTATGTATTTTTGGAGTTTTTTCGAACTCCGAATTTTATCCCCTCGTCGAATTATTCCCGAATGCCGAATTTAATACTATGGTTGGAGAGGTTCCATGTTCGACTTCCGATATGGACACATAGAGCGAACTTGCCTTTAAAACCGCTCTTACCTTGTTCGCACATGCAACTCTTGGCCGTTGATGATGTCACGCTCACAAGATTATGAAATTTAATAAAAATAGTACGTAGTTATGCTGCTTTTTTCGTTTTGATCTCCAAACCTCTTTGAGCTCACGCTTTAGCGCCATGTCTTTGGTTGCCCGACCGGTCCATAAAATAAAAGGGTTTTTGACCTTGCCTCCAAGTTAATTGGGGTAATTAAAAAGTACCCCCTCCGGTCTTAATTTTTAAGTCTTATCCCTTGTTGACTGTAAATCAATATTGTCTTTTGTAAAAGAAAAGTGATTTTTAGGGGGGATAAGGTGAGAAGGGCACTTTTTAGTTACCCCTATTAAGTGGGGGGGATAAGGTAAAAAAAAGGAAAAGAAAAGGTTTTAAGTGTTGAATGCAAGTTTTTGAACTTTGGTATAGACTGTTGTGGCGGCTGAGGCATAGAATGTTCTAAAGCCAGCAGGAAGGATTTCAAAGTCTCTCGATTCCCCCTCTAATCCACTCACATGCCACTAGTGTCATACCACTGCGTCAAAGATGGTGTTGGTGGAGCCCCATGTGATAGCAACAGTGATATGTGAGAGCAATAGAGGGGGAATTGAGAGGATAGGAATAAAGAGGATCCGGTCCCCCGTGACATCCTGCCACCCACCTGACCACAACGGCACAACGGCTGAGCGCTTTGCTTAGGAGATGTAACGACCGCGTTCCGTCCGCGTACCTAAATCCGGCCTTCTACAGAATTACCATACGTACCCTTATACCGATACCCGCTTGCCAAACATTATTATTACATAAAACTCCTCACTTCGAAGTTTTATTAATAACCGCAACATACTTTCACATTTAGTTAACACCCCCCCGGGTTTTGTGTAGCATCTTGATGTAGCCATTTGGGCGGTTATTATTGAATGTCAGAAAATGTTAGGTGTTTATTTATAAATCTTAAAACCAGGAGGTGTTTAATGCAATATAAATAAGGATTATTTTGACTTTGCCCCCTACATTTTTGCCTTTGAATTAGGCTTTAACCCCCATATATTCATTAATTGGACTTTACCCCCCAAAACTAACTGTTCCGTCAGCTCACCCACCTAAGAGAAAGATGAGCTGACCCAAAAAGAAATATAGTTTTGGGGGGTGATGTCTAATTAATTTTGGAGGGTAAAGTCTAATTAATATAATAAAAATATGATGGAACAGTTAGTTTTGGAGGGTAAATTCTAATTAATATAATAAAAATATAGGGGATAAAGTCTAATTCAAGGCAAAATTTGGGGTCAAAGTCAAAATACTCCTATAAATAATTGTCAGGTAGGTGAATGCAAAAACCCCAATAAAGAATGCTCGCATCGGAACTGTATGCGGTGAGTTTCTTTCTTGTGAAGTCTAGAAGTCATTCGATGCGCCGCTGGCGCGGACTCTTTCTCGTGACGCGTCCCCTTAATTGGACGTCCTGGATCAATTGTCATCGGATCTGATGCTGCCACGAGGATCAGAAAGTCAACAAAACGTGGCTCATCGTGTAATTTCCTTACCGTGTTCCCTCGGAACCGCGTATGCGGATAGTCCCTTCCGAAACTACGGACAATATAAAACCACCTGGCCTTTCGCATTTCATCTGTTCATCTCTTTCTGCAAATCTTTTTTGGTAACCCTCTTTCTGCAAATCACAGCCCAAACCCTAATTTCCTTTACACCTCGATCTCGCCGAAACCGCTTCTCTCTGCGATCTCGATCCCCTCGATCATGGCGTACAGGACGCTGGAGGTGACGCTGATCTCCGGCAAGGATCTCAAGGACGTCAACCTCTTCACCAAGATGGAGGTCTACGCGGTGGTCTCGATCGGAGACCCCAGATCGGGGCAGCGAACCCACTCTGACCGCGTCGGCGGCTCGAATCCAGCCTGGAACCACGACCTCACCCTCTCCCTCCCCGCCGGCGATCCCAGCCGCCACGTCCTCCGTGTCCTACTCCGCGCCGAGCGCGCCCTTGGGGACCGAGACATCGGCGAGGTCCATATCCCTTTGAAGGAGCTCCTCGACGGCGCCTCCGGAAAGGGTCCCCAGTTCGTCAGCTACCAGGTCCGCACGCCCAACTCCGGCAAGGCCAAGGGCGTCCTCAACCTCTCCTACAAGTTCGGCGACGCGAGCGCTGCCAACGCGGCAGCTCCGTCCGCCGCCTATCCCGCTCCTCAGAAGGTGGGGGGCGAGCCCGTCATGGCATACCCCTCTGGCGCCGCCGTATATCCCCCTCCTGCGAAGGGGTCGAAGGTCGACGACCACTTGCCCGCGTACCCTGGAGGCGCCGGATCAGCTTACCCACCTCCGGTGAGGGCGGGAAAAGCCGACGAGCCCGTCACGGCGTACCCCGGGGGCGCAGGAGCAGCCTACCCTCCTCCGGCCAAGGCGGGGAAGGCCGACGAGCCCGTCACGGCGTATCCCGCCGGATCCAGCGCCAGCGCCTCTTATCCGCCACCGGGAGCCGCGGCGCCCTACCCTCATTCATCCGGGTACCCTGCTTATCCGCCGCCTGCCGGGTACTCGGGCCAGCCGCCTCAGGGGTATCCTCCCTCTGGGTATCCTCCGGCGGGGTACGGGTACCCTCCGCCGCCTCCTCAGGCGGCGGGTTACGGATATCAGCAGCCGGCGGGTTACGGGTACGGGGCGCAGCGTCCAGCGGCGGTCCAACCGGCGAAGAAGAACAAGTTCGGGTTGGGTATGGGGGCGGGGCTTCTTGGCGGGGCCGTCGGGGGCCTTTTGCTCGGTGATATGATCTCGGATGCCGGGTCCTACGACTCCGGCTACGATGGCGGCTACGATGGCGGATTCGATGATGGCGGCGGCTTTGATTTCTAGACTTTGCTTTCCTTTGTTGTTTTTATTTTTGGTTATTTATTATTTTACTGTAATACCATCCTTCGATTGTTTATCTAATGCTATTTGCTCCTTTGTTTGGATTTGTGTTAATTTTCATCCGTTTTTACACAAGTTCAAGAGGGGTTGAAACCTAAATTTGGGATCTAAATCATGCACTAATTACACAAGATTAAGTTCAAGAGGGGTTGAAGTCTAAATTAAAAATTTGGATCAGGTTTGTTTATCCACAGACATGATAACTTCTGTGTTGGGTTAGCTTATGCGATTGAACTATCTTTTCTCAACTCACTACCAATAATGAAAGGCAGAGAATAAAGGCATGATGGTTACAGCCATGGACCAAATTGCACAAGAAATGGGTGGCTGAAGAAAGCCATGGACTGGCTGCGTTATAGAACACATGGATTTCTCTTCTTTTACCAATTTCAAGAGGACAAACCCAATCTATATGACGTGGGCATTGGCCATCGGCGGCCATGAGCACCGGTCGGCAAGTGAATCTCGTGTTGCTCCGGCGCCGGCGAGGGGGTTGTTTAAGTGGTGATCTGTTTTTAGGTTCGGCTTATCACTTTGTTTTCTCCCCTTGCAAGTAAAAATCCACTTCCAGCTTGAGCGATATAGTGAAAATCAGACACCAATCAAACTTTCTCGATGATCATTAGATCAAATGTCCACTGTTAGACAATCTTCAATTCTCTTAACCCTATTCCGAAAAACTCCAACCAGCATCTTTCCTCAGCCCCCTCACTCTCATCAGCCCCCTCACATCTTCAGCATCCCTCCACCTCCCCATCTCTGCATACAAATTGGACAGCACGATGTAGTGCGCGACGTTCGCAGGCTCCAGCTCCACAAGCCTCTTTGCCGCAAACTCGCTCAGTCCCAAGTCCTTATGGCTTCTACATCCACCCAGCAGCGACCCCCATACGACTACATTCGGCTCGAATGGCATCTGCTCTATGCACTCGAGGGCAGCGTCGAGAAAGCCTGCCCGTCCTAAAAGATCAACCATGCACCCGTAGTGCTTAATCGCAGGATAAACCCCGTACTTCTTCGCCATCGAACCAAAGATCCACCGGCCCATCTCGACCAGCCCCGAGTGACTACAAGCACAAAGAACTCCAAGTAGAGTTACCCCATCAGGTCTAACCCCTTCCTTCTCCATCCTTGAGAACCATCTCAATGCCTCCTCACCGCTCTTCGCCAATGCCAGCCCTCTAATGAGAGAATTCCAAGTGTAGACATTCTTCTCGATCATGTCCGAGAAAACACTCACACCGGCCTCGATCCTCCCGCACTTCCCGTACATATCGACCAAAGCTGTGCCCAATATCACATCCAGTTCCCACCCACTTCTCTTCACATGATCATGGATCCAAACGCCCATCTCCAGCGCGCCATGCTTGGCGCAGGCGGCGAGAGCATTGACCATCGTGACGCGGTTGGGGGGGACGCCGGAGAACTGCATCCGCTCGAAGGCGATGAGGGACTGGTCGAGCCGCCCGGAGTTCCGGTAGCCCATGATCATGGTGGTCCATGCGACCACCTCCCTCACCGGCATTTCGTCGAACACCTGCTCGCAGGCGCCCATGTCGCCGCACGACGAGTAGAGGTTCAGTAGGGAGTTCTGCACGTAGAGATCGCCGGAGAGGCCGGTTTTCGCGATGTGGGTATGGACCGACTGGCCGATCGGGAGGTCGGAGAGGGACTTGAGGACTATGGGGAAGGTGTACTTGTTGGGCGGTACGGAGAGGTGGCGCATGTGGGCGTAGATGGAGATGGGCGGCACGGGGGAGGGGCGGTGGAGGAGGGCGCGTATGAGGGCGTTGCAGACGAAGACGTGGGGGCGGCGGAGGCGGGAGAAGAGGACGAGGGCGGGGCGCAGGCAGCCGAGGGAGCGGCAGGCGGCGATGAAGGCTGCGGCGACGGTGGTGTTGGGGTGGAGGTTGTGGAGGAGTATCTGGGTTTGGATTTGCGGGAGGTGAGAGGGGGAGGTGCAGGTGTTGAGGAAGTGGAGGATTCGTTGGGCGTTGGGGGGTAATTGCGGGGAGGGTCTCAAGGGCGGCAGTGACATCTCTCAACTGGAGGAGCAACGTAAGTGGAAGTGACTTCCTTTTCCTTCTCCTTTCTTTTTGTTAATACAGAACGAAAATGCTACTCGGCCATCCTGCTTTCCATCCAGATTTAGCCATCCTGCCGCTGATCACAACCGTCCCTTGTGCTTAGCCAGACCGGTGTATCACACTAAGTCCATTTGGAAGGCAAAAGAAGGGTGTGATCAGTTAACATGCTAGGATGGCCCCATCAAGATGGAAAACTTGATGGCTGGATAACAGGTCTTGCTCCAACTGATTAGGTCAGTTGGAAAGACATACACAACCCGTGGCCTTGGTCCAGTGTTCGGGTGCTACTGCACATTTCCTGTCAGTTGCTAGTGGCGGCCTTTCCTCTCTCTCTCCTTATAGCCTGTTTGGTTAGCTATAGTTGGAACTTACACGTCAACACTATGTGCTGTCCTCTGTTTGATTCATTGTAGTTTTCGGAAGCTACACCAGTTCCAACTCCCGCATATACAAAATTCTATACAAAAATGTGTTCTAGTTGCACATATTGCATCCCCACTACATCGTGTAGTGTCAACTGTATGAAATTACACATGATGGTAGTGGCGAACTTTTCAATCCGTGGGGTTATTAAAAATTGAAGTTTTTCTCTTGCTCTTAGTCTTATAGCAAGAGTCGACCTTGATCTATCTTGGGCCAGTGCACTAACAGTTGATGTACTGATCACTTGGTCCCTTCAAAAAACTAAAGTCAAACTTTAGCGAATGTTTTGGAACAAAATAAACTACAAGGGGGGTTGAGTGTTTGAGCAAACTTCAGAGGGGCGAAGTGTAATTTACCCAACAAAAAAAATAGAACATCAGTTCTCTAATACAGAAAACTAGAAAAAGATCGAAAGTGTTTGAAGACATTACACCCTTCTTCTCATCAAAGAAACATCTATTTGTACAAAAAAAAAAAGTTAAATATAATTTTTCTTTTTTGTGTTTTACCGGAAACCAAACACAGCCTAACTTTTGTACAAATATTAGTGAGATGGTGAGGTTTATGCCCGTATTTTCACATAACTACAGGAAATGACAGGATATAAACAAACAAGGACATGCAACAAATTAATATATACACTTTTTTAAATAAATAAACGTTGGGAGGATTTAAAAGAAATGATCATTCTTTCTGTTCATGTGGTCTGGCGATGATCGCCGTCAAAAAAAGCACGAGCACGCACACGAATTCTATAATCCACTGTTGATGATTCATCTTGAAGAAGGATATCTCCGGGAGCCTCGTGCACATTCCTCACTCAACCGGAAACCGCAGCTCACCGCTTCTGTTTCGATAGCTTTGCAGCTAGTCTTCCTCTGGCTGTGGCTAGATCCTGGCCTTGCAGCCTCGACCTTCTCTTCCGCTTCCCTGACTTGCTGCCTTTCTTCCTCTGGAGACGCTGCCGCCGGATCTCAGGGTCGGCCCACCCCCTCCCCCAATCGGAGAAGGTGGAATACGGTTTCTTGGTCTGCACCGAGAGCAGCATGTCCGCTTCAGGATATGCGTACAAGGCCTCCTCCGACCCAGAGCGCAGAAAACTCGATCCCAGCTCGGTGAGCTCCGGGTATCTTATAGAGACACGGGTCTGCAATAAGAAACAGTTTCACAGTGAGACATTAAGAGACATCAGTGAGTGTATCTTATGCACATAGAAACCCTAGTTCATCTAACTCAGCTGGTTACTGTATGAGATTTTAATTTCATGGCTAAAGATTACTCCCCATGTTTGATAGCAATGTGCATGGTTTACTATGACTTCTTCGTGATCCGGTCTAACAAAGGACATCAGTGTCTACTTCTCCAAATCTAGGTTGATAATGTTGTGAGCCATTTGTACCAAGTAATCAGGTCGTTGATCGGATGATCAAAGTTTGAGCTCACAAAAAATTGAAGGATGATCAAAGTTTGAGTTCACTAAGTACCAGTATTTTGCCTCGGGCTTTGTAGCAAGTGGATATCAGCTATGGAAAAATTAGAGTAAAAAAAGAAATATTGCAGCGGTAAATATTCAATGAAAAGAGAATGGTGGATTTGATAATCTGTCATTGTGCAAGCAAATAGTGTGTAATGGAGACACCTTGGAAAATAAATATTTCATGGTTTCGCAGCCAATAAGGTCTGATCTTTAGTTGGATTTTTTTTTTTTTATATTTGTGGAGTTCAAAGGAAGAAATCCTACTGTCTGGATCAGCTTTATAGGAGCCAATGGATCATTCCCTTGGATTTCTCTCCATTGGCTATACCCCAATCCATCAAAACTACACACAAGTTTTCTTACTACATATCAGCTTATTACATGGATAATAAACTTTCATCACCTTTTCGTCAAGCGGAGGTTCTCAGTGTTCCATCCATTTTATCATTCATTTCTCTTTCATAAATTAATTTTTTATTGCAATAACTAAGTTATAAATTGTCCATTTTTATCTGTTAGTCGATGTAAACATCAGGCATTTGAATTAAAAAAAAAAAACACTGTAACATGAGAGCATGCAATCGACATAATAAGACCATAAAATTTTAACATAAAAAGTGTTAAAAAATGTCTACAGTAAGTGTAGATTCTCTATGATAATCTTCAGTACATACCAAGGCATCACCCTCTCTTATATATCCTTTATCTACCAATATGCGTGCAAGACCTTGCCACCAAAGTCGATCACTTGCGGACAACTGCTGAGACTGTCCATATATAAGTCATCAAGACACATTCAGGGGCATATAAATAAAGATGGACTGAAATGTAATACTTCACAACATAATGAAAAGAAAGCAGCTTCAAAATGATACAACTTGGAACCTCATTACTTGTTAGGAGAGTATCAAGCTGAGGAGAATGAAATCTCTGCTCTCTACATATCAAATTAAGGCTTATCTCATTTGTCAACTTCACTCATAGTAACAATTGAAGACATAAGATTGATAACAACAATTTGGCAACATATGTCTTCATTATGCTTCAAAGGTTCAGTCACTTCCTTTTTCCTTTTTATAATAATTATGTTCCAGATCACTTTGTCAATTAGAGATCTTGATTAGTTAACCTACATATTAATGAAGCCATTCCATATACGTTCTATTTCTTGGTTAGTTATTTAGAAATCCTACAAAGCTAATAGGAATATTTGATTGTCCAGGTTTTGTGCAATGGTTTCTATAAAACCATTTTTTTTTTTTTACAAAACCAAAGTGTTAGTGGTGGTGGTGTTAAAACCGACGTTTGACAGAAATTTGTTTGGATGGATTTTATGAAAACAAGTTACAAACCAATGTTTTGTAGAGCACCAATTGATTCATGGGCTTAACACACACGTGTCAGATTTTTATATGATGCCAATTCTACAGCTAAGATGATTGTGTTGGATATGATGACCATTCATGCCTTGCGATGAAGCATGGATACGAATACGGATGATACAATACAAATACGTCGATATGACGATTTCTATAGTGGTGAAACTACATAGGAACAAATGGGAACCTTGCCTGAGAAAACGTTAACCAGGTTCACAAAAACAAATGAAGGGGTTATAACTTACCCTAACCCTATCTGCCTTCGGTGGGTGAGTTGACATACTCATGAAGGTCATCCATAAAAATACGATGATGTATTCAGCTGACCTCACATAGTCTGGGAAATGATCATGCTATGCATCATAAAAAAAGCCTAGTAGCGTAAAAGAACAATTGGCAATTTAGAGGACAATCTCATTAACCTTATTTAATAAATCATCAAAATGGGACCAAATAGAGTAATCATCCAATTATTTCATATGGAATCACAAAATGCACAGTGAGTATTTTGTCTTCAAATCATTTGTCAGGACAAAATTTGTAACCATCCAAATTTAAGCTATACACTATTATAAAACTAACCTGTTCCCTTACTCTACTGACCACCATCTTGAAGTTGGGTTTCTCTCTAAGAATTGAGCTACTAGATTCACTATACATTGTACCACTGTGAGATACACCTCCAAAATTTCTGTGTCCCTGAAAATACAAATGGTACGGATTAAAATGAATAATAAATTAAATAAAATCAACAATCTGATGTTCATAGCATGAATAAACTTTGTTTCAAAAATAAAAAAAAGTATGTCCTCAAATGAGCATTTCTCATGCATCTCAATGGAAGAAGAAGCAAAGAGGAGCTCTTCATGTTCCGCAGGCACAATAGGCTCTGCGATTAAGAAATTTGCTGTTCTGCATAAGCAACAGGGCAACCCCCTGTATTCAATGCTCATGGGTCCAGCTCCATAAAATAGTGGAACCGCCTCTGTTTTCTGCAATTCATGTTTCGTAATAATTGGACTGCTCCTATTTATTGGAGCAAACTACTATGGACGATCAGAGAAGACACCTTAGCATAGTCGGCCCCTTTCTGTACCTGGGGGTGTGTGTGTATGTGTGTGAGTACCATGGTTCAAAAATATTCAAAATATCTCGATATATTTTCATTTTTGCAACCATCGAAATGAAACGCTGGGGAGATAAATATTCTGAAATTTATCGAAATTTTCAAAATTCCCCGAAATTCTGAACCTTACCTCCTAAACTCTTAAAACCTAAAATCTAAACTTTAAACCCTCTGAGCAGATTGTTCAACTTATCCGGTGTGATTTTTTTCGAAAATTTATTTCGGGGGGTGTGATCTACCCAGTGTTTTCAGACTCGTTCTGACTCGGACGAGTCGACTCGTTTTGACTCGACTCGGACTCGATTTCGACCCGACTCGGACCAGTGACTCGCAGGTCGCCTGACTCGTCCGAGTCATGGTCTGACTCGTGTCTGACTCGGACGAGTCATGGTCTGACTCGTCCCATGACTCGTCCGAGTCATGGTCAGAGTTGTCAGACTCGTTTCTGACTCGATCAGTCGTTTTTATCCATTATAGTTTGATAGTTGCATGACGTTGATGCATTTTGTGATATTATTTGGCATATGAATGCAATATATATCTCTAAGTTTTCCCAAATTTCTACTGTTTTATCTAATAATATATATATATTAATCCAACGAGTCACTATGTTTATGACTCTTACGCGCCACGAGTCGACTCTTCCGAGTCGCGTCACTAAGGGTTGTAACGAGTCGCTTTCCGAGTCCGAGCCTAAAAACATTGGATCTACCATCCAGCACCAACCTTGGGAGATCAATTCAATGAAATGCACATTCAAATATAATTTAAACATTCCACAATATGTATATATACTTGATTTATGATTGTCAAGAGTTTCATTAAATGATTCAATCATCTTATTGGCTGAAATCAAGAGTTTAAAACTGCAATATTCCCACACTGTCGAAATATTTCCATATTCTGCAGTATGGAAATATTGGTCGAAATCGAAATTTTGAACCTTGGTGTGTACTAACAGGAGAGGAATACTAATGAGAATCGAGAAGCCTTGCTATAAATAGGCCTTATGGCCACAATAGTTGAATCAATCAAATCCTTCGAGTTGACCTCTCATTGTTAGTATTCCTATGATTGCCTTGGTGAGATGCCATGGAAACATCTTGGTGAGATGCCTTGGTACTACTCGATTGAGACATTTCGAGTATCTATCTGTCCTTTTTATTTGTTATTTATTTTTAATTTCTGCACTAGTAGTTTATGTTATCCAGAATCTCCACACATCTCCCAAAGGTTAGATCATCAAAATACCTCTCGCAGCCCTATGAAATCCTCAAATTTTGTTACAAAATTTTCATAACATCAAGCTAGTGTCTTTCAATAAAGTACAAAATCAATATGAGTTTATCCATCCGATCTTACTTTCAACTCCGTAGCAGCATTAACATCTCTCAAACTGTGCCTATCGGTACTGCCACGGCCGCCTTCGACAACAAAACACATTCGGCAAGGGTGGCAAATTCATCGGCGGCACCCACATCCGCATTGCCTCCCACATTCTTCTCCTTACTCTCTATCTCACCCTCGGTTTCTCCCCCCCACTTCAACCTGAGCGACATCACCGTTTAACTATGAAGCACTGATATGGGTATGAATACTAGTATGGGTACAATACAGGTACGCCAATACGACAAAACCTTAAGAAAGTATGGTACCGGTACGGCGAGGTACCTATATAAAAAAATATTTTTTTTAGTAATTTTAGTATAATATCAATGATTTTTTTTATAATTTTGTATAATTAAAAAGTAACAAAAAATTATTTGTATCTTATTTTTATTTACTTATTTCTATTTTTGGGATTTTTTTCTTCTAAATTTATATATTTTTTCTAATTATTTGTACCCTTACTCGTACCGGTACCGTACCCAAATTTGGGGTACCCGTACCGGATTCAAAACGTCATACCAGGCACGGGATTTGCCATACCTGTACCCGGTGCGTACCCGGTACTCGTATGGCAGCCCTAACGAAGTACCCGTGTTTCACAGTCGTTCAGCTTCTGCATGGACACCTACATAAGGTCAAGACGACTATTTTGGGCTTGGGCAACATAAAGGTCTGCTCTTGCTCTTTTTTTCTCTCAATTCCCATGCTTGTCTGAGTGCCGACATGACTCCGTTTAATTTTAATATTTTTGTTTGTTGGCCATTATTTATACCTAAACTCCATTTCGTTAAACCCAAAAGTATTAATAACTCTATTCTCTCTCTCTCTCTCTCTCGCAATCATGTGCTTGTCCGAGTGTCCGAGTGCCGATAAGACTCCGTTTAACATGTTGATTGTTGCATATCCTCACGCCTCAAAACCTGGGTCAAATGGGGAGGTCCATAATGAGTATATGAAGACAACACTGCCCAGTTGCTAGTCAACGTGGGACTAATCTTTAACACTGATAATTAATCAAGCAAAAAAAATTAACAATAATAAAAAAAAATTGAAAGAAAATCTTAACCCCTAGTTTATCAAATGGATGCAAAAGAGGGTTTGATTGGAAGGATACTTGTTCCAATGGACACCCTTTTCGTCCTGGAGCAACACCACATCTTAGAACCCTATTAGTTAAAACTAAAATAGCAGTTCTTTAAATAGAGGGTAGAATCAGAATTATAACTTCTGCCAACATATTAGAGGGCTCAACCACTTGAATCTGAAAGGGGGGGCCATGCCGAGTCGACGTCGAAAAGATATATAGACAGGGTCCGCCAAACTGTTTTCGCTCTCAAACCTCCATCTCACCTCCACTCCCTCTTCTTCCCCAGTCCTGTCACCGCCACCGCCACCAACCCCTCCATTATCTTCCTCAAGTCTGGCTAGCCTCACTAACTTCTCCGATACCACTTCCCCACCTTTCCCAACAGCCAGCCTCCCTCGAATCTCCTCCCACTTCCTCCACCTCCCTTTGAAGGATGGTGGAGACATGGTTTCAGCTGAGGTCGACAATCCAGCGACGCTAGGCTGGGGTCAGAGAGAGAGAGAGAGAGAGAGAGAGAGAGAGAGAGAGAGAGAGAGAGAGAGAGATGGAGACTGATTCGACAGGGTGAAGGAAGGAGGGGGCGATCAGCAAGGGGAAGGTCACCCGAGGGCCGAGGCTACCATCGACGGGCAAAGACCTGGAAGTGGGACTTCTTCTCATTTTGTATCTCTCGGTGAAGACTTGGAACTGAACCTGGATCTTCTGCATGTTGGTGAAGGCCTCGGCCTAAATCTCCTGAAACAAAGAGATAAGAAGGAAAAAAAAGATGGAAAAGAGAGAGAGTAAACTTAAAACAAGGATGACAACAAAGGAAAAAACGAAAATCAGGGGTCTACAGAGTGCGATTCACCGATCAAGGATGCTCGCCGGTCAGGGGGAGCTAGGGTGCCTCCCGGTTGTGACCGAGTGCGATCCACCGACTGATGTTGGGGAGAGTGTGATTTACCGACAAGGACCGGAGTCAAACCCTCCTACTGCTTTGCCTCCTTGGCCGAAGAAGATCGGGGGGAGGGGCCGGAGACTCCCTCACCTCACTGGTGACTTGCGTGTCCCTCCCAGTCACTGCAATGCCCTAGCCGAAGGAGATCGGTGGAGAGGAATAAATCCTCTCCTTTCCAGTGCCCTTTTGCCGGAGCAATGCTATTCAACCCGAGACTTAAGAGCAACACCCAGTTGGGTGTTGAAAGGAAAGTTAGACAGCTGGGCGTTGAAAGGAAAGTTTGATCGAGACAGGTCAAATTTAAGAGCAACACAACAGGAAAAATACTATTTGTCCAGAGTGACGTGTCCTGTTCATAGTCATCTTTGCACCCAAGCCTAACCGGTGAGTCACACAGTCTCAGCCCCGACTGGCAAACAAAGGGATGCTGTGATTGATGACACGTCGCCCGGGTTACGCATGGGGTTGAATTGGCTCCTTTGCTACTCGATTGATTTACTGCGGACAACTAAGTGTAGGGCACATCCGGCAAAGAAGTGTGTCCTTTTAATCGACGACGTGACACAACGATTGGAAGAGGATGAGTTTTGGAACTGGCAGGATGAAGGGGGTTTGATTCAAATCCAAAAGAAAGGGAAAGAGAGTGAGGGAAGAAAGTTTGAATTCAAATATGGTGGGGAGGGGGAGAGAGAGGGGGGGATGAATCCTAACCTTCACCATGTTTATCCTCCTCTCAAAATGAATATGGACCGCAAACTATCTCTCCCATGTTATAGTGTGTGTGTGTGTGTGTGTGTGTGTGTGTGTGTGTGTGTGTGTGTGTGTGTGTGTGTGTGTGTGTGTGTGTATATATATATATATATATATATATATATATATATATCTTATTCCCCCACTTTTCGGCTGAATCATATCGACCAATACCGAATTGTATCGCCGAGTCGTATCCGTTTTTGGTCATTTGATACGAGCCCTGATACAGAGTTTTTGAATCATGATATTAGCTTGGGTGATTCTTGACCGGGAGTAGCAGAACTTATTTTAGTTTATATTCATTAAATGCAATAGTAACTTTCCTATCAGTTGAGACTTTTAGTTGGTTTTAGTATGGGATGTACTTCAGTTCTTATTATAGTTTTAGCTAGTAAATGCATTGTCGATAGATTGCTATGCTCTGATTTCCATCTACCTCGTTTGAGCTGCCAAGAATGCTAAGAATACTCTTATTGCAATAACATTGACCAAACCCATAACCAACTTGATTTAGTTTTTTTGGGTGTAACCCTATAATTTTCTCTAAAAAGTAAATAACAGAATATGACCTTGTGGACATCACACTAAACAACTTCCATGTTTTTGAAACTCTGCCTAAATCCTCATATTTCAAAATTTTCAACCATCGGTTTTTGAGATCATAACTAGACCCATGGTAAATCATGCAAAAACATTTTTAAACCTTTGATATTACCATTACAACTTATGAATAACCAATTCTACAAGTTTATGCTGCTTCGACTTTGGAACATCTGATTTGTAACAATTTTTAATTTATCCTTTTTTTTTTGCTTGTGCACTTTTTTACTAATTTTTAATAAACCGGTAGGGTTCGGCCAAATCCCCCCCTCCCCCTGCGCACCCACCCACCCTCCTCTCCATACAAGAGGGAATTCTTAAATAAAAAAATACAAATTCTACAAATTATCTTGGTTTTAAAAATTATATTTTATTTTATAGAAAATCCACAAGTCGATACTTTAACGAAAGGATGTAATACTTGTGCCGTTTTTCTTCAACCAAAAATTGGTTTTTATTCCATGAAGTCCAAACTGGTTTCCAAAGATACTCACTTTCAAAGATGACTAAACCAACATTCAAAAATATTCACTTCCAAACATACTTACCCCCAAAGATTGAATTAGTCCACTCTGTGGCTAATCTGATTTTTTTGGGGGGCGTGAAAATGAGTGTCCTCTCATAATCAGTAATAAACAAATCGACCCTCTAGGGATAACCTATATACATGAGGAACCCAAGATGGTCAGCCCTTTAGGTTCCAGTGGCAGTATGAGAAAGGAACAGGCCATAGGGGATAACCCTTATCCCTCGAGGGCTCCCATGTGGTTGGCCCTCTTGGCTTATAAAATACCTAGAGGCCAACCCCTATCGTATATGCCAATCCTTGTTGTGAGCGGCCATTGGTGAGAGACAGATAGATTGATGATTGTGGTAGAAAGGTCACTACCAACCAGAGTTCGGATGTATAGCTCATGGGATATCTAGGCAAAGATCTTTAGGTAGTTGAGCTTCTTCTCTTTATCCAAATCAGATCTAAGGATTTGCAAAGGAAACAATACAATACTATCTAAATCATTGACATACTAGTGAAGGTATGATCACAACTTAAATATGAATTTATTTTTCATGAATGCCTTCAATATATCATGATCATATTTATTGGTATAACTGTATAAGGACCATATGAATCAAATCCTGGGTTCACAATTTAATTGCTTCCACTACAGTCTGACATCGAATCTTGCATAGTAATGCAACATTTTGGGTAAATTCATGGAAGTTGAATCTATTTTGATAGATTAATGACATAAACGATATAAGAGGCATCCAACATTTGGTGCTAGGTAGGCACAAACTCGCTCTTGTTCCATTGAGGATTTGGTTAACCCTGGCTACCTCGTTGATCTTCCCTTGCTCCAAGTGTCATTTTGACGACTGATTTACACTTGGCTAGTTATGTGCAACCACCTCACTCGGACTTTCTTCTTCTTAAAGTTTGGGATTTCATTGTAAATATATTGTCCTTACCATAGAATCAAATATCGACAAATTTCCTACAAAATCACCGAAATATGTCTTTTTTTTAAGACCTTGACATAGAAATTGGCTGAATTTTTAATAGTACCAAATTTCAGTTCGACATAACGAAATGTTGACCGAAATGATCGACATTTGACAGAAATCCAACATTCGTTTATTTTTCGGACAACTCCACTGAAAATTTATCTTTTTTAGTAAAAATTTATTGGTAAGAAATTACATTTTCCCTTAATTCTTTTTTAAAATAAATAAAACAGTTTACAGACGTTTGATTTGGAATTGATAGAAAATTGACCCAAATTCGATGAATTTCTACTGAAATCTTTCCTTAGAAAATACTAATTTTTCACCAACATTTAACCGAAATCCGCCAATTTCCTTTTTTTGATTAATCGAAACCAACATTTAAAACCTTTGTCCTTGCTAGCATATGTTGTCCTTTTATTGTGTTTCTTGACAAGGGATCTATGTTTTGTAGCGCAGCTTCAACAACTCTTGGCCCCTTGGGCAATTTGAGACGTCTTGGATCGTGGTGAAATTCAGTTAGTTTCCACTTCACCTTATCATATCTTTTCTGGTGCCATCTCAGGGTGCAATTGATCTTCTTTCTAACGTCATTGTACGTTCACATCTAGCCTCGTAGACGAACTTTTGCACTTTGGAGGTCACCTTATAAAGATAGGATCCCTACATTGTTGGGTTGTTACCAAGGACCCTATGTTGCTCCTTCATGAAAGGGTGTTATCAGAAGGTGGCCCCAAAGTGGAAAAGATCATTGAACAGGTGGAGTCTGAAAGTACACAAATATTAGGGAACCCAAATGCTTTCTTGACGAGGACTTCATAGTATATATCTTCACAATTCACCCTTGTGGAAAATTCAAGACGGATCCACCCTAACTTTGAGGGGGGTGCAAGAGATGTGGTATGTTGGTGTACTTTATACATAAGTATATACTTGCATATGTGTTTGTAGGCTTCCCCTCTACAGTGTATTGTTATTACATAATGGTGTGAGTTCTGCAAGTGTATATATTAGGCTTCATGCCCTAATGTGAATTGGTTCACCTTTACAAAAGTTTTCCCTAAGTATCAATCATATCGTTAACTTGCATATACTACAAAGAAGCAACGTTACCAAAATCGCCGACTTTTTGAAAAAGTCGCGTTTTAATCGCGACTTATTCCCCAAACGTTTGCTACGGGAATAAGTTGCGATTTTTTTCAAAAAGTCGGGGTTTTTTGAAAAAAATCACTAATTACGCGTTTTTTTTCTCGTCTTTTTTTCCCGATTTTTGCTTTTTTTTTTGTTAGAATACATATATCTAATTGATACCTAATTTAACGATTTTTTCCTGATTTTTCCGATTTTTTTTCTGTTTTTTTTGTTTTTTTCCCTTGCCGACTTTTTCCCGACTTCCAACTTGGTAACATTGCAAAGAAGAACAAAGAACTAGATGCACACGACCTAAAATTCAAGCTAGGTAGATGAAATGGCCAGATGTTCTGTAAAAGATGCATGCCTCTAATACAAGGAATTTTTTGTAAAAGCATTGACACCCATGATGTTGTATGGTTGAAAAGGCCATAAAAAGGATCCAATCGCACAATATCAATCAGGCTGAAATGAGAATGTATGGTGAGGATATTTCTATAAAAAAAAGCAGGGTGAGGATGAGTCATTTAGGGAAGCATTAGAGTTGCATCGATCTAGGATAGAGTCGAGAAAACCAACTGAGATAGTATGGGCATATGTATCAAAGATACTAAATAAACCTGGGTTGTGTTGAAAGATCATTAACAAGGAGGGGTGTGTGTGTGTGTGTGTAAGACAAAAAATATAAGGATAGAAATTTGGGGGATGATTTGGAAAAGATTGGAGTGATAATAGCTGTAGCCCTTAACTAGAATTACTAGTGGGTACATAAGTTCGAGCCAAACTGTGTGGATAAAGGTTGATGGTTACGATTTATAAGTTACGGATGTTGTTGTCCACTAATAATATTTCAAATGTCATCTGTTATTAGGTGGAAACATAGCTTGCAGAGAAATAAGTATTTTAGGGGAGAGGATTCTGGTAGTAAAAATGTGATAAGAATAAATCAATAAGCACAAAAATCTCGAGGTAATAATATTTTTATATGGCTCTTGATGATGACTTGATATCATAACAAGAAAACTCGCTGTAAGGTATGAGGCTCAATGCTAACTTATCTATCATAACAGGAAAAGTCTCCTCCTAAAAACACAAAAGCAAGTAACAAGTAATCAAGAAGATAAACCTCTCTGAAAAAAAAGCAGCAGCAAGAAGATAAATTAGATGTTTTATGTACACAAGTTCTTAAAATTTTGGAAAACACTTCATCTTCCTCTTATTATTCCTCTAACCAAAACAAGAAAAATATCCTCCCCAAAAAAGGAAGAAGCAAGAAGATAAATTCGATGTTTTATGTAAGAAATTTTTCTTTCAGCAACTCCTCTCCGAGAAGGAGAGGATGGGATTAAGTCATACCCCAAGCTATACTATGTAAGCAACTTCTTAAAATTGTGGAAAGCACTTCATTTATTTTCATTGTCTCTAATCAAGACAAGAAAATCTCATTCCCTACCGAACTAAGAACTTGTTTTTGCTGCAATTCTCAAGAACAAAACAAAAAGTTTTTGTGGGGCATACATTTTAGGTTCCAAGCAAGGTTCCTTGGCACAGAGTCACAGACAAGTGAAAAGCAGACCATGCACTTTTCACTGACTATCTACACCAAAAAGGATGTGTTCTGTATGATTTGCTAACTGGTATATATATAAGAATGAACATTTTAATTAATTTAAGCAAATATCATAATAAAACAAGATTATTTTGACTTTTGAGGAACATCAACAAACGGAAAAGTGAAAACTAATCAACAGTGTCACCAAATATTTCCCCTAAGCATATAAAAGCACATAAATGCTAAAAACTCACATATAATTCTCTAAGAACCCGCATAAATATAACTGCTTCCTCCTTCAGATTTTGCATTTTGGGAGGAGCAGCAACACAGATGTCGCACCTACATATCACAAACTTAGCAAACAATATTGTCTAAAGAGAAGCCAACAGATGCATTGATAAGTAATCAAATTCTCGAAGATTTCTACACAATTGAAGCATATTATATCACGATAGGAGACAGCGGAAATAATCACTAAACTGGACATTCAAATAATAGAAAGGCTGTGCATGGCACGCTTTATTCCTCCCAAAATCGCTAAACTTGGGCAGATAAGTTCAGGTTAGGTAGAGAAAATTTTGGATTATTAAACAGACGATTCCCTTCCATTTTCCTTTCGTTTCTTTCAATCTCTAATGAAACAAAGAGTAGGTTTTCGACAACCAAATATTGTAGTAAAATTATTTGATTCCAAGGGGTCAAAAGTGATACATAACTATTGGATGACAGTATCGTCAATTTAAAAGTACCCATGATGTATGTACCCTCATTCCTTCTCATAGCACCTGAAACAATTAACTAACCCAAGCCCTCTAATTTAGCAATCAACCCTACCATTTGCCAGGTTTTGCAACGTAAAGAACACATACCACTAAATCGGATAGGCGGAATTAAACCATTGTTTGAAACTATCGTATCAAAGCACCCGTTGGTTGGGTTATGTTGATTGAAAAAGGAGATTATAGAAGCGATGAATGCCACCACCACCCACATAAATTGCGGCGCACCAAGACCATGGATCTAGAAAAGCCTCTTCAAGGTATCCGTAGTGTTGCATAGGTTCTCAGTACTATAGCAGAATTGGACTTGAGGACGTGGCTTCGAGGGGAATTGATGTTGGGGAGAAGTTGAGGTTCATATAAAAAACATGGGTTACAGATAATAAGTCTTAATAAAAGGAATAATGAAGCTTCACAACCTTAAACAGTGATAGCAGAGGAAAAGAGGATAATTTGGAAATTGCTAATACATTCAAGAAAATTCCACTTTCTGTGAGAATGAAGGGTTTTACAGATGTTAAATCATTTCAACAAGAGATAGACAAATAACTGATAGTCTACATTTGATTGCGAGAAAACATGGGGCACCGTATACAAATATTCTTTAGTTAAGTGAGAAGTTGGAAGTAAAAGAACTCCTTCTTAGTTGCCTCCAATATGCCAAACTACTGCTTAAATTGGCTGCAAACTCAGGTAATAAAGTTTTTCTACATTGTGTTCTTATTTTCAGAGAGATGCAATCATAGTGGAAACACCCATGCATTAGTAGTATTTGCTTTGAGATAAGATGCACAGTTTGACCAGTCAATAGCCTCTCAGAGTGAATAACTTCAAAGATGTTTAAGCGTACATATCAATCAATTGCTACAAGGAAAAAACATGGAGAACCAGATGTCAAAGTGCACCAATTAAGTCCTTCCATAGATAACATAATCTTTGCATTCTAATTGAGCCCAGTATCGCAAGCAATTAAAAACCAACATAAAACAAAGATCTACAGATGAAAACTATGTATGAGTCATAAGGATTAAAATAAATTGAAAATTAGGAAGATAAACATACAAGTTACACTTTTCACAATTAAACTCCTCTCCGAAGTACTTCACAAGTGTTTTAGCTCGGCAAGTTGCTGTACTCATACCATATCTGTAAAATAAGAAAAACAATTTTCAAGTCCTTATACAAAACATAAGCAGGTCATGACATGAAACAACCAAAAAACCTGAATCTTTAGTAGACGATTCAATGTGTACCGAAAGCAGTCAGACAACATTTGGTATGCTTGTTTTGTCTGTTCTTGACTTCTTTGATTAGGAAGAAGTGTCGGTATTCTTGATAAGTTGGCATATAATGCTGCACCATAAAGCAAAACAAATTTAGTAGTAAATTGCGCAATCTAAACAATGAAATGTATGTTGTTTAAGTTAATCATATACCACAAATATTTAGATTCACTACTGTGAAGCATCATCAGCATGCAAACGGCTTGTTTGGTTGTTGTGTTTTTGGCCTGTGTTTTTTGAAAACACATGTGCAAACATATCAGAGTTGTTTGGCTAAGGGGGTGTGACGTGCGCAAACAAATGCACACTATGCTAAATATGTACAACTTTTACACATAAAGCTGTGCAAATAAAGTTTCACTTAAACACATGAAACTTCAATTGCACGGTCCAATGTGCAAACAGATGCACACACAACATTTGCACAATAACCAAACGAGCCCAAAGTCTTCTCCCATTAAGATAGGGTCGACTATGGAACACAACTAAAAGTAAGAAGGTTCCAAAAAAGATTCACAATTTTTTTTACCAGCAGCTATCTTGATGTCAGCCCTCTAAGACTGGTGCTAAAAACTTCATCAAGACAACTTAGTATAAGAAGGGCACGCCAAGAAACTTAGAAGCCCAATTGGATTGTGTGTCGTTTGTTTGTTTGTTTTTTTGCCTGGAGAGGGGGGGGGGGGGGGTTTCTACCTTATCGGTCACGTAGTTATGCTCATGCAATCAGGGAGCGACCCTCCAGGTTCTAGAAAAGAAACGAGTCTAGATAAAGGGAGCAGAAACGTAGAAGGCAAGGCAAAATTGATGTGATAATTAAATTTATCGTTGTGGAACAAATTATAAGACGAATTGCCAAAGTGAAACAACATTTCCTGAATCACTATTGTGAGTCTGTGACACTTCCATAGAAATTCACCAAAAGGAATTGGAGCCTATTTGTTTACTCTCCTTGAAGTGAGAGAAGTGGCCACTTGTATCCATATATGGAATCGGGATTTCAACACGAACGGTATCAGGATGGCCTCATCTCCATTTCTCCGGTCAATAATAAATGATTGTTTACCACAATATGAGATTAATCAGGAGGCTAGGAAGTCTTATGCTCAACTCAAACGGGGAAACTTGGAAAAAATCTTCAATTAGATTTTGACATGTACAGCTAGAGGTGAAAGTAAACAGATAGTCCGGAGAGGAGCTTCAAGAAGGCCGTGGCAAGAAGGATGGAGAAAAGGCGGATTTAGGGGAGGATGGATTCATTCTTGAGTCTCTTGACTTCTAGTCCGGGATTTTGCAGAAGGGAGGTGGCATCATCAACCTCCCCAAGGTGATGATGTCTTTATTCGGTAGAACACATCCATCCCCATATCTTTTCCCTGAGATAACAAGAAACAAGGTATCTGACAAGAAGAATTCCCTTTGTGGTGAAGGAAAACCCTCCCCTATTATCTTCATACCTACTCCAACTTGGCTCAAAGCCCTTGGCTCCAACCCTCCATCCCGACATAGTAAGAGGTCAACTTTCTCCTACACATATTTCAATTGTGGAGATCGTGCACATTTCATTTTTGATTGCAGTTGTGTTATTATTGCAAAGGGTTTGAGTATACGGGCTTCAACAACTACAAAAGAAGAAACATGGGTTCCTTTGCTTCTAAATCGTCGTCCCACTATGCCCCTATGTGGCTCTCTATTCACAACAAGATTTAAAAAGAACTTCGAGAAGAAGCACCCTAATATTTTTGACTTGTATCATAGGCTTTGAGAACAAAAGGTTGTAAAACTCAACTCACTCATTATTGCACTGCCCTTTTTCAAGGACCCTCTAAGGTTTCTTTAAATTTTCTATGCATCATGGGGATTCCAGGGAGCCTAGACAATAGGTGGACTCTTTTATATAAGGGAGGGATACTCTTACTCGTGGCCTCTTACTCATATAGTTACCTATGATCCGGGCCCTCCATTAGATCCCGACGTACGGTTCGGATTAGATGGGGAGTTAAAGCAATGGTGTCCGCATTAAATGCGGGCTTTAACTCCTCATCTAATCCGAACCGTACGTCGGGATCTAATGGAGGGCCCGGATCATAGGTAACTATATGAGTAAGAGGTCATGAGTAAGAGTATCCCTCCCCATATATATATATATATATATATATATATATATATATATATATATATATATATATATATATATATATATATATGGATTCACAAAAAAAATATGTAGAATTCATTTTTGGCATCTTTGATGACAAACTTTTTCTATCAATATACCACATACGAAGACATGGTTGAAAATCTTACATTTTGTCAAGTTATGGGTATGACCATCCAAACATGGTATCCCTATGATGTCATTCCTTAAGTAGGATACAAAGGTAATCCATGGCTCAGAACTCCCAATATGTAGTTTCTTCCGAAGGTTGTATGGGCCACTATAGACTTTCTAGTAAGTTTTCGTTTACAAAAGGGCCAGGGATGAGGAATTATTGTTGTAAAGGAGCCCAAAAACATATCTAAAATCCGACCCAAGGATTTATACCCCTATGTCAGATCACTAATCTAATTAGGTCAAATTCAGATCTAAAATCACATATGTATTCTTTGTCAGCTTCTATTCAAACTATATTGGAACCAAACTGAACAATTCCATTACTTTTTCATAATCTTATTTATGAAAGCACTCTAAGCAGATATAAGCATAAAAAAAAAAAGAACGATAAATAGACCAAAACGCAACACCATGCCCATGCCCGATTACAAATCCAGATCCCACAACTTATTGCACTCATTTGATTTTTGGATTAACCCAAATCGGACATGTTCACAGATCTACCATGCATGCACATCAATTATATTATACCAGTATCTAGAACAACATTCAATGAAACAAAAACAAAATTCATGACAATCATTTAAAACTAATAAAGAAAGAACACGCTGAAGCCTATGAATTAACCAGAAGTACACTCTAATGATTATGAGAAAAAACAACTAGAGTAGCTTATCATGTCAGAGGATCATATACATCCAAACATATCAACACTGCTAGAACCTAGCCACTTTCAGGTCATTCAGAAAGTTCAATTGGTCCTAGATGGTTAATATTTCCCCGAGAAAACTAGGAAACCAAGTTCAGTTTATTTTGTCAAGTATTTTTCGACCTATCTCAATCTGTGAACTTTGCTGTGATTTATTTCTTCCAAAATTTTCTGATATTATATAGTGACCATATGTAAGTTTTGAGTTACAGCTGATAAAGTCACAATCTAATGACACCAAAGCTCAAGAAGACTATTTTTGGAAGTTGCTCATGAACTCACTGCAATCTGATAGTTTCCCATCTCTTCCGGCTCGGCCTGCTTCTTGGTAATATGCCTCCAAACTCTGCAGTTAAAACAAACGTCATCAGTAAACCATGGATCTATAGTTGTGACAAACACCAACCATCTATATTGACAGAATAAAGGAAAAGGTAAATGAAAAATAAGAAGAGACAAAAAGACCAACACAATCAGGATGGCTAAATCTTCTCCCTAAAGTTCAGGCAAGCATTATCAAACAACTAGCATTTTTCTCAAGCAGAGCAGGCTAGTGTAAGTAGAAGAAGTACCAGAAGACACTACAAATGTATGCAAAGTCAAAAATTTTGTTTAGTCTACATAACAATGTCAGGACTAGTATGCTATCTTTAACAAGCTTAGCAAACAAATGAGAAGTGACTAACATATACTAGAGAAAAACAATTCATATTGACTGCAAATTAGGTAGTCCAGCATTCCTCTCGAAACTCGACTTTCATGAACCAGGATATCAGAACAAAGTCTGTCGGTGTGTGTGTAAATGTGTTCATGGAGGGGTGTTAGTTTCATTTGCTTCTTTTAATCACTGTCAGACAAAATAACTCAGGGCTAGGAGTGGTGTATTTATTGTCCTGTGATCCGCTTATGGGTTCATGGGTATATAGTCTAAAAATATATAGCGTCTATGTCTTAGAAATTATTTAATCCATATGAATTCCTAGTATCCTGAAGATGATGAAGTAAAAGCTGCATCAAATGTAGAACCGGAAGAGTTCGTGCCCCCAAAAATTGTTTGCAAGTGACAGCACCAGTATAGAAGAATATTAAAAACTATGACGATACAAAACAACAAGAGTTATTTAGCAGATATATTCAAAAAATGCATGGAAAAACTGTTAAATATACAAAATTAGTTGATCTAATGACAATACAGGCAATCTTCTAGAAGAAATAGATAAAGAATCACTAATTAGGTGCAAGGGTTGAAAGGTGAAATTCCAAGGTGAATTTAATGACACTGCTGTTATTTTAGTTCTCAAACACATATTTTGGAACCAGCATAACATTATTTACTGCAAAATCTGCAATACATGATCCAAGCTAAATACCTGGGGCCAACCATAATGGATGATTCTTCGAACATTTGACTTGTCAATTCCCATTCCAAAAGCAATTGTTGCAACAACAACCTGAAATCAAAGACAAAAAAGGAGGAAAAATAATGTATTCTGTATCCAAACCAAGTATTTCGAGGAGAAACGAAAAGCAGCAAGCATTGTTAGATCAAAGTTTATAAACATAATAATGTCCTTAAACTAAGAATATTAAGAATAAATGAAGTTGTCTCCACATTAACATATGTCATTTATCATAGCCTTGTTCAACTTTTCATATATGGGTCCAGGAAAACTGAATATCTTAAGAAACAGTGTATACTACATAGATAGGTGAGCTACTACATTTTTCAGGAAGACAAACAATGTTCAGCAAGGCAGGAATCAGATAACCAGTGAATAAAAAACTATGCTACGTCAAGCAATTGCATATTCATTGGATTTTCTAATATCGAAAAAAGTTTTAGGTGTTATTTCCTTGAAGTCGAGAAGAAATTTGTGATTGTGGATGTGAAATCTCTAAGGCGGTTTCATTGGAGTTTGATCAAAGAGATAAGTTGAAACAGGAACTACTTTGAAGGTACTATTGTTCAAACCAGTGATGTTCATGTGCCATTTCTAGTTCTTTCCAAACATGTAAGTCCAGTGAAGGTAGATGTGAAGTAGTTGATAAGGAGAGTGAGGCACAAGTCGAGGTGCACGCACGCAAAAAAAAAATCTCCTCAATCTATCAAATTATTTAGGTCCTAACTCCTAAAAACCTGAAGTTCTATTAAGGTATCTGTATCGATTACCATAAGCAGGTTATATAGTGGATCCATATCTATTTTCATCAGCAGGGACCTTTAATATAAAATACATTAATTTACACTAATGCAGGCAAGATATGCTGGAACAGCCATCATGGTTATAATTTATAAAAGAGAGATAAGATAACACAAATTATATGGTCAAAATCCAATCATTAATCTCTCAGTACCTCTAAAGAGTTGTGATGAAAGTCCTCATGAACACGTCTCAGATGGGCTTTGGGAAGCTGCAAAATTTGCAAATGTTACTTATTTGAGAATACATGACTTGATGCACTACGGGATGATAAAATGCTAACTACTGAACTAGGTTAACATTAAACCAAAAAGCTGGAGATGTAAAGTATGAAACAGTGACATAGTCAATAGTACCATGTTTTTCAATCAGTAATGAACAAAGCTACCAAAGTATAATAAATATGAAAAAAAAACTTTAACCATTGTAAGAGTATAAGGAATATGACTTCACAGAAAAATGCCCTATTCTCCCAACTTCATGAACGATAAAAAAACCACAGGAAAACAGTCGCTTCAATTATTTCAGACTCTTCAAAGACTAAGTAGGTGGACTCATTTAATGGTATAATCCCCATTCATCATTTGATCCTCCATATTGGCCTCAACATTTTGGGTGTTTCCGGGATTGAAAAGAGATGGAAGGGGGGATTTCTCAAACCAAATTGACAATGTTCATTTGACCAATGCTAAATGCCCTCCAAATATTACAAGAATTTCTCGCTTTCAATAACTTGTCGAATGCTCGACGGATAGCTAAAATCAAACTTACTCATCCTAACCATAAATTGTTCCCCTGTTTAATTCTATTACCTGAAATCTAACACCAGTTAGCCAATATCTTGATAACATAGTGATCATGGTTGGATCACCATAGTTGATGAACAAATTTGCAATTAACATATTATGTTCAGGACACTTTTGGTGGGTTTACATGTAGAGACAACCTTACAGATGATAGCATGTATACACAATATATCAATCAGTAATGAACTCGCCAATGTTTATTATGATGTTCGTGCACATGTACTTCATGTCTATGCGTGAATCATTTCGATTGTTTGTCAAATAATGATTATGGTACATGATCATGTGAATTATAAATATATGATATGTTCAAATAAACCAATGAACATGTTAAGTGAAGTGCATATTCATCAGCAACCAGCACGAGTGATAATCATTGATCGCTAGATTTCTACAGAAGGATCAAAATATGTGTTCAATGACTCAAAATGTCTAGCACATCTTACGGTGCCGAATGTGTGCCCGTAAACATATTAGTGTATCTTTCTGTGTCGGTAGGCATGACAAAGCATGGTATGCATGTTGTGCATAAACAATACAGGCATATGATGTGATACTTTGATACTTGCTCCATAATACATCAACACTAAAACCTTTTGATGCAGGGCAGCAGGGACAAAATCATAACTTGGTTGTTCCAGGGCTTACTGTATTGGGGCGCGGAGGGTACGAGTGGTTTGGCCTCATCCCGAGCTTCAAAATCGATATATGGTTCTCTTGAATCAGGTGAGTGGATCCAACGATATGGCACGTTAAAGTAATCGGGTCGGATCTGAAGATGAACGTTTGGGCTATTTGGAGAAAATCGGTAGTCAGATGATGTTCAAATTTGTAAAGAGGTGGGTATATATATATATATATATATATATATATATATATATATATACCCACCTCTTTACAAATTTGAACATCATCTGATAATGCGGCATGCGGTACGTGCGGCACTGCACCGCAGCCGTCTGATGCACGTGTTGCGTGCATGTGATATGCGGTGCCGCACTTACCGCATGCCGCATTATAGCATGCCCCTATATATATATATATATGAAAGCTTGGGTAAAAGTTAGGTAACGATTTGCTCGTTGGATAGGGAGATATCAAATGATTTACACATCTGAACTCATAGTACAGATTTAGATTTGACTACAACTGGGCTTCAATTTGGGAATAGGTATTGGGGCTTTCAGTATAGGAAGGTCTAGGGTTTCATAAGGGTTCTATAGGATCAAGTTTGGAAGGATTTGGTTAAGATTTGATAGGATTTTGGGGGTTCTTAAGGTTCAGCTGTGAGTATGTCCAAGTTTTTTGTAAAAGATACTTTGTTATCTTTTGTTTTCTTTCTTTCTGGATGCTACAGATCAAGAGATCACAAAATGTGGGAGAGCATACACATAAAGGTAAGAGGAGAGAGAGTACCAGGATAGAGAAGGGAGGGAAAGGAACCCTAGGCTTCACCACCTAGGATTTACTCGGCTTCACCACCAAGCTAAAGACCATTCTCGTGAACTTCATACAAAAGCATATTTTCATTCATTCATCCAATAATAATAAAGAGAGCCACAGGGGACCTTTAAATAACCCACCATGTCACCACATTTGTCCCTAACCAATATGGGCCTAAAAACTACATAACAAACCAAAACATAGGCTGAAAATAACACTAAATAGAACTCCAAAAATATCAAATAAATAAGAGAAAAGACCTTATAAATATGGATCAGACCTTGCCTGAGATGGGCCATAGAAATTGAGCTGAGCTTGGGCCTTGAGTGCTGGCGCATTCTTATTCCCCATCATTCTCTCCAACTGAACTCGGCCTCGAGTTCTTGGAAAGCAAATTGGGTAGTACAACCTTTTGGAGTACCTGGATCAATGAAGGTGCATTTCGAAGTTAACACCTGGTGGTGTAGCTCAATAGTAGGTGGTGTGTCACACAACGGTCATCTCCTGGGTCCCATACAAAGTGTCTTCTGGAAGCGCACTGGGATCAGGGGTCTGAGAGATGCTGTCAAATGTTGAAGGAGACGACCACCAAGGCAGACTGATGGAATAGCTGGAAGGTGGACAAGTCCAAGTACTGCTGAAGTAGTAATGAAGCCGCTGGTGGTAGGTCTGTCCGATGAAGTTGATGTGCTGAAGAAGGATCAACACCCTGGAGTCAACCTAAAATAGCAACTTTGGTGTAGGCGCCGCTAAAGGTGGACACTTAACTGGCGGCGGAGGATCAACTCTGATAAAGTCAACGTGCTGTACTACCCCATATGAGTTGACCAGGGTGGCAACTCTGCTGAATGAGGAGGCAACACTAAAGGCATCTTTGAAGGTGGTGTTATATGTGGACGCTCCGCGGAAAGTGCTGGCGCCCAGCCTGGCGGTGGTGGAAGCTCCATTGAAAGCTTCGGTAAAAAGTTCGGTGATAATCCGTCAGTTCGATTGGGAGATATCAAATGAACTTCTAGATCTAGACAGCACAATCTAGATTCTAGATTTAGATTTGAGTGCAATTGGGCTTCAATTCGGTAATAGGAATCAGGGCTTTCACTATATGAAGGTCTAAGCTTTCATAATGATTATGTTTGGAATGATTTGGTTAAGGTTTGAAGGGAGTTTGGGGGTTCTTAAGGTTCAGATATTTGTATTTCCAGGTTTTTTTTTGTAAAAGATGATATCATCTTTTTTTGTTCTTCTTTCTGGATGCTACAGATCAAGGGATCACAGACTGCAAGAGATCAGATACACAGAGCTAAGAAGGGAGAGAGAGAGAGAGAGAGAGAGAGTACTAGGACAGAGAGGGGAGGGAAAAGGAATCCTAGGCTTCATCACCCACGATTTGCTCGGCTTCACCATCAAGCAAAGGAACCCTTCCCGGGAACTTCATACAAAAGTATATTTTCATTCATTCATTCGATAATAATAAAGAGAGCCATGGGGGGGCTTTAAATAACCCACCATGTCACCATAGAACTTGCCCCTAACCAATATGGGACTAAAAACCACATAACAAGCTAAAACACGACTGAAAATAACACTAAATAAAATTCCAAAGTATCAAATAAATTTAAAAAATAGCTTATAAATATGGATCAGACACTGTCTGAGATGGGCCATAGAAACTGAGCTGAGCTTGGGCATTAGGTGTTGGCGCATTCCTGTTCCCCATTACCATTAGTCATGGAATCCTTCATATAGGGTGCATTATCTCCAGCATCCTATCCTTGTTTACAGGACAAAACAAATTCATGGAACATCTCAAATATAACCCTTCCATAATCCAGTAGAACTAAAATATCATTATGCTAGATTACGATATATTATAGCACTGCATAAAAATTTTATCAAGATAAATAAAGATCGATACATTAACAATAATCATTATGAATAGTCCTCGCTTACAAAAACCGTGCATAACAATATAGACAGAAAAAGGTAGACCTTTGCATGATATGCTGCAGCCCTTACACCAGACTTGCAGAAATACTGAGCTAATTTAACTGTTTCTTTTCTGGTAGGCACATAAATAATTGTAGAACCTTGTTCTAAACATCCTTGAGAATCAGATATCTCCGATAACCCACAAATTTCTGGGCTCTCAGCTGGACGATTACCAGGGAACTCCCCACAAGAAACTACAAAAAAAACATACATAAACAGAATTAGTGAATAGGAATTGGAATCAAATTGTGTACATAGACATAACCATGGAATAGCTTGTTTTAAACAAAAGAATGAGATGCAATACCAGCTCCCATTCTCAAAGCTACAAGGAAGCACTGATGATTACTCCTTAATTAAACAAATATAATAATTCTTCCCATGCTAACAATAACGATACCAGGTGTGAAATAATTATTAGAAGCCAGTGTGCAATGCCAACTGTTAGTACACATTGAGTTTAATTATTTTATCTAATATATGTTGAAGTGAATTCATATACATACACCAACATTCAGTTTGTTTACTTATTTTTAATAGGAATACTTCTATTGATGCATGACAATTCAAACATGCACAAAGGAAACTTGTGTTATATCATATGAAGCACGGGTACTCCGAACAGATACCGTACCAGTACCGGGTACGGGTACGGGTAGGTACGGCATAATCCGTACCCGGTACGGCAGACAGTCTTCGGTACGGCTCCGGTACGGCAGACAGTCTTCGGTACGGCAGACAGTCTTCGGTACGACTCCGGTACGGCAAACAGTCTTTGGAGGGTGTCAATTTACTTGAAATTGCAAATCTATCACTTGATTAGCCCGATTTGGAGGCCATGCTATTCGGAGATGATGATGGGAATGAACTTTGCTATGCATTTTGTTTTGTATTGCTACTTTGCTTGGTTTGGTTCTAATGTAATGGACTGTATCGCCGTATGGCTCATGCTTAAAAATTACTATACATGAGATTACAATGTATTTCTCACATGAATGCATTACCATATCGTCGTATGGCTCGTATCGAATAATCTTATTTTTATGGTTTTGGAACTTTGAAGCTAGAGCTTTAATGATGAAGAAATTATGGTTGCATTTGGATCTGATTCATATCTATAACAATATTATACTAAAAGTACATACATACATATATATATATATATATATATATATATATATATATATATATATATATATATATATATATATATATATATATATATACACACCTTGCCGTACCCGTACCCTAGTATTTTAAGATTTTGCCGTATCAGCGTACCCGTATCGTACCTGTACCAGTACCCGTGCTTCATAGGTTATATCTAACAGTTTAATGTATTCATTGGTTCATGGTGTCTATTAAGTTATGATGCATTATTTAAAATAATCATCATCTGCTAGTTGATTTTGAAATTGTCCTCTTGAATAATACTATATATCACAGTAATAAGAGTGGCTATTAGAGTTATGAAAAATAAAGGGCACCAATACCAAGCTGGATTCAGAATAGAGCGTTAAAATACATAAAGGAGGCCCAAACATAAAAATAAAGGCATAAAAAGTGGAACAGCTTTGGTGATACACTTAAAAATCCCACCCTTCCCATGTGTCCAGACCCAACTTGATATTTTCAATTATCCTCATCACTTACAGCATTCCCTTTGAGTCCATTTGCGACATTCACACAAAATATATCCACCATTAGCCTAGGGAAGCAAGTCCCAATTCAAACTATTATTATTGAATTGAGAAAAAAAAGAAGCGAAGGAGATGGATTGTCCTCTTAGGCTTGAACAGAGTAGTGCAAGCGTGAACTGATATTTTTTCCCATGAGACACTAAAGCATTTGTTGCCATGACTATGTGAAGTTAACAAGATGCTTGCTAGATTTAATACATGGAGTGTGAGGTGATCTAACTAGTCTACGGTATTATATTGAGATCATAGGGAATAAATTTAAACATCATACTTGCTCTTTTTCGTATTTCTAGGTCCTTAATTTTCAATTTTAAGTGTTTTTGAGTTCTTGAGAAGATTTCCTAGGGCTTCTAACTAATGCAATCTATTTATGTAAGACAACCAGAGATAAGTTAGAATCTTAAAATGGATTTCAAAGAGCAGAAAATCCCAAAACAGCAAGCATTATTAAGGCAAACCGATGCACAAACTTAATATACTATGCAAAAATTGGAAGCATGATACCTAGTATTCAACAAACTCAATTACCATCCACAATTTCAAATTCTAGCAGCAATAACAACATAAGAAAGATACAAAAACTTGCATTTTATCAAATGAAACCAACCACAAGTCTACCAATTAGGGATATATAATGGACTAGGCTTAACGCAAAATATTAACTTTCATAATAAAAATTCTCAGAAATAATAAGTTAGTCACAGTAAGAAATAGGTGAAATCTTTGTGATTCCCAAATGAATGTACTATGACACAATCGAGAATTGAAGATATGATGAAGATTGGAGCCAATCGAGAAGATGAAGATGTACCATTGAACATATCTCAGAGGAAAACTTTGGAGAGCTTTTGGAGGAGCTTTGAAGTTTATCTATTAAGTGTATTCGTTGTTTTTAGTTCACATTTTAATATGATAGGTTCAGTTTTGATGTAGTGGGTTATTGCGTTTGGTACGGGTTTGAACTTGAGTCTTCGGGTTTGGATTTAAGTTAATCAGTTTAGATGACATGTAAGCCACTTGAAATATGCAACGTGGGAATTATTAAAGAAGAGGGAATTCACATGGTTTGGGATTATGCGTAGGCCCTTAGAAGATTCATCTCCATACAGTCGTGATTGAGAGGGAATCCACAAGTCATGCCTTGTGTGTCAAATGTAACGGCCTTGGGGTTCCCCTTCTAAGACATATAACATTTGGCGAAACCCCTCTTGATCGTGGGCTATAAAATCCCTCCCCCTCCCCCCCCCAACTCTTCTTTCTTCTTCCATAACGCTATGCACTTGGATGTGAATCGAGATCCTTTGGAGTGCCTCCATTGCTCCGAAGCGAGTTCGGAAAGGTGTGGGACCTTTGTATTCTATCTCTTCCCTCTCTTTCACACCCGTCTCCATATTTTCATCAATTTTCTGCAAATATATCTAAATCTAAATCAAAACCATTCACAAATCCTCATGGACACCATCAAATCCACACAAACTGTCGACGTCCATGGGAACAAATCCATATTGCACTACAAACGAGATTAAATAGCTACAAACTCGACAATCTTACCACCACGAGTTCGACCTTACTAGTGGTGAAGTCACCTCGTCGGTGTGTTCCCTGTCTCCGCCTTGTAACTCCATCACGTATGGATCTGAACAGCTACGTCGTTGATCTCTATTGCACGTCGACACACGATCCGATCTGCTCTCGAAGAACCTCCAATATAGCAAATGGCCAAAAGCTTCACAAACCACTTCTCTACAAAGGAGATTCCTTCAACGACAGCCAAACAACACTTTGAGAATGCTTGATGAAGGTGAAAAGGGCTTTAAGATTTTACTTTATGTGCTCTCCTAAAATCAAGGAAAACCCCAATGATCTTCCACAAAATAAAACATAAAATCCTAAGAGAGAACCTCAAATTTTCTCCTTATATTCATCTTAATTTCATGCTAATATATGGCCTATTTATAGGGATGAAAACCCTTATCAACCTAGAGGACTGAAGGAAGTCCAATTTGTACAAGATTTGGACTATGCAAAAACATAAGCACGGACAGGCTCACCTCTAAATCATCGATTTGGGTAGAGTTAAGTCACGATCCATTTAGGAAAGCACAGCTAGATCAATCTGCACGTAAGAGCATATCATGTTTCGTTCTATTTCAGCCAGATGCATGGATTGCACTTTGATTCAGATTGATCCTCAAGATACAGGACAAAACCAACGTCAGTTGCACACCTTCTAAAGACAAACTAAGGATCGATCCTTCTGGGACTTGGACCGATCTGCATCAAGAAAATAATTTCCCTAGAGAACTTTTGATCGATCAGAAAGGGAATCAGATCAATTTGGATGTGCATGTGGATTCCTCTACGCAGGCACCAAAATAGATCCACAATGAAACACGGACCAGCCTGCCTAGCCATTTGTAGCCAATCAAATATTTTTCAATTCTTTTCAAAATACTTTTTAAATATCTTTTCCAAGGGGGGTTTCAAACATATTTTACACTGAAAACAATAGATAATATCCTTTGAAATTATTTTGCAATAAAACAATTTTGAAAAAATCTTTTTTGCAAAACAACTAGGCATGAAGTCTATGTATGAGCAACTAACCTATCAACTAGAAACCAGAGGTAAACTAAGGTTTCTAAGTCACTTTTACTTGTACAAAGATGCCATTTCATCATAAGAGCCAAAGCAAATTTTGAAATCCCACACATAGCCAATAAATGGCTGTCTACTTGACTATATAGCTAATTTTAGCAAACAACATGTCGGTTGTGATGATTGTTTTCATATTTTCAACATGATTATTTGGCATGCAAGGAAAAGAACATTGATGTTGCATTAGATAACATTCAATCTTGTTTAGCTAGCTGTATGATGAACAGAGGATATGGATGCAAACAAATAGCAATGACAGTTGCAAAGCACATTTATCTCAACATCTCATGGATCGATAAAACAAAGTTTACGATATATGATTGACATCACACTTAGTACCAGCTATTTCCTTTAACTTTTGGGGAAGAAAAATATCACAATAAGAAGTAAAGAAGTTCACATAGGCCTTCAACATATGACAAAAAATAAAGAGAGTAGCAAGATCCACAAAAAGGTCTATGTAAGGAAAAGATTCTTGTAAACCATCAAAAGGCATTACCATCCAAGTCATCCACATTGAGATGAACGTCTACCTCATCTTCAAGATACTCAACAGTCAGTTGATTTTCCTTGAAAGGAACACCAGAATGAATATTAAACGAACTCAGATCAGCATTGTTTCCATCAATGTCATCTTCGAGATTGTTGACATCAGATAATGATGTTTCATCTTCGTCAGAAATGCTATCCTCTAATGATTCATAGGAGTTTTCAGAATCATCATTGATGTCACTCAAAATGTGACTAGACCGTTTTCTATTTATCATTCTTGCCGTAGTGTAACTTTCTATTAGCTCTTGAAAATCCTTGTCATATGACGATAAGCAAGATGTTCTACTATGTTTCACCTACAATTACAAGGGGAAAAGGGTGAGAAAGCATAACATGCTGTAAGATTTTCATTTTATTCAGATAAGTGGTAGAGATTGATTAGACCCACCAAAAAAATTATAGAAACAATAGTTATAAAAAAGTTCTGATAACTTAGAGTTTACATAAAAGGGGTTATTTCCAGTGTCAACATCAACACCGAGGTCTGAATGCTCACCAACAATACTCAGACAACCATGGACAATTATCCCTTTTTAAAAACAAATATTGCTCAAATTACCTTGAACTTCCAAAGGATAAAGTGATTACTAGAATATAGAGACAAAGCAATGTAAAGAAGAAACTAGAAAACAATTAATAAGTGTTGCTACTTGCTAGTAGTATAATCAGATAAACAAATGCTAGACCACAATTACTAGAACGCCATAGAAATCCATCAGAAATGAATAGTAACAAGCAATAACAAGTCTTCTTTTACTAATGGGTAATGAAAAAGAGTTAACTGGAACAAATTGCATAAACAAAAACAAGAATTAGAAGAGAAACGACTGGAGAGATGAGATTAAAGATGAACTATATGAAGAACAAGTCTTCTATTACTGATGGTTAAAAGAAAAAGAGTTAAACGGAACAAATTGCATAGCCTAAAACAAGAATTAGAAGAGAAACAACCACTGGAGAGATGAGATTAAAGATAAACTCCATAAAGAAGAAAGGGGCTGCTTCGAAAAGGTTACAAATAAAAAAATAATTCATTAACTGATATGACCACAGTAATTTAACTTCTACTATACATACACAAACACTGACAACTTTAAACCGTGTTCTTAAACTCGCCGGATCGACTCGAAACTCGACGCGGCTGAATTTCGAGTCGACTCGGGTGAAAACTCGGGATGGTCACTACTCGGATAGCGACTCAGGTGACTCGCGCAAATCGTGCCGACTCACACAACTTGAACCGAGTTGTAACCCTATATATTTCAGGTAAATTTTGAGGATTGACTAGGTGGATGGTTTTGAATTTTTTTTTTTTGCTTTAGTTACTACCTACATGATTAATGGATGGTAGTTGATATCTAATTTGATGATTGATTCCACATGTAGCGTCCAAAGACTTAGTTATATAGTAATTACTAATTAGAAACATCATATCCATAGGTGTGTATATGTAAAATGTTATTTTTAGGTACACCAGTAATTTATATACTAATGAATATTAAAGCTATATTTTATTTTTCGAGTTTTAGGCGTATCTACTCGAACGAGCTTTAACAGAGTTTTTGAGTCAACTTTACTAGAGAAGTTGTTGAGTTGAGTTATTGGATAAAACACTGACTGTAAAGTATCAACGACTTGTAAATTTTTTTTGGCCAACTAAGAGACCTCTTGCTCATTAAAATTCATCTTGATAACCGAGTGTTACTCGAATGTCCATACGAGCAAAAGATGCAAGGCTATTTAAGAGTTTCAGGGCTGTGCAATTAAATCATCTAGAATTTGCAGACGACACTATAGTACTTTTATGAATCGTGGTATATGGGTCCAAAAGGTCTAAAAGGGTTCTAGGGGACCAAAATAAATTTACCAGTCTAATGAAGAGGCCCAAGGAAAAGAGGTATTGCATCATGCAACGACAAGAACAAATGTCATCGTCGCATCGACAACTGTGAAAGATAAAGAAGGGCTAAGAAGTAGGGGTGCTCATTGGTTCAGTTTGACCCGATAAACCAAACCAAACCGACCCAATTGATTCGGTTTCGATCGGTTTTTTGAATATTTGGTTCGGTCCGATTCCAAAATAACTTAAAAAATGATCAATTAGGTTCGGTCCTAGATTCTGAGTTTTGTGACACGAACCAACCTGAACCGAACTGTTGGGCTATATAAGTATGTTCTACAGTAGCCATTAGATCTATTTGCTTTGTCGAGTTATATTATACTTCATGGATTGCTGCTTGGTTGAATTTTTATTTGGATGATGTATAAAGTTAGTTGTGTGTTTAGTTGACAAGGTTTGCCATTTGGTTATTTAGTTGTATGTACAAGTAGATAGTAGCTATTTCTTATTGGTTATTTAGTTGTATGTTTAAGATTGTTCAGCGATGTGATCGACCCGCAGAACCGAAGCAAACCAAACCAAACTTTTCCGGTTCGGTTTGGTTTGGTTTGTACCAAGAAATGGTTTGGTTTGGTTATATTTTTTAGAGCACTGATCAACTTTGGTTCGGTTCCAATTTTTTTTAAAAATAGAACTAACCTGAACCAAACCAAACTTTTCCGGTTCGGTTTGGTTTGGTTTGTACCAAGAAATGGTTTGGTTCGGTTATATTTTTTAGAGCACTAATCAACTTTGGTTCAGTTCCAATTTTTTTAAAAAATAGAACTAACCTGAACCATGAACACCCGTACTGAGAACGACGAAAAAGGCTTATTAGTAAGGACAGATTTGCGAATTATAATGAATATACAATATATTGTAGTAAAAAAAGACAAAAACATATACAAACTAACAAGGATGAGGGAACGAAAAACTAGTGAAGTACATCAAGTTTGGAGCATAAAGCTAGAGGATAATACAATGTTGGTGAAAGATCATGAGATCAAAGAGAGAGATTATTCTTAAACAGAACGTATAGTATAAAGGGTAGAATTTTCAGAAAAATCACAATCAATGAATATGGATGTATACAAATGTTCAATGCACAAGATGAAGTTGAGATAGCTTTGAAAGGATGTAGTCATGTAACAGTCAACGCTATAGATAGGACAAACTACCAATCGATCTATGTAAAATCTATGAACAAATTGAATTAGTCGGTTAGCTAGCTTATTCAATAAAATATTGAAAACTAAGGAAACTTACAAATGGTCGGAGAATTAATCTAGTATACATGTTTATAGGAATACAAAGGTTTCAATGTACAAAAAGAATAAGGTTATGTAAACAATTGCACTATCATGGATTAAACTTAGTAGTCACACTATAAGTTGTTGAAGAGAGTTATGAAACAAAGATTGAGAAAAATGACAATGTTTTGAAAGCCGATTTGAATTTACGCCACCAAGATCAACAATAAAGTCATCTTCATGCTTAAGCATTTTAGGGAGGAGAGAAATTTGCATAATCAAGGTTTAAAAACTTGGTATCAAACCCCGTATTGGCTGGTAAAAAACTATGATCTGTAGACACGGACACGGGTGTCGAGTGTCGACACGGACACGGGAGTCAGACACAGCAATATCATAAAAGATGGATACGGAGACACGTATATATATATATATATATATATATATATATATATATATATATATATATATATATATATATATATATATATATATATATATATATATATATATATAGGCGTGTTAGGCTGCGGCGTGCGGTGCGTGCGGCGTCGCACCGCAGCCGTCTGATGCACCGCTGCAGTGCGTGCGATGCACGCAGCGGTGCATCAGACGGCCGCGGTGCAACACCGCACGCATCGCACGTCGCATTTTATCATATATATATATATATATATATATATATATATATATATATATGGGGAGGGATACTCTTACTCATGGCCTCTTACTCATATAGTTACCTATGATCCGAGCCGTCCATTAGATCCCGACATACGGTTCAGATTAGATGGGGAGTTAAAGCAATGGTGTCCGCATTAAATGCAGGCTTTTAATATGGACTTTTAATACGGGTATTTAATGCGGAAACCATTGCTTTAACTCCCCATCTAATCCGACCCGTACGTCGGGATCTAATGGACGGCCCGGATCATAAGTAAACTATATGAGTAAGAGGCCATAAGTAAGAGTATCCCTCCCCTATATATATACCAACAAAATTATGAAATTGATATAAATTGAAAATTACTATCCCTTCAGAATTCAACTCCTACACAGTCTACTATTTCCCTCTGTTCACCCGATTGGAGAAGCGAGAGACTCACAACATTCGGTTTAATAACATGGAGCGATGGTATTATACCATGTCGACACGGGTGGACACGGGAATCCGTGTCGACACGGGTTGACACGGCTCTAAGGGCTCAATTAGAGGTGTCCACCATATCATAGTAAAAAACTGATTCAGCTTAACCGAGTTGACTCGGTATCATTGGGTACAACTCTGCCATGACTCGGTTTATCGACCAATATAGGCTAATTTTTATCTGTCTAGACTGATACCAAGTTCAAACATGTATCGATGGCTGAACAGGTTAAATCTGACTTATATGTGCCGAGTAGTACAGGTGACGACATATACCAAGTTCAAAATAGTATCGATGGCTGACCAGTCGTGGTCAACCAAATCTGGTATGTATTGGTCGGTACGACTCGGTATCAAACGAGTTCTAAAACCATGGTTATGATAGTATGTAGAGTATTAAGACATCTAATGGAGTGGGTATTAAGGAAGAAATGTATTAATAGAGGGTAAAACAAAATCATTAAGGAAATGTATAAGATAACAAAAAGAAGAGGTATAAAATAACATCATAGCAAAGAGAAGAGGTATACGATTACAAAAAAAAAAAGAGGAAAACCCTTGAATAACCATCACCTGTGAAGCACGAGTACTTCGTTAGGGCAATCGTACGAGTACCGGGTACGCACCGGGTATGAGTACGACGAATTTAGTACCCGGTAGGATGTTTTGAATCCGATACGGGTACCCAGATTTGGGTACGGCGCCAGTACGGTGCCGGTACAGCATCGGGTACAAATAATTAGAAAAAAAATTAGAACAAATAAATAAATTTAGAAAAATAATCCCAAAAAATAGAAATAAATAAATAAAAATATGATAAAAATAATTTTTAATTTTTTGCTACTTTTTAATTATAAAAATCATTGATATTATACTACAATTATTAAAAAAATATTTTTTTTATATAGGTACCCCGCTGTACCCGTACCCTATTTTTTTTTAAAGATTTTGCCGTATCGGCGTACCTGTATTGGACCCGTACCCGTACCCGTGCTTCATAGACTATCATCCTCACGTCATCAGCAGTCGTGGCCCCTTAAGCTTGCTAGTCCCTAAACCCAAACCCGCCATCCCCTTGCTGCCCACGCGCTATCAAGCCGTTGGCACCGTTGTCCCGTGTCGCCGCTATCTTCTTGTTGCAATCTTCAACTTGAAGTTTGAACCTGACCTGACCCAATATCTTAAACAAACCTGATAAGGCTTGTGGTGGTATAACTTGGTTGTTTCTTAACTAATTTGGCTGATCCAAGTAACGATTTGAAGCTCTCACCAAGCCGAATTTATCTAACCTATAAAATTAGAGTTCTCGGATTTTGTGCCTCTGTGCATGCATCATTTTTGGAAAATTAAGCCTTCCCATCATCGAGAGACCAAAAAAGGTAGGAGCACATTAGCATACTCACCTCCCCCTGCATCCCAAATGCTATGATATGGGGGACACCTCTAATTGAGCCCTCAGAGCCGTGTCAACCCGTGTCGACACGGATTCCCGTGTCCACACGGCATGATACTATCGCTCCATGTTATTAAACCGAATGTTGCGAGTCTCTTCCTTCTCCAATTTGGGTGAACAGAGGAAAATGGTAGATTGTGTAGGAGTCGAATTCCGAAGAGATAGTAATTTTTAATTTATATCAATTTCATAATTTTGTTGGTATATATATATATATATATATAGAGAGAGAGAGAGAGAGAGGAATGATAAAATGCGGCGTGCGGTGCGTGCGGCTTCGCACTGCAGCCGCCTGATGCACCGCTGGGTGCATGCGATGCACCGCCTGATGCATGCACCGCAGCGGTGCATCAGGTGGCTGCGGTGTGATGCCGCACGCACCGCACGCCGCATCCTAACACGCCTCTCTCTCTCTCTCTCTCTCTCTCTATATATATATATATATATATATATATATATATATATATATATATATATATATATATATACCCACGTGTCTCTGTATCCATCATTTATGATATTGCCGTGTCCGACTCCCGTGTTCGTGTCGACACTCGACACCCGTGTCCGTGTTTACAGATCATAGCCCAAATGACCCATGAAGTTCTATTTTCTTCTTTTTTTTATGGTGGTAGGGGATGGTAAAAGTTAAGGAATCATAATTCAATACTTATGCCTACGACATATCATGTAAATTAGGCTAAAATGATTATCACTTGTACTTTCATGATTTCATCTGTATATATTTCCATAGTATTTTGCATAACAAAGTAGATAACCACTCATCAACTTTGGTGGTTTCAAGTTTCAACCATATTTTATCAGATCAGGTTCCGGTATCGCTTATTCATTACCGTTCCTCTAATCCTAAAAAAGACTTCATTTGCTCATTTGCATGTTTCTCATCATTTTTGAAGAATTCTCACTGCTCTTTTGACTTTTTTGTGGATTTGGCCCAAGATAGGAATTGGTGTTGATTCATTTGTTGACCTAGCCACTTAATCTTCCAGCAATGCCCACATCTTCTTCTCCCTCCTGGTCATTGTTTAAGCACAATAAAGACTTATATTTAACCATTAATCCACGATTGACGGCCTTGCTGGACGTTCAAATTTCTTACTTTCGACCAACGTTTGGCACTCAACGGACTACACCATTCTGCCCTAGATGCATGTGTTTAAACTCATCACGGCTACTCTAAGCACAACTACCTCACAACTATGATTATTCAACATGTTGATAAACGTAACCCATGTCATATAGTTAATTTGAAGGTCATGACTGTGGGCCAATTTGTGGTTCAACTCCAGCACATGATTGCATGTAAGTCTAACAAAGTTCCAACGGTCTTCAAGTTTGAATTTCTTCACTCCATCTCCAACTTAGATCAATGTTCAATTGATCTAAAGATATAAAACACGTCAAGGTGTCAGTCCTGCCTCAATATTAAAATCTCATACTTCCGCAAAGCTCCTGGGATTTGCAGTCCACAAGTCACTCCAAAAACTAGAGTTGGAAATTCATCACCTAGCATTAGAATAGAAATCAGTGAACATGTCTTCGATTTGGCTACAAGGAACAAGCAACTCTGAAAATATGCAAGAAATAAATGTTCTGTATCCTAAGTCAAACAAAACAACTGTTCACAATCCAGAGACAATATTTAGAACTCACTGAAAATCGAAGATTTGATCGAAAAAACGAAGTGAGAACAATCTTTGTTTCCTTTGACATGTGCAGAGACTTGATGATGTCTTCTCGAACTGGGATTGTTGCAGTAGCAGTCAGTGCCATGAGTGGAATGTCAAATTTCAAGGACTTCATGTTGCAGGCCCTAAAAGTGTCTCTCAGCACAAACAATCGCCTAATAAGTACATAAAGAACTGTTGTAAGATAATAGGAATTTCTAATTCTCTAGAAAATGCCAAAGAGAGAATACTAAACCATCAGAAATTGAAAATTACTTATACCATTAGCTAAAAATCCTTTGCATGGTAAGTCTTCAAAAGAGAAGTCAAAGAATGAGTCGTGCAAACAATTAAGCAGAAGATCAGACCTGTAATCAGGTCGGAAATCATGGCCCCACTTAGAAACGCAATGAACTTCATCAATGGCAAATAGTGCAATCCCGTGATTTTCTGCAAGCTTCTTCAGTGGTTCTATAAGTCTGTATAAAAGGTTCCAAGCTTTAGATATTGTTAAAAAGTACCTCGATGAACAATGAATCAGGAAAATGAGGAAACATCTACCTTAATATTGTCTCAGGGCAAACATAAACTATCTTATACATGCCACTCATGGCTTTGCACTCAACAGTACTGTCAGGTTGTCCAGATCCAAGGAAGCATGCTGACACCCCATGTTTTGATAGCTTTAAACACTGGTCATGCATCAAACTTATCAAGGGCGAAATGACGATAACAACCTTCCCAGTCAATAATGCCGGAATCTGAAAGCAAAGAGATTTTCCTGCATGAACAGTTATTAATTAAGGCGCAAGCTACTCTATTCCTTTACTCAGTTTAGTACACAATAGGTCAGCTAATAGATCCAAGTCCAGCAACAAAGTGCCATCCCAGAAGATAAAGATTAAAATCTAAAACACAAATAAAACAAAACATACCAGATCCTGTCGCAGCTAGAACGAGACAATCCCTGTGAGAAAACCAAGCCTCCAAAGCTTCCTTCTGGAAACTCTTCAACAATGAAAATCCAAAATGCTTTCGCAAAATAGTATAGACCATCTGCTCCCAGTCCAAAACAACTTCTTGACTCTGCGAACTACAAAATTGTGAAATTTCTTGAGGCTGAAAGCTTCTATTTTCCTGTAACAAAGATTTGGACTCTGCAGGACGCACAAGAGTTTGTAAATCCTGCTTAGATGATTCAGATACAGGCTCCAGTTTAGTATTCATATGAATATTATGAACTCTCTCTTTATCCATGGACCTAGACTTGGATATCCGTGGACCCGAAAAGGAAGCATCAGAAGACCTGTGGAGATTGCTTCTTTCCACTTTACCACAAGATGACTGATAGTTTGTGAGGTTTGACTGTTTCATTCTACGAGGAGCATGAAAAGATGTGACATCTTGACCCAAAGAGTGTGATTGACTGGTAGAACAGGGAAAGGAATTTGACATTCGTTCATTTTGGCCCAAAATGCTACTGCAAGAACCATTCAAGATGAACTCCACTGCATCATTTAGGCATGGACCTACAGCTTTAATAGCTTCCACAACTTCAGTGAACTCAAAACCCATATCAATTAATTCAGCAATAATTTGATCAGCAGATACATCATTCCCATTCATTGTATCAACTCGTCAAGGTGAAGGCTTCTAGAACAAGCTTGCACTATGGGAGATTACAAAAGTCTCTACCAATTGTCAGGATTAAGATAAGCCAGAGAGGATTCTCTTAGTTATATCCAGCGCATTAGGGAAAACCACCCACCAAGGAAAAGAACCTATAAAATTACATATGGCATGATTAATCATATGATTACCTTCCAAAAAAAATGATTAATCATATGATAAGTACCCTAATCATGGAACAAAAAAACAGCCATTTTAGCTCAGTAATCAGTCAGATAGAGGAAGATAGTATATGTTCGCCAACAAAGAACAAATTTGCTCACCATGGACTACCTACTGCCTGTGAAAACTACAACAATCCGTAGTCCGTACATTGATTTAGTTGCATTCCTTGAGTTCTTTTAACATTCCACACGTATACAAGGCACACACTTAAGAACCAGTATCTTATTATCTGTGAGGCAGACTAACAGAAAGACTCATCAACAATCATATATTAACAATTTAACATGAACATACCTTGATTACATGTGTATGTTAGTTGTATACAAGGATCAAAATCTCGATATATTTTGCGAAATATCTCAGTTTTCCAAAACCTCAGTACAAAATCCCCTCAGCTGTCTAGAACGGTATGGAAATCATGATATTTCGTGATATTTTGCACGATATATTCGTCAGCATAAAATATCGCAATATATCATGCCAAAAGACACCGATACATAGAAAAATCGTCGAGATTTCAGAAAATTTTAGGATTTTGGCACCGAAATTTTGGGACTGACTGATTATAAAAGGAGACCGGGGGCCTGGTTCTCGACAGTTTATTTACATATAATAACATTTAAGTAAATGTTGACATTTAATTTAAGTTATTATATGTAAATAAGCAAATCCCCCCGCCCATTTTATTTCTTTAAAAATATCAAAAAATAAAAAACCAAGTGAATCAAAAAGTTGTTAAATCAATTTAGTAGAAAAAAACAGTTTTTATGGATTTTCATAAAATTCGCATATTGAGAAAGTGGTTAAATCAACTTTTCACAGGTGACGATGTCTTGCTCCTCTCTCTCCGGCGAGGTTCTTCAGCTCCTCTCTGTCTTAGTGGCCATCTCTTTTCTCTCTTCTCTCTCTCTTTTCTCTCTTCTCTCTTTGTTTTTGCCTAAAAGTCGAAGTAAGGCGGAGGAGGGGTTAAGGAAGTGGTCGGGGAGGGGAAGGGGGAGAGGGGAGGGCAACTGAGGGGACGGGCCTATGAGAGAACAGAGAGGCTTGAGAGGGGCTGAGAGGAAACAGAAGAGGAAAGGACGTGCGAGGTTGAGAGGGGTTGAGAGGAAATCGGAATCGGACGGCTTTCAATTGACCCATCAGCAGTCCAGATGCTTTCCCCTCAAATCAGAACAATTGTAACCATTCTCTCTCCCCTCTCTTTCCCCTCAAATCGGAACAGCTATAACTCAGATAAAGTACGGACGGTCCCATTGTCTTTTTTTGATAGCTGTGATGAGACAGGCTGTGATGGAGGGTGCTCATAAATTTGAGGGGAAAGAGGGGGGAATGTTTGTTTTTTTAATTCAAATTTGAGGGTAAGAGGAGAGAAAGAGAGGGGGGATGAATCCTAACCCTTGATATGTTTATCCCCCCCTCCAAATGAATCCGGACCGTGAACTATCTCTCCAAACTATCGACCATCCCTCCCATGTTATAGTGTGTGTGTGTGTGTGTGTGTGTATATATATATATATATAAAGAAAGAGAGAGAGGCCTGGGTTCCTATGACATTGTCATAGGGCCTACCCTATGAAATATGGTGAATATGTAACACTAGAAGTTTTAGAATGTGTTGATTTTTTATGAGGGTATTCATCATACCTTAGATAGAAGGTCCATTAAAAATCAAGACATTCTAAAACTTCTAGGGGCATCAAAGCTTTATTGACCATCCATTTTAACTATTAATTTGAAAAGCATATTTGATGCCCTTCGAAGTTTTAAAATGTGCTATTTTTTTGGTGGACCTTTTATCTAAGGTAGGATGATTATTCCCATAAAATATCAGCACATTTTAAGTGCCATGTGTCGTGAAATCACTATATGTCATAGGGTAGTCCCATTATATATATATATATATATATATATATATATATATATATATATATATATATATATAGGGGAATGCTTAGGTGCAGTCCGTAGCAGTTCGATGCACCATTTCGTGCATCGGATGCACGCGGCTGGTGCATCAGACGGCTGTGGACCGCGGACCGCACCTAAGCATTCCCCTATATATATATATATATATATATATATATATATATATATATATATATATATATATATATATATATATATATATATATATATATATATATATATATATAGAGAGAGAGAGAGAGAGAGAGAGAGAGAGAGAGGGAGATTAGGGTGCGTTCCACTAAAAACGCATCTTTTGTTAACATGGTGTAATACATATGTTATCATATTTGCTATATATAAGGGACTAGGCGTGCGACCCAGCCATATAAGATAAGATAAAAGATATATCTGGGCTGTTGATCCATATGCACAAAGACAAGTGCACATGCACCATTAACCAAATAAGGAAGGTTGATTAAAATCAATCCCACGAATAAAGAGGCCCATTAAATGCCACACAGTTAATGCCCATGATTAAGTTTTTTTGTAAACCCACAATAAAGGATTATTGAGTACAATAAGAAACACCAATAACATTAATGATGGCCGAATAAGGAAGGTTGAGTAATGTATTATCACTTTATATAGTACAAATGGATAGAGCCATAGCGTAGTGATCCAACGGTGATGGTAAGATATCTTATGTGTAGTGTTTTAATAAGAGTGCTGCTATTTGCACCTACAAAATTAGTAGGGCCCCGAATGTTGGCACTGCAACAATCGCTTTCAGGGCAAAACACGTCAGCTGTCTTCGGTCGCGATTGTGTTTTGCCACCAAAGACAACCACTGCAGCACCAACAGGCACAAGAAATACTAGTGTGTGTGTGTGTGTGGGTGGGAGGGGGGGGTGTATATGATTAGGTCCATGACGCACCATGTGCGACGCGTCGCAACAAAGGGTTTGGAGGGCACCGAGAGCGTCACATTAGTTCAGAGGGTGTATCTTAGACGTCGGATGCATTTGGACAGACGGGGCGACGAGTGAATTGTTCGAAAGCATGACAGCAGGCACAGAGGGCCCCATCCTTTCCCTCGTTGATCGCCTTCTTAATAAGATGTAAATATTTGAACACCTAGAAGTTTCTAGGAAAACTCATGGAAAGTTTGAATTTCATGAATTCCAAGATAAATGAACACAGAGGGATAGGTACTACTGTACTAGAGTCAGCACCTTTAAAGGATGAACTAAAGAGTTAGTATCTTAGTTTTGTAGCACCACAAAATTCACGCACAAATTACAACAGAAATGCTTTTCCGCCAATAGATGATATTTCAAATTGGAGGGCTTAAGCTTCTTTAAATAGAAACAAGCCTACACACCCTCTCTTTAAACTGGATTTGAATTCAATCCAAGAAGAAAAATATAAAATATAAATAGAAGCTTCCAGAGGGGCTAGCCTAGATGAAAGTACTAGACAATCAATGCATGTACGAAAGAGATTCTCTTAACCATGACACAATGTTGAAGGAAAACTAATAGAAAGTTTCTACTTTCCATTGGCAGCTAAATTTGTTGTGTTTAGTGTCTATTGATTGTATATAGAGAGTATCTACAATAGTAATAAACAAACTAAACAATAAGAAGCCGTAGAGTCCAAGCGGTCGACTCAGGATAAGGAATAAGAAGACAAATATCTGATCTTTATTATGTAACTGAGCATTCCAAACAAAAGGAGCTAGGATTGAAAAGTATTTAAAATTTACTAACAAGTTTGACAAAAGAAGAAGAAAAAATTGAAGATGCAATTTGTAAAGAGCTCCTTACGAAAATCAATTCCTAAAGCTAAAGCTCAAGCATAAGGGAAATATTTAAAAAAAAATACCTTCAAATTCGACTTCCAAAGAAAATTAAAATAATTAATAAAAAGAAATTAAAATCAGAATTTTCAATCCATACATCGACAATCAGATAATATTTCTAAAATAAGTTAGAGCTGAAAAATAGTGCATCACAACTAGAAAATCAGCACAGGCTGCACAGCCACCTAAATATCATAATATAGAGTCTCGGCCCAAAAACAAACTAATGCAAGCAATAGAAAACCTTCGGATATGCAGCAAGATTGCCCTTGTCCGTGAAGAAGACAGCAGTCAGATTCCACAACATAGAGTCTCGTCCCAAAAAGATCGCCTCAGAGTCCGATAGTTCCGACGGACTACCTAATTGTCCCTGCGCAGCTGCCAGAACCGCCATGGGAATACAGCTGCTGTGTTTGAAGAGGAAGCGAGGCAAAGGACTGGGGGGGAACCCATGGAACCCTCTGCAATGCTAGAGAGAGAGAGAGAGATACGCTGGCGTTGTACAGCGCGGCAGCGAGGCGGGATCGTGGTCAGAGATCGGGCTTTAAGGGGAGGTGCGGGTTTCAGAGAGGCGCACTCAATGGCAGTAGGCGGCTCGACGTCGGGCGGCTCCGATCTAGGGCGGCAGCGACTCCGATCTCGGGCTTGAGGTAGGGCAGGGCAAGGGGAGGCGAAGAAAGAAAGACGAAGCGGTCGAGCGGGAGGTTGGAGGAGATCTGATTAGTAAGAGCGCCCTATATACACCCACCAAGAAAAGCTTGGCACCCTGGGAAAATTTTCAGCACATCCAGCGTACGCTACAACCGTTGCCCATAGTCTATCAGCACGCTATATGTGATGGGGGCCACTGTCCCATGTCTTGGGGCCTGCTACCCCATGCCTCTTGAATCGCAGCGGGCCTGCGGTTGTAGCGTACGCAGGATGTGCTGAAAATTTTTCCTAGCACCCCTATCAGAACGTAGCCAGAATTTGGGATGGGCTAAAACTAAACTAGTGTTTTTTTACAATAAAATTTTTATTTTATAAAGAAATACTAAGCAAAATTTTTAAACGACCATCAACGGTACTATAAATTATATTAATATAAAAAAAGCTTAATTACACTTTTGCCATCCTGAGTTTTAACTCAAAAACATTTAACCCCCCTTAGTTAAAAAACTACATTTTGCCCCCCAGAGTTTTAACTCAAAAACATTTAACCCCCCTTAGTTAAAAAACTACATTTTACCCCCCCTTTGAAATCAAATAAAAATTATAAAATAAGAGATATTAACTAGTTAACAAAAGGAGTATTGGGCTAACTTTTCAAACTTTAGGGAGCGTTTTGGAACAAAATAAACTATAGCGGGGTTAAGTGTTTTTGACGGCGATTCACGTTTTTGCTTAGACGTGATAGCGATTCAAGTACGTGTCGCAGGCCAAGGGCCTTGTTGGGTTGAGGCGGGTTGCGACATGTACTTAATAATATGAGTTAATTTTTCTCAAAACTCGGCCGAGCTATAGCCAACTATTAGATCCGCCCATGACCCCATTATTGACATATCCCAATTATAGACTATGGGTGTGCAGGATCCAAACCAAACCAAACTTACCAATTTTGATCGGTTTTAACTCACTCAATGGATCGGATCGGATTTGGCTTTTTAAAAAACGACATGATTGGATCAGTTGACGGATTTGTAAATTTAAAACCAATCTAAACCGAACCAACATATGTATATACATATAATATTTTGTTAAATATATCATATGTTCTCATATACCCTTGCTACCAAAAACTATTGCAATACATTAGGATGACTCAAAATCAGTTAAAAATCCTATTTAGGCCTAACGATTTGATAACAATTATTATTTTTTAAGTTTGAACTAGATCCTAATAGAAGGGGGAGAACCCAATAAGAACATGGTTCAAAGCCTAAACCGATCATCCAATCCAATTCAAACCAGTTTTAATTGGATTGGATTGGATTTCAATCTTAGTTCGTTTTGGATGGGATTGAAAATCCTCAAAACCGACCAAGGTTGGATCAGTTTGGGTTTTGCGAACCGATGCACACCCATACTATAGGCACTGTAATTGCAAAAATAAAATATAGGGGTTGTTTATAGCACCCCCTTTACATCCTCAACTAGCAGACATCCGCTATTCGCACGCACCCATGCATGGAATTAGTGATGGCACCCAAGTGAACTTAGATTTATTTTTTCCCGTTTACCCTCATCCCCAAACTCCGACCGGTCACCATTGATGTCGCTCGTGTCGTCCTCCGCCTTGACCATAGCCCCACCCAGCTGTCCTCCTCCTCCGTTCTTCCTCCTCCTCTTTTCTTCTTCCTCTCTCCTCTCTCCTCCTCCTCCTTTTTCTCCACACTGGAATCCCAGCCATTTGTCGATGTTGGTGGCAATCCGCCAATGATATGTCGGCAACATTGGTGAGCAGTCACCGACATAGCATCGGCAGGATGACACCAACGTCAACCAACGGTTAGACTTTTGGTACGAGGAAAAGGGAGGAAGGAGGAGACGGGCCAACCGCTCAAGGTTCCAACACGGAAAAGATGGAGGAGGAGGAGGACTGCAAGGGGAAGGGGGGGGGGGTTTACGAGGGGTGCTGAGACAAACCTGCCAAAAAGGGTTAGGGGTGAAGAAAGTTTCGGGTGCCACCACCAACTCTTTGAGTGCGAATTGATGGTCCCACCATCCTTACCGTTGTTCCCATTCACCTCGCCACATGTTGCTGTCGCCAGTATACCCACACCCACACACTGTCAAAGTCTGATTTTGTGAAACATGACTAGGGCTGGCAATATCGGACCAGACACGGCAGACTCGACACGAAGTTAGCAGGTCTAGATCAGGGCTAAACGGGTTCGGGTCATAAACGGGTCAACACTATAGACCCGTTTAATAAATGGGTCGGGTCCAGATTTAGGGTCTGGACAAGGTAGATCCGGTAAGACCCGTTTAAAATTCAATGGGCAGTGTCGGGTCGGGTCTACCCGCAATCCGATACTAATACATAGTATCATCGGGTCTATCAGGTTAGGTCGGGTGAGTAGGATTGGGTCGGATCGGATCAACTGAATAAATCCATATGGTAAACGGGTCTTATCGGGTCTACCCGTTTATAAACGGGTCTGGTATGGGTTTAGGATCGTGACACGATTACTTAAACGGGTTGGATCCGGGTCTAGGGGTTTTGGACATGACCTGAAACTAGACATGACACGAACCTGATCCGACACGACCCATTACCACCTAAACATGACACCTTTGAGTTTCTTTTACTTTCTTTCTTTTTCTGGAAAAGACAATCATAGTGGTCAGTACATCACACAGTGCATCAACACTGGATAGTCCAAGGTTTGAAAACTCGCCATAGGAGTAAGTGAAATATCTTGATTTTTAACAACCCCACAAGTGAAAAAGCTCCCCACTAAGACGAGAGGGAGAGCATGCTTCTTTTTCTTGCAACGAGGTATTTTGGTTTGAGTTCGATACAATTGCAATGGATCAAGAATTTCGATTCACTTCATGTCATTGCTCTCTTTTTTTTGTATTCAGGCAAAGGGGAGATCACACCTGGATATCCAGGAGTCGCCACATGCCGGTGAAGCAACTGCAAAGGCCACCACTAGGCAGAGACCACCGCTGCTACTGGCGGATCCAAAGAAGACAACCCTAAACACCGATCTGCACCCGCCACACTGAGCTGAACACTTTACCGTACCGGTGCGAGAGGGTTACATTAGCGAGATACGCTCTTACAATTCTTACTTGTGGTTGCCTTAAGTCCTCTTCCCCGTATTATCATCCCCTCTTTGCAAATGTTTATTAGCATGATCATAAAATCTATAACTCCTACTAATAGGAATCAAGTGGTTTCAGAAAGAGAGATTTCGAAGAACTATTCAGCCAATAGAACTTGTTTCTTGAATAATTCACAAGACATTTTTATTGGCTGAATAGCTTCGAAATATTCAGATTATTCACGAACTACTCAGTAATTTACAAGTTTTACGAATCATTCATAAATTGTTAGTAACTCAGCCCTTGTTTGATAACATTGAAACGGAATCCACGTTTCAACGTTTTATCAAAATCCGTATGTGTGATTATGCTGAAGAGGTTTCAACACAGACCTGCTTTTCATCAAAATCGTGAAAAATTTCATTCCAGCCCAAGGCTCGGATGCATATTTCAGCGAAATCAACTGCAGCAGCGCCCGCGTTTTAGCAAAATAGTCATCCGCCCGGATTTCAACATACGTGTTATCAAACAAGGGCTTAATATTTGCCGTATATCCATCGCACCAGTAATAGTATTCACTTACCATGTTATTTGTTCTGGTTAGTATTTATTGGATATTTCTTCTAGGGCTCACAACAGGCTGTCCATTTTAGGAGCCTGTACCGGGTCCAACCGTGGTCCATTTTATGATCAGGCCTTATAGATTAGGCCCAAGCCGGGGCCCATATAAATGATAAAGAGCCTCTATCAGGCCTAGGCCTCAAAAATTCTAAAATGTAACTAAAATTTGGGAAAATGATCAAGGGCTGGGATCAAGGACTACGATATATAATCTTAGACGACCTTTGGAGACCGTTGGATCCCATCTATTCAACGTTAACAAACTCTTTGAGATCCAACAAGACCCAACATTTCTCCAAAATAATGTGACCCTATACAAACCTACCCCCAGCCAGTTTTGAATTCGGCCTATACCAATCTATTATGTTTTGAATACAGGCCAAAAAACCCTGCAGCCCAGGCTCGATCGGGCCTGGGCCGTGTTCAGGCCCATGGTCAGCCTTAATTGCCTTCACACATTATTAATGATTTGTATCCCTGCTAGAATGCAGTGCATGCACCTCTGATTCTGAATGCATCAGCATCAATGGACTTGAAACAAACATCCAATTCCAACCAAGTCAAGAACCGAAGATTTCCGTGGACTCGTAACGTAAGGACTCGTAACGTAAGGGCCTGCATTTCGGCGTAAGGTTATTATGCCTTCGGTCATAAACTAGGTCTTGAGACACAAAGGCGGTCCAACTGGAAAACGAGACCCGAACCGAGACGGATCACTTCTTTTCCGGCAGCTTTTCGAGCATCTCCGGTATCACATCAAACAGATCAGCAACAAGTCCGTAATCCGCGACCTGCAATTCAAAGCAAGGGATTGAGATCTGGACAAGAATGTAGCAGTTTATAACCTGGGCAAAGTACAACCACCATTTAGCGCCCTCCGCAACTTCTATTCCGAAAATACCCTAATCAGTTTAATGTAAGGCTCCAATGATTTTTGAAATATCTAACTTATGCTTACTAGGATAAGGGTATTTCCAGAATAAAAGTTGACGGAGGGCGCTAAATGCACCACCGGGCATAGTCCAGGGTACAAATCGTTCAAAAAAAAAAAAAAGCTGTGGGACCGATATGAAATAAGTTGTATAGTTCAGGGAGGTTATTGTAATTTGCCCAATCAATGCAAGTGATGTACACTAAAAACACCAGCAAGATCAGCAAAGAAAAGAACAAAAAAAAAATTTTAAGAAAAGAGCGGTGAAAGTAATAGTAGAGATTTGATTTTTCTAAGAAATGAGAGATTTAACTTGCAGAAATCTCACTTAACGAAGAGAGCCCCTAATGCTAGAACTACAACATATGACACACTATTAATACCCAGTTCTTTTTCATTACCCAATAACCGATCAGAAATTACCAATCAGAACGTAAGGATGCGCAATGTTTGATACTGCTAGTTAGCCGCAAGTGAATCCGAATCAGATCTAAAGCAACTAGAAAAGACCTATCATCACCTGAAATATGGGGGCATCTGCATCTTTATTTATAGCCACGATGATCTTCGAGTCTCTCATTCCAGCCAAATGCTGGATAGCTCCTGAAACACCAAAGGCTATATACAGCTCCGGAGCAACAATTTTTCCAGTCTGACCAACCTGAGAGGAAATTTTAGTTGATGAGTTGACATTTGCAACGGTGCCGTGAATTTTGAGTTTACATCAAATCAGAGAACATGAAAGGCACGGAGCCTGAAACTAAGAGGTAATTAAAACAGAACTTATGATTGGGGGGATGGGGGGATTTATTTCCTAATTAAAACACATAAAACCAGGAATAAAAGGACCCAAGAAGAAATATGAGAGAATTAAGGACAGCAGGCTTATGGGATAGTGCTCATGTACTGTTCACAATTTCGTTTTTTCTTATGTTCTTTACACGTGGGTTGAGATTGGAGACCTACTCCATGCGAGATTGGGACTTTCCTGTCGTGATCTTCTGCTCCTCTCTTTGCTGTTGTAGTGTAGTATTTTGTCATATGATCAGTGGACAAAGGATTGAAGTTTAGATAATAAACTGTATATTCCGAATTCCATGAAAAATTGAGTAGTGCTTCTAAGCCTTCTCCCTTATCTTCTCTCCCACTCTCTTTGGTTTGTTGGATATATTATGTGGATTACTTGTTGAGGAATTCTGAGAGTACAGCATCACGATTCAAGCCCATGACGTAATTGCTCAACTTTTCCACATCCATCGCATATCATTTGGAAACGTCGAGGATCCGACATTTGTTGATATGCTTTCCAGATCACAAAAAATGAAGATAGGGTGATACTGAGTGTAGAGGACCTTGTAAAAGAAAATACAAATCTCTCAATGGAGTACAGACGATGATGAATAGTGACTGATTTGATTGACACCTTATGCATTTTCTCTTTTTCATGGACTATACCAGTATATAAACTATCATTCCACCGACAAGTATGGCATACTGCATATGATGGTCATTATGATAGGATGTGGCTTAATGATTTTATTAATAGATGTTCATTATGATATTGACAATTCAGAATGTGCCACGGCCCACAGTTATTATAATAATGACAACAATGTTAATTATGTTAGATTAGATGTATGATAGGTTTAAACTGACGAATAAACATGTCATGAGCATATTCATTACCAATCAGCAAGAGTAATAACTAATAAGTGAATATAAGAAGTTAGGTTTCAATAAGAACATCAAAATTGGTGCTTTACGACTCAAAACATGTCTTCTAATCACAAGAAAGCACAAAGTAAAAATCGGTTCCCTAAATATCAGAAGATCGGAAAAACTAGTGTATTCAAGGGTTCCAAATGTGTGCCAATGGTCAAACTTGCTTGCCTTTCTGTGTTTTTGCGTGCCCGCATCCCGCGCCAAAGCCTAAACGATACGGGCATGACACAGGGTGCTTTAAACCTTGCTTCCTATATGATACTTAGTAGTATAAAACTATCTAAGTATGAGCAAGCAACGGTTTGCGACACATGATGCTTTATACGACATTAAATGGTAGGTTAGTTGCAAAAGGCAACACTCAAACATTTAGAGTAGATTACTTCCAGACTTACATCAATAGTCAAGTAAAACTTTATTAGAGTGATTATTTCAATTGTTGCAATTAAAGGATGGTGATTATTCAATTAGACGCTAAAAATGTGTTTCTTCATGGAGATTTAAAGGAGGAAATTTACTGGAACAACCTCCTAGATTAGTTGCTCAGGGGTAGTTATCCAAGGTGTGCAAGTTGAAGAAAGCTACCTACGGATAAAAACATAGTCCTCGAGACTGGTTTGCTAAGTTGTGTTTGGAGGTAATTAATTGTGGATTCAAGAGAAACCATACAGATTACTTGATATTTAGACGACAAAGTATATGTACGTATATGTGTAAACCTATACATATGTGTCCATAGATACATATCTATATAATAAAGCAGGGTTTTATGTGTGTGTAGATGAGAGAGAGAGAAAGAGAGGAGGGTGGGAAGCCTTATGAGACAAAGGGGGATTGGGATTTAAAGGGGAGGAGATAAAGAACAGTTCGGATTAAAGGCCAATCGTAATTCCTCATAAGGTTTTTACCTTTTCCATCAAGGGCAAATTTACAGCCTCGTATATCCACCCCCTATTATAAAGATGCACTCCTTTTCTAAAACAGTCTGATTTTTTAAATACTGGTGCATCTTTAAAGAGGGGGTATTCGGTTAATTTTTGCCCTCGAAAGAAAAAGTGAGAAAGTTCAAAGTAATTATGATTCGGCCCTGATATACCCCTTTTCTTTCTAGCATAACGAGAGGGGAGGGGGGGTCTCTCTCTCTCTGGGGAGCAGTCTATTGGAGACGGGCTGCCGCCGCCAAAGGCGATCGCTGCGTTGCAAGATGCACGGGTTTTCTAGTACATTATACGTGATATATGTACACATATATGTGGGACATGGCTTGATGGTTATGGAATATATATATATATATATATATATATATATATATATATATATATATATATGGAGAGGGATACTCTTACTCATGGCCTCTTACTCATATAGTTACCTATGATCCGGGCCGTCCATTAGATCCCAACGTATGGTTCGGATTAGATAGGGAGTTAAAGCAATGGTGTCCACATTAAATGTGGGCTTTTAATACGGGCTTTTAGTACGGGCATTTAATGCGGACACCATTGCTTTAACTCCCCATCTAATCCGAACCGTACGTCGGGATCTAATGGACGGCCCGGATCATAGGTAACTATATGAGTAAGAGACCATGTGTGTGTGCATGTGTGTGCGCGCGCTCGCACCATAGTTACCAAATCGCTCGTTTTTTTGAAAAAAAGCGTATAAAACGCGTACTGATCCAGATTCGTAGCATACGCGAAAAAAACCCATTTTTTTGGAAAAAAACGGCAATACGTGTTTTATACACGTTTAACACGTTTAATACGTAAAAACGGGTTTAATACGGGTTTAGTTCGGCAAATGGGTTCGGGTTCAGTTTCGGGTTTTTTTAAAAATCCACCGGATCAGGGAAATGGGTTCGGGTTCGGTTTTTTTTTAATGGGATATGACCGGGTCGGGTTCGGGTTTGGGATCAGTGGAATAAAAGACCCTTGCGCGACCCGCAGTGATCTTTTATCCCCGGACCCCTGCGACTACAATCGGCAAGCTCTAAGGCTGCGACTGCGATCGGCGGCGGCGAACTCTGAGGTTGCGACTGCGATCGGCGAGCCCCTATGAGGCTGTGCTCAGCGGAGCCCCTGCGACTGCGAGGCTGTGCTCAACGACGAGCCCCTGCGACTGCGATCGGCTGTGCTCAGCAGGGTTTTGTCCCCTGTGAGAGGTGTTCGTGCTCGGCAAGAGGCGGAGACGCTCAAGATCACTGCGAGAGAGGGAGGCGGAGCCATGGAGGAGCAGATTTGTTGATTCTGCACAAGCTAGGGTTTTTTTTTCCCCCGATGTTTTTCCCGTTTTCATCGTATTTTTCCGATTTTTTTCTTTACCGTTTTTTTCCCGTTTTCCGACTTGGTAACTATGGTACTAACAAGACAAAGTCTAATGATAAAGACCTGGTAGCAATGCACAAATCAGAACAACTAAATTCATTACCCTTATCATAAATTCTTGCACACTTTATGTTATCAACGTAACAATCAGGGCCATGTTTTTAAATATCCTTTACAAAGTACATTGGTGTATCACAAAAACAAGACAAATATGTATCAACATCCAATGTATACATGTGTCAAAATTATAAATATAACGTAAAACATGTTAAATAAGAAGTATACAGGTAGCACTTGCTTGGTAATACCCGCAAAATGAGATAAACTTGTGTTTCAAACTAGAAACGCATTAGTGTTACCTGGAGGTCGTTCGGCACAAACCCAGCATCAACAGCAGCCCGAGTGGCCCCAACTATGCAATGGATAAGCATAATCAGTAATCTTAAATGATACAAACAAAACTAGGCCTTGCTTTTCTAAGTGAATAATTAACTGATAAAACATGCAATATGTTTCTTTACATTAATTGTTTACTGATAGAATAAAAGGTGTTTAAAATTTCCAGAAACCTTGTAAAGGTCAAGAAGCGTATCACTTTGGCCATAGGACCCAATAAGGTAGACAGACAAAGTAATCATGCAAATGTGATCACACTACAGATCATTTATACTACATAAAATTATGTCCAACGCCAAAGAATAGTTCTTAACTTGGAAATACATGGCCCTAACTAGTTTAGATGCCTTAAAGACACTAATGACCAGGCGAGTCATAGGCATTTTTAGTTTCCTTTTGTCATTTAGAGTTATTTCCCATTTTATCAATTGAATTTTATGTCATGTTATGTATGTCCAACTTTTTAACTCAGTTACCCTCAAAAAAAAAAAAACAGTGAGATCAAGGTTTTTTTTTAGTTGTTGAATGCAATCATTTGAAAGGCTTTGACTACTGCAGATGTCCAGTCAGCTCTGAAATTGAATTTCTCCTCTTCGATTCCAATATCTAGGGGTCAGTTGAAGTCATATACTATATAGTTTCTTATGTTCTTGTTGTAAGAATTTGTTTGTATTAGTTGAATATAATTGTGATATCAGACTATAACTGCACTAATTCCCAAGGAGGGCCAAAGCATTTGCAATTACAATAGGCTAAAGCCTTCTCAAATGTGATACAAAGTTAATACATGCACAATACTGTATACACAATCCAACCCGTGATGAAGATATGTACATGAATTTCTTGCAGTTTAAAATCGTTTCTAGTTCATTTAATCTCTTTGGTCAGCACAGACTGCTTTCATAATTAAGACTTGTATATTCTGTCTTCATTTCTTTTCAGTTCGAAATCATTCAGTAGGGGTTCTATGTTTGGGGATAGCGATATGTTGATAGTATATACGAAAGGCTTCTGATGTAGAGTCGAAGCCACGCACATACAATTATCAAAGCAGAACTTTCTTGCATGGATTCCAAAGCATGCTCATGTCTTGTTCTTTTATTTTGGGCTTTTAATTAGTAGGGTTTGTTGTTTGTAGTTGGGTCTGTTAATTGGGTCAGTCGGCCTTACTGTAGGGTTTTTAGTGCTTTGTCTCAGCCATTTTTCTTTTGGGCCTTTGCATTTAGCCTTTCAAGTGTAGGGACTACATAAGCTGTGTAATACACTTTGTGGAGTAAGTTGATGAATGAAATTTCCATTTGGTGGTTTTGAACTACCTCAAATTCCCGGAGATGTGAGGCTTACAAAGAGGGGTGATGCTTTCTCCCACTTAGGAGTGATTTCCAGGGTTATGCCAGTGTGACGTGGGTACTTGTCTTCCCCTCCTCTCCCGATCCATCTTCACTGGTTTGCACTGCACATCGCGGCATCCCTCCCCAATGTGGCAACATTTTGGTGTCAAAGCGAGGTTCACTCCAAATCGCCGGCCATTTTCACCTTGATAGGTTTTTGCAGCCGTCATTACCACCACTTCCTCCTATGTTCTTTAAGGCCCCACATCAGAAAACCTAATTTTGTAAGAGCCCTAAGCCCTCAAATTCCTGATAACAGCATCATACGGCCCACAATCCATACTCATTTAATTTCAATCACAAACCTGATAACCTTGAGCATTAAATTTGACAACCCATTTGACTTATTAGTTATTACCAATACCCAATACGACTGCCATACATTAGAAAACCTAATTTTGTTCTTTAAGGCCCCACATCAAAAAACCTAATTTTGTAAGAGCCCTAAGCCCTCAAATTCCTGATAACAGCATCATACGGCCCACAATCCATACTCATTTAATTTCAATCACAAACCTGATAACCTTGAACATTAAATTTGACAACCCATTTGACTTATTACCAATACCCAATACGACTACCATACCCGCCAAGCTAATTTTAACATGCAGAACCGGAAAATTTATTACGAAGAACCCTATAAATCTAAATCACTAATACACCAATACGAAGAGTCATTTGAAATATCTCCCATCCTACGTTACCTTGGAATCCGAGATGCACGATAGTCACCATGATCCATCATAGTGTCCAATCCTACTCTCACTCAATCCCTCTATTTCCTAGTTGGCATTACCCCCCGCAATCCCTCGATCTCCACCCAACCTACAATTGTTTATGAGGCGGATATTCCCCATATTATACAGAAACCTACTCCAAATTCTTTGAATTGTTTAGATTTGCTCTTTATGCCTCTTCATCGAGTTGCAAAAAGGAGATGAATTATTCATAACACATACGAGATTGAGCATATGAGTTAAATCTACCTGCTCAACCTTTCACCAGTAGGCAGTAGATTTAAGCAATCCCATAACCGGTGCACTTGAAGAAAGAATTGAATACATTCACAATATGACGGAGGATATTAAAGGCAAGATATGATAAAAGGAGCAAATAGGAAAATGGGATAAAGCAAAGAGAATCAAATCATAGCTCTCTTACCACTCGGGTAACACTTATTGCCCAGAAGAAAGATATGAAGCCATAGACAAATAAGGACCCCAAGTCTCCAACAAAGGACTCTGATTCTATCGATCAAGCATCATCCAAAGATCCAGTACAAGAAAGCAATACAAAGGAGACCAACTTAACCAAGGCCGCTTGCCAGGAAGTTGTGACTCCAAAGAATGTGGTTTCTCCCGTAGTTGATGTCATTTTTACAGAACATGTCCTTCCACCAATGGATCGTGCATTCTCCAGTACCACATGAGATTGGGTGTTTCATTGATCGGGCTACCTCAGCAGCATGCCACAGTAATTTTCTTTACAGCTTGCACCAATACGCATAGTGATCAAGTTCTCCGTTTTTTGAAAAAGCGTTTAAAACAGATTATTCCTCAACCGATTAATTGTCGTCTTATACCCCGAACTTAATAGTTACATCACCAAATTTGGCATTTTTACACGTTTTTTTCGAAAAATTGAGGTTAAAACGTAGAATTTGGTGACTCCTCGCTTTTTATCTATCCCATCGTCTGATACCCTTTCGTGGGGCACACACAACTCATTATGCTCAAAATCCATGTTAGAGATTTATATTGACTTGTTTATATGTAATGTAATATGCACACAAGTCATGTGACTTAGGTAGTTATTTACATGAATTTTGCCAACTATAACTATATATAGGCCCCATTCTAATACAATGGCGCATCCTTATGCTGAAGTTCCTTTCATTAGGTTTCATTGTTTATAGACAATCCTCTACCATCAATATTTTTCGTCACGATTATCATAGATCTCATCATTATGTTTTGGCCATTCTCAATCATTATAGGGATTGACTTATTTTTCTTATGAATGTTATGTTCTAAATATCTTAATTGTAGGCTAAAAAGTTGACTCGGTCCCAAACTTGTCGATTTATTTCCAAATTTCACCGTCATCGATTAAATCCCGAACCCAATTTTTTTCCCGATTTCCCCCCCTTTTTTTTCTGAACTTTTCGGTTTTCGCCAAAACTTTCCTGATTTTTATCCTTGTGGACTTATTGTCGAACCCGAACTAGGTGACTATGCTAGTACGCCTCTGGACTCCACTACCATGCTCACCGGCATGGCTCTTCTACTCATGTATGGTACTACGGAGATGAGTACCTTGAGATACGCCATTCATTCCCGAGCCTCCACCACTTGATTCTTACGCCTAGGTGGTACCACAGTAGAGGTAGCTTTGCTAATCCTACAAAGTGCAGCTATTAGTCCAACTCTATAGAACTTGTAGATGAGTTCCATGTAACGGAAGTAAATGATCCAAAGCTGGACATCGAGGAAAGCGAATCTCACTTATGTTGTGCGGTTTAAGGCCCAAAATGTCTGGGCGGCGCCCGAACAATTTTTTAGAACAATGAAATTTACATTTAATATGTCACGAATAAGACAAAATCACTCATCTTCGCTTGTCCAAGTCAACTCTTTGTCGCTCGTCGTCCATCTGAACTCATCATCATTAGCCCCTAACCCACCAGCACCTACAGTAACGTCCATCTGACGGACCAGGTCCATTGTCGTTACCGCTGGGTCCAAACTATACCGGCATCCAGTCTCTCTCAGCTCGCTCCTGCTAAGTCCGTTTCGAATCTAAGATTGCCTATTGCTATTCCTTTCCTCTTTTGTCTCGATATCTGCAGGGTACTCGATATCATCATCTAGTTCTGAACGACCCCTAGTCGATAGAAGCTGGATCCATTCATTCTTCTTTGGTGGCTTGAGGGTTCGAATCTGAACTCCTTCGTATTTCCCGGTTCTTAATAAAGTGTGCACAGTTATTTTGACCTCAGTCGTGGTCTTTAAATACTCTGCTACATCGGGGAAGCAACCGGCGAGGTATTGCTTCAGTTGTGTAACACCTCCACTTCTGATCCATTTGTTATAGTATGCACACTGTGACTTCTGCTTCTTTGTATCCAAGGGGAACCCGTGCTGCCAACCTACGTCTTTGGACTCTGAATCCCTATGTGAGGGAGGCAGTGAGGACATTTATAAAAATGTAACCTAGAAATTAATATAAAATAAAATTTAAAGTTTTGATAATATGTAAATGCATATTAATTTATAAGTTTTTGTACCTGGCAACGAGATCTGATGAATCGGGCGGCGAGATCCAACGAATCCGACGAGGTCCGACGGGGTCCAACGAGGTCCGGCGACGATTTTCGACAAATCTGGTAAGCTCTGATATCGAAATCCGACGATTTCGATGAAATCCGGAGAAATCCGATGACTCTGACGAGATCCAAAGTCAGATTCCGGTCCTCCGTGCGGTGAAATCCGGCAAGGTTTCGTCGATTTTGGTCAAAATCCGACAAAGTTGGGTGGTTTCGATCGAAACCAGCCCCCCCCCCCCCCCCCCCCCTCTGGAGACTCCGAAACCAGTCCACGATTTCACGAAATCCATGGGCTGGTTATGGTCGAAATGGCCCGACCTCGAAATTAATGCACTGAAATGCATCTAAAATCAACGAAATGCACCGTAATGAACCAAATTGCTCCGTGGACTGATTTTGCACAAGCATTTCGTTCGGTGGCGGCAGAATCCAAAATTTCAAACCAAAATTTTGTGATTTTGATCGAAATCTCAATCCATGAATGAAACTTCTATTTGGTGGTTTTGACTTTTGAGCTTTATCATTAAGGTGGGAGTCTTCCAAGGAGGTGTGATGGCTTCTCCCCGTTAGGAGTGATTCCTACGGTTATTTCGGTGTGAGGGCGATACTTATTTTCCCTCCTCTCTTGATCCATCTTCCACAGGTTTAAATTGAGCATCGTGGCACCCCTTCTTGGTGCTGCATCAGTTTCTCAAAAGGGATTCATTGATTAGGCTTCATACGATATTTCAGGTTCTTTAAGCTTCAACTATTTTTATAATATACCTACATCTACTGAAAAGTGATGGTCTTTTTCTGTCCAGTTGAGAACCTTTTAGCAACATTGCTCACTTGTTACACTGGAAGGATATAAACTGGATGAAACAAAACTCAATTAGTCAAGAGGAAAATACTACACTGACTGATAACTTCCAAAATTGAAAAAGAAATGTCACAGAAATGCTGATCAATTACTAGTAAAATGCTTCTGACAAACTAAAACATAGAAATTATCTATAAATGTGCACAAAAGTAGTTCATGACTAACCAGAAAGGCTGTAACCTACAATAATGATAATATATTCAATATAGCTACAAGGACATCAAAATTTCCAGGAATAAAGGCCACATTATGCAAGAACGAGAGATCAATCATTACAAAAATCTAAGATAGACTATAGCTATAATATAGCAACAATATAAAATCAACAAAAGAATTTCAATGTCAGTTATAACAATATCAGAATAGAACACTAAATTAATATACTATTTACCAAGTTGATCCAATGCATATAACCACACATTCGATATTAGCACAACCAGATTCTTTCTTTTTAGAGTTTATATCCTTTGCCTACAGTGATCTTTGAAGTGGGTACCTGCTGCACCAAGTTTTTCTGCAAGCTTCTCCAATAGTTTAAAGTTCTCAGCACTTTTCAACCCTCGCCCCCCTGTGACTACGATGCGTGCATTTCCTAGATCTGGTCGTTCAGTATCCTGAGACGAAAGCTTCAACCACCGAGAGTTCCCTAAGGTTTCTACACACAGGAAAAGATGGAGAAATTAAATTTCATTGTCACTAAAGTTGTCAAGTAGCATTGATTAGCAGTACTAAAGGGGCATCAATTGGGCTACAATTTATGAACCATCCCTGACACTTGGGCAAGAGAACTCTGACCAAACATGATCCAAGGTGGGGTAGGCTTTGCCACGGCATGCCAACCTTATACACTAGCATTTTCACCCGATTGAGAATTGTAACCAAAAAGATAGTGCAAATAAAAGGATCAACTTGACAAACAATGAAGTACAAACTACAAAGACTATAAAGCATCAAGAAATGCAACTTTTACTGGAAAACTAGTTACATTTATATTTCTAACATAAGGATATTGTTTCATAACTTTCATGAACATAGGCAAGTGCTTGATCTATCCTAAGATGGACACTAAAAAGCTGCAATCAACTCGATTGAAGAGATAATTAAAATGAATACAAATACATGATATGAGGTAAGTAAAAATATAGGTAATACCACAAAAATACAAATGCTCTGAGTGGGTGGTATGTGCCTCAAGAAACATGACAGTAACGATCTCGAGTTCAAAAATTCAACAGATAATAATACAGGTTTTCCTTTTCTAAATAAGTTAACATACCGTGCCATTTACTGACAATCACTCACATAGATAAACAATCACGTCAACAAAATGTTGAATATTCCAAATGAAGTGCTAAAGAAACGTTTCAGATTCTAATCAAAACTGTATTGAAGGAGGGTTTAAACTTTAAAGTGCAAAATAGGCATATTTTCAACATTGAAACCAAATGTTTGATTCATCTAGACAAATTTTACATCCTACATCAAGAAAATGCATGTTGGTGCAATAAACGAAATCAGAAGTCTAAAACACACTAAATACGCAAAACAAAACTATCTATAAAACATGCTACGGCTGTTCACAAGCTGACTAGGAAAAAAGGCACGGGATAGATCTACCCATCGATCGGATCTAAAGAGAAAGAAAGCGAGAGAGAATTCAAACGGAGCCCTCTCTCATGTGTGTGAATATGGCTCTCTCATAAATCCTATTAAAAACCTACTATAAAGATATTAAATCAATGTATCCTCATTTTCCTTCATATATTAGATACCCTATATGATTTGCATATAATATTTATTTGCATTGGTTTCGAAGGGATATTTATTGACATCATGTCAATTCCTTATGTTCATACTATATGATAGTGACAACATTATATTAGTTTTGGTAACGATATGTTCAAATAAAAAACATGTTAAAGCATATTCATCAGCGGTCAGCAGAAGTAACAACGTATAGTAGCATATAGAATGTTAGATTTCCATATAAGTCGCTCAAAACAGGTGGCATAATCGTTAGAAAGCAAAAACTGATAGCCAAGGTGTCCAAAAATCGGGAAAAAAAAAAAATAGTGTATCTTTGGGTTCCAAATGAGTTTCAGTAGATAGACTTACGTATTTTCTGTTGTTCCATGCATCGACACGGATGGCACATATACCGAGCCAAAGAATAAGTAATTCTTGCAGTGAGTAAGAAATCTTACACCTTGGATAAACTTCTTGTAAATGTGCCAATTTAAATAAATCATAAATCTAAGATAGTAGAATTTTTTCCCTTTGGCATATCTCACTGCATTTTAGTAGTAAATTTTCAACCCTTGAATAACTTGTGCCAATAGACATCATGATACATGAGGAAAAAACTTAGGGATCTAAGAATGATATTTGACACCTTAGTCCTATACTCCTATCTAAGAATTATATTTGACACCTTAGTCCTATCACTATTAGATTTACTCAAAACAAGTTACTTCTGTAATTCTCTAATCAACCTTAATACTTTCTAATCCATGATCACCATAATAGCTCTAGAACTTTCATCTAGGATACCATACAAATATAAAGTAAAGATGTTCTTTTTATTAATAAATAAATCAATTTTGTATATTGCTAGAAGAGCAACAAAAGGGGATAAACTAAGATATTTGGACATGTGCAGCAAAAACCATGGAGGGCCTCAGTAAGGAGGGTCTTTAAACTATGGCGGACAATATCATAAAAAGAGTGGAGGTTCTGGAAGGCCCCACAAATTTTTTATGAAAGTAGGAGAGGGAACTTTGACATGAAGGATAACGTATTGGATAATATTAGGTGTTGGACGAATAAAACCTTCTCATCCATACACAGCGATAATCAAGAACGAACAAATAAGCAAATCACAACACAGATGATTTACATGGTTCCCTAAAGTTGAGGTACGTCCACAACTCACACTCGATTGATCTAAGGCGATAATCAAGTGTGACAAACCCTAGATGAGGGAGAGAGAAAGAAGGAGAGAGAGAACCTAGGGTTTGGGGAGAGAATGGAACAACCCTCTCATTAGGCCAATAGGCAGAATATAAGGTGAATACATGTGAGTCATATATACACTGAGTGTATGTATATACACGAATACATCTTAGCACCCCCCCTCAAACTCAGAGTGGATCATGCACCAAGAGTTTGGCAATCAAAGACCGAAAACGTGGCGTAGGATGTGACTTCGTGAAGAAGTCTGCGATCTGCTCTGCTGAGGGAATGAAAGGTAGTGAGATTGTCATGGCCTCATACTCCTATCGGACGAAGTGACAGTCAATCTCGATGTGCTTTGTCCTTTCATGAAAAACCGGGTTGCTAGCGATCTGAATAGCACTCCGGTTATCACAGTGAAGTGGAGTAGGCTCGGAGAAAGCAACACCGAGGTCACTGAGGAAACGTCGAAGGTGAACTATCTCCTGAGTCGTGGAGGCCATGGCCCTGTACTCAGCCTCAGTGCTAGAGAGAGACACCACTTTTTGCTTCTTACTGTGCTAGGATATCAAGGAGTCGCCGAGAAACAAACAATAACCAGTGGTGGAGCGGCGTGTAGTCGGATCTCCAGCCCAGTCTGCATCTGAGTAGGCTCGAAGTCTGAGAGAGGAGGACGACGACAGAAACAAAGAGCGAGTAACTGTCCCTCTGAGGTACCGGAGGATCCGAAGAAGAGCACCATAGTGAACTGAGTGTGGAGCAGCAACAAACTGACTGACAATGCTGACAGCGTGTGCAATGTCAGGCCAAGTGATGCAGAGATAGACGAGCTGTCCCACAATCTGCCTGTACCGAGTGGGATCGGAAAGAGGAACTCCATCTGTAGGATGTAACTTCGAGTGAAGCTCAAGAGGGGTGTCTACTATGCGGTTATCTGTGAGGGCAGCACGACTAAGGATGTCTGAAAGGTACTTCTGCTGAGAGAGCAGAATGCCATCTGCACTGTATGCTAGCTCAAGACCAAGAAAGTAGCGAAGCGTACCCAAATCCTTCATCTGAAATTGGTTCCTCAAGTGCTGTTGAAGACTAGCAATCGCAGCAGAGTCATCTCCAGTGATGATCATGTCGTCCACGTATAACAGTAGAATCGCCCGGCCCTGCGGGGACGACCTGACAAACAAAGAGTGGTCCTGACTGCTCTCTGAGTAACCAAGTTCCCTGACAGCACGGCGGAACCGCTCAAACCAGGCACGAGGAGCTTGCTTGAGCCCATAAATGGCCCGACGAAGACGACACACGTGCTGAGAAGGAACACTGAGACTAGGAGGAGGATCCATATAGACAATCTCAGACAGGTCACCGTGAAGAAAGGCATTTTTCACGTCCATCTGAAGAAGGGCCCATCGATGAACAGCTGCAACCGCCAGAAGAGTGCAAACGATGGTCATCTGAGCCACCGGAGCAAAGGTCTCCTCGTAATCAACGCCATACTCTTGAGTAAAACCACGAGCCACCACCCGAGCCTTGTGGCGCTCAATGGATCCATCAGGGCGGTGCTTGACCTTATAAATCCACTTGCAGCTGACAGGCTCAATGCCAGAGGGCAGAGGGACAACATCCCAAGTCTGAGTCTGCTGAAAGGCCTGAAACTCCTCATCCATAGCTTGACGCCACTGAGGAAACTGAACCGCCTCAGAGTAGGATAGGGGCTCCTGATCTGCGTGCACAGCAGTAAAAAAGGCAGTAAACTGAGGCGAGTAACTGCAGACAGAGGCAAAACCAAAACGATCAGGAGGCCCAGTGTCGTGGCTAAAACGGTCAGGCGGGTGATGCTGGCACTGAGGGTAACGAGGCGGGCCTGGATCCACGACTGACAATGACGGAGCAGGCACAGGAGGCGAAAAACTAGAAGTAACCTCAACAGCAGTGGAGCCGACATCCACTGAGAAGGAAGGACACGGAGAGACAGGGGTAGGCCGGCGAGAGTAGACCTGAGGAAATGGAGAGACAATCCGGGGAGGAGAGAGAGGCACGGGCACAGAGGAGGAAGCCTCGGAGGAGTCCCCCGGAGACGCTGGGGAAACAACTGGCAAAGGAGCCAGTAGTGCCGAGGGAGCGGGTGGTGGGGAAGGAGCCGACGGAGTCAGGGGAACCAGAGAGGCCGACGAGGGAGGCATAGGTGTCGATGATAGAGGAGAAGAAACCTCGAGAAAGGTGAGATCCTGAGCTTCAGGAGAGTAGTAGAGCGTATCCTCGACAAAGGAGACGTGTCGAGAGATACGCAAGCGACGAGCAACAGGGTCATAGCAGCGGTATCCCTTGTGCTCAGTGCCGATCCCAAGAAGGACGCACTTGGCTGCCTGAGCAGACAGCTTTGTGCACTCATGGAGAGGAAGAAGAACAAAACAGGTGCATCCAAAAGTGCGAAGAGGGCTGTAGTCAGGAGTGGTAGAGAGAAGACGCTCATGAGGAGATAAGTCGTCCGGAAGAACCGACGAAGGAGTGATGTTAATGAGCTGGACTGAGGTGAGGAGAGCCTCAGCCCAGAAGCGCCGAGGAACAGAACTAGAAAGAAGGAGAGTACGAGTAGTCGCAAGAATATGGCGATGCTTGCGTTCAGCAACACCATTCTGCTCATGGATGTGAGGACACGAGTACTGAAAAATAGTCCCATGGGACTGAATAAGGTTGCGCATAGCGGTTGATAGATACTTAAGGGTACAATCAGATCGAAAGATCTTGATGCACCGACTAAACTGCGTGTGAATCATGGAGGTGAAGTCCTTATAGACTTGGAGGATATCCGATCGACGGCGAAGAAGGTAGATCCATGTGTAGCGATTGTAATCATCCACAAACGAGACATAATATAAATACCCAGTCATAGAGGGGAGAGGAGAGGGACCCCATATATCAGAGTGAACAAGATCAAAAGGAGCAGAGCTCTGAGAAGTACTGGATGAAAGGGAAGGGCAGTAGCTTTTGCGAGCTTGCAGCTAGTACAAGTAGATAAAGATGAAAAATGACCATGACCTAGAGCTCCAGAATGGAGTAATCTCTTGAGTCGTGGTTCCGACACATGACCTAGTCTCCTATGCCACAGGTTGGCATTAGGAGAGACAACGCCACAAAACCCAGATGATGACGGATCCAAAGAGTGAAGAAACTCCATCTGGTAGAGTCCGCCTGCCCTACGACCTGCTCCAATCGGTCAACCAGTACGCAGATCCTGCACAGAACAAGAGGAAGGGGTAAATGTCACAGAGCAGCCAGAATCACACAAAACACTAACAGAAATCAGGTGCATGTGGAGTGTGGGAGCATGAAGCACAGAGGATAATGAGAGATGGCAAGCAGGGGCGGAGGCTGAAGTAATGGATCCAGACTGTGAGATGGCTAAGCGAGAACCATCTGCAGTGTGGATCGGTGGCAGGTGCGTCGCAGGCTGACAAGCAGTGAGCAGAGATGCATCCGGAGTCATGTGGTGTGAGGCGCCCGAATCCAGTATCCAAACAATGGGACTACCAGGAGAGACAGAGAAGGCTGAGACGCTGGAAGATCTAGGAGTAGCGGCAGACTGCTGAGAGAGTCTAAGCTGAGCTAGTTCCTCACGAATAGACTGTAGCTCGCCAGCTGAGACGGAAGAGGCAGTAGCAGCAGTAGGAACAAGGCGACCACGACCTCGAGCTCATCCTCGACCTCGATCTCTGTAGGTAGGACGCTTCTCTGGATGAAGTGAGAAGCAAGTGTCCACGAAGTGACCCGGTGTCTGACAATGAGTGCAAAACGGTTTACCATGGGAGGAAGTAGTTGAGATAGAAGACACAAAAGACACTGGTGGGCCTGAGACTGGTGGCGGAGCAGCAGCAAGGACACCCTGAAGAGGTAAGGCCCTGGAGGCAAGAGTACGCAGATGAGTCTCTTCAGCGACCAGCTCAGCCACAGCCTCATCAAGACGAGGAAGGCTGTCCCGGTGAAGAAGCTGACCGGCCAGAACACTGAACTCTGGTCGTAGGGCAGCGAATAGCTGATAGAGCTGAAGGCGCTCCCGGTATAGCTGATACTCGACAGCACGGGACGGGTCAGGAACGGGAGCGAGATCCTGAAGATCACGCCAATAGGAGCGCATCTGACAATAAAACTGTTGGACCGTCAACTCTTCCTGCTGTGCCAACTGGGCCTGTGTGAGAAGTTGATACTCACGTGCTCCACTCTTCTCAACAAAGCGAGCAGTGAGATAACCCCAAATCGCTGCAGAAGTGGCAAGTCCAACCATGTCCCGGCGAAGAGAACGATCCACAGACGCAACAAGGTACGCCTTGATGCGCTGATCGCGAAGGCGCCAGGGACCGTATTCTTCATCGGAAGCAGAAAGCGTGGAAGAGCCAGCAAGGTGTCCTCGAATATGGGACCCTCAAGGGTAGATTCCACCGTGGCGGACCATGCCGGCCAGTCCGAGGCCTCTTGGAGAAGAAAGTCGGTGGCGAGCGGGAGGAAATCCCGTGGAATCTCATAGGGAGTCACCGGATGAGACGGCGGAGTCATCGTCGAAGAAGTCGAGGACATGGATGATGACTTGAGGGTGTATCGAGATCAGACGGAGATCTGATCGTGCAGATCGGAGAGGAGAAGAGCTGAAAGGGGCTGGCTCTGCAGAAGAAGAGCAGTCCGGATCTGTCCGTATCTGATCTTACAGGTCGGAGAGAGGCAGAGATGCAGGGCTGGCTCGCGCAGGGCTGTGCGGGTCTGATCTTGCAGATCGGAGAGGAGAAGGGCTGAAAGGGGCTGGTTCTGCAGAAGAAGAGCAGTCCGGATCTGATCTTGCAGGTCGGAGAGAGGCAGAGATGCAGGGCTGGCTCGCGCGGGCTGTGCGGGAGAGAGGCAGAGAAGGGCTGGCTCGCGCGGGCTATGCGGGAGAGAGGCAGAGATGCAGGGACGGGCTCGCGCTGTGCGGGAGAGAGGCAAAGGCGAGGGCGCAGGGCTGTGCGGGAGAGATGCAGGGACGGGCTCGCGCGGGGCTGTGCGGGAGAGAGGCAGAGGCGCAGGCGTGGGCACGGGGCTGTGCGGGAGAGAAGCAGAGGCGCGGGCTGTGCAGGAGATCTGAGAGGCAGAGGCGCGGGGCTGTGCGGGAGATCTGAGAGGCAGAGGCGCGATCGCTGCGATCGGGATGCACACGGATCTGATGGGTTGCGGATGACCCACGGATCAAGGAATACAAGGGAGCCATTTGATGACGCCGGCGATCAACCTTGCTCTGATACCATGTGACAAACCCTGTATGAGGGAGAGAGAAAGAAGGAGAGAGAGAAGCTAGGGTTTGGGGAGAGAATGGAACAACCCTCTCATTAGGCCAATAGGCAGAATATAAGGTGAATACATGTGAGTCATATATACACTGAGTGTATGTATATACACGAATACATCTTAACATCAAGAAAGACAAATAAGCAAACCACAGCACATAAGATTTGCATGGTTCCCTTAAGTTGAGGCACGTCCACAGCTCACCCAATTTTCTTGCTTATATATTTCTCTATTGTTATATTAATATCAGGATAGGTGTCGGTGTCAGACACGAGAACAATTGTCGGATTCTTCAAACTCCGAAAGACAGAATTTGGTGTATGGAAATGCATGGATGCATGTGGGTGATAATTATTAAGTTTGTTGCAGTATTCAAAGAAAATTGCCACTGCTTCTTGCAAAAACTTATGCAATACACCAAGAGATGAATCATGCATAATTCATGAAACATTTCTCATGAATTATGCTGCTTAGCCATAAATGATATTTATCAAATCCCAATGGAATATTGTTTAGACAACTGATCCATCATAATATAAATTAAATCACTTACTAATTCAATGGTAACTCTGAATCATATAATGTTGCTAATATTTCTGATGTATGTCTAATGTTTTTATATATTTTAGTTATTCAGTGGGCTCATGTTGTATGAAATATAGGCACATATATATTGGGAGTCGGGATTTAGTTTACAGGATTTCGAGGTTCTTTCCAATAAAAACTTTTTTTTTTTGAAGAATCCAGAAGAACCTAGAAGAATCAGTATCCATACAGGTGTTAATATGTTTTCGATACCGGTATGCCACCCAAGTAGAAGAATCAAGGTAAGACAGCTCTATCTATGCCTACCAAAAAGAAACGCATAACACATACAATTTTCTTAGTGTGAAAGCTGAATTATGGTCAACCTCGATAGTTGGATCGACTGCTCCAAGTGAGCAATTAATTATCTTCGCACACTATAACAATCTATCATAGTTTTACCAAAAGATCACATTAAAGAAACTGCAAAGCACGATCACAAAAAAACAAACAAGATTCAAAAATTAATACACAAAGTAGTCATGCACAAGAATCTCTAGAAAAAAATATCATGAAAGAACAAAACAGACCTTGACTAAAGGTTGAGAGATCAACCTGGGAAATTGGTGCAGTGTCAGATTTTGTATCAGAAGAGAGAGACGGAAAAGGGAATGATGTGGACCTAATGGTCATCATACAAGGATCGGTGCCAGTATAACGAACAGTGCAAAGAGCATTTCCAGCATAAATCGGCCTGATGGATGTAAGATAGACATATTCCATCAGAACAAATAAATCATCAGAAATCTCCCTTATTATATGAATGAAACAAAACAAATACAAGAGGAAAAGACATTGATAGCACGATAGGACCCACAGAAACACAATAAATGTTCAAAGTTACAGGAGAAATGGCTCCAAAACAACAAACTAGGAAAAGCAGGACCATATCAAATACTGCAGACGTTTTGACATTGCAAAAGTTGGATTATGCATTAATTGCTTGTCAAAACCTAATAGTCTCAGATATTGTAATTCGGCCTTGGGATGCCATCAATTTTACATATTCAGGAGTTATACAAGCAAACTATTTTTCCCCTCTTCAATATAATTTACTACAATCAAGTACAATCCAAGCAGAAAAAAATTGGGTTTGACCTAGTAAAATTTTACTGGGTTAAAAGAGAAGATGTGCCAAGAGAACCTGATAAACAACCGTGGCTCAGATATTTCAATGATATCTGTTATGGGTGAAACATCAAGAAGAGCTGCGGCCCGTGGTAGCACATTCTTTCCAAATGAACTTGACGCCGCAATTATGTACGAGAAATTGTCTTTCTGCTGAACTAAATGGACAAGTTCGGCCCAAGTTTCAGCCAAAGGATAAATAAATATATCTGCATCAGCTACAAGTACCTGCAGCAGGCTCAGTCTTTAGCAACTTATGTAAAGGATATGTGCAGATAGACAAAGACATCATGTATACTTCTGAAGTGCCTCTTAGCTGGAAAGAAGAAATGCTAACATAAATTGTGCAGTATTTTAGGATCAACAATAGCAGCAGCAACAACTGTTATCAAAACAGCATATACACTCTATGCGGTAAGGCCTTCGAATAGCATATGTGACTCGATATGCACATGTGCGGTTGCATAATGGTTTATGTATTATTTTCTTAAAATTGAACAAATAATGCAAACAATCCCCAAAAAAATCTGGAAAATCGAAAAAAATCACCAATTAATTAGGGGACTTATATGTGCAACAGAAAAATAATCAGATTTTTATTGTAAACAATTAGTAATATACTCACATATAATTGTTACAAGTACAAGTAAAAATGAAATAACATGCAGACTTTATTAAATAATAGTCTAAAGCAAGAGATCACAAGTCTACAAGTAACAAAAATATAACATGGAGGACATCTTCACCACCACGACCATCATCGTTATTGCTACGAACTCGTCGTCATCAGATCCTCTCCTTATGTCTCCTAATTATACATCCTCACGAGCACCTTGTCAAAGTCCACCACTGGAGTTTCATTTTATTCCTCTACAATCTCTTCAATAGTACCTTGTCAAAGTCCATCACTGGAGTTTCATTTACTATTACTGTGTAACGCAAAGTCTCTAGACCTATAAATAAGTCAAAGATAAAGCGCTCTGCAGTGTGCAACGATCAAATGCTCACCAACCACCAAGCAAGTACACCAAAAATGACCTGCTCTACGTTAAATAATACTATGGTCCACAAAATTGACTAATTAACATAGTTAAGAACGATATAAACGACAATCAAATCTATCATTAGCACTCTTAACTATTTAAAGCATCAAATAAACAACCAGAGCAGAGACTCCAACGCAAACTGATCCCTCTCCAACCCAACAAATATTGTACACCATGAACACCGATACAGTTCGTATAATTGACACCGAGAATATAGTCTAGCGTAAAATTTTATTCTGAGTTGGCTCCATAGCCAACCATAAATTGATCGGATAAGGGCTTGGTTGATGATGATGATGATGATAATGATGTCGATGAGCAACTCCTTGAAATTACTGCTTTTTTATTTCGGAATATTAGAATATCAATCAGATCCTTGATATCACTAATCAAGCTCCCTTCATGAGGAAAATCAGTAGGTTTACATGTGCATTTGATACATTACGGCTTGTCCAAATTACCCCTAAGAAAAGAGGAGAAAATACAGCATTTGACTAGCAAGTAATGGTTTTGACACTGAATTTGGTGGAATATTACCTTTTTTTAATTGTGTAATTTTATTACTCATGTAAATTCCACATATAGGAAGGTTGAGAGTGTCTTGAAGAAACAAGCAATAGCCAATAGTCGAGTAGGGAGTTGTCGGATCTCCAACCAAGTCAGTATCGGAGTATGCACGTAGGACCAGAGGTGAAGTCAAGGACATTAAAAGCAATCGAGTGATGGTGCCTAGAAGGTACAGAAGAATCCACAAGAGGGCAGCATAGTGATCAATGTAGGGTCTGGTGAAACAGAGGTAGACCAACTGACCAACGATCTGAGTATACCGAGTAGGGTTTGTGAGAGATTCGTCGTCTGTAGGTCAAAGCTTTGCGTGAAGCTAGAGTGGAGTTGCAGTGGAGGGATCATCAGAAAGAGCAGTTCGACTGAGGATGTCAGCGGTGCACTTCTACTGGGAGAGCAAAATCCCTCGCTCACTGTGGGCAATCTCAAGCCTGAGCAAGTAGCGAAGAGGACCTAAGAGGAGAGGATGGAAAAGGGGTAGGAGTGTGGCGACAAGTGTTCAATCTTTTAGATGGAACAATGATAATGATGGTTGCATCATCTAGGCAAAGAAATAAAATGCTAGTGTTGTAGGGTGGTGGGTGAAGAGGATATAATCTTGTGAACTTGGCGAAGCCAAATACTTGACAATGGATCAGTATAAGACTGATCAAGCTTTTAGATTGATCAATGATAACAGTGGTTGGAAGGATGTGTAAGTTTGAATTTTCACAAAATGTTTTTTAGCATTTTGTTGTTTAGATTAGCAGTTTTCACGTACAAACTAGTCAATGACACAAAAAGAATAAAGAAAAAGATGAGGATGCACAACAGTGATTTTAATCATAGGATCAAATATCTTACCGTATTGAGTGGCACACCCTCAAATGAGCCACAATTATGTTTATAGGCCTTAGCCTTCCACTTTTGACTAGCCAAATACTAGGCAACATAACAAAGTAATTAAAAATCTCTTATCCATAAGGTGTATATATGTAAGATGGCATTCTAGTTACATTAATATATATACACTATGTTGTATTTTTGAGTTTTAGGTGTAACTACTCGGACGAGTTTTGACCGAGTTTTCGAGTCGACTCTACTCGGGGATGCCTCGAGTCGAGTTGAGTTTTTGGGTTTACAACACCGTTTTTGGGTTTTATAACAAAGAATATTGTCGGATCATCTAAAAAGAGTTTAAAAGGAAAGAAAATCAAAATATCTCAGGTTGTTATAGTTTTGAATCAATATTTGAATTCAAAAATTAAAACACACACTTGTATCTAGGTTTAATCCTATTCTCCAAATTGAAACAACGAAAAAATTATCAAGATACTGCAACTTATAGCTCTCATCGACCCCAGCAAATTCCCCGATGTGTTCTTGCCCATCACATACGGATACCTCCGAGATAGCATTACCACTTCCCTTTCAAACAATCCCCTAAATTTCACGACGTTTCATCCACAAAATAGATAAATAAATGAAAGGAAAATTTACTGAACAACTATATATTTTCATTCATTTTTTATCACAATGATAGATGACCGACTACAACAAAAACCGGTTAGAAAAAAGCAACCACCAATTCTGCTCTTCCCCAACACATTTACAAACGATACATCGCAGAGATTGCATCGATCTGACGATTGGCCACGGAAACCATGGCTTCTAGCTCCGTGGTCTCATCAAGGGGTTTTGGCTTCATCTCATTAACGATGCATTAACGAGATGAAGCCAAAGCCCCTTGATGCGACCACGGAGCTAGAAGCCATGGTTTCCGAGGCCAATCGTCAGATCGATGCAATCTCTGCGATGTATCGTTTGTAAATGTGTTGGGGAAGAGCGGAATTGGTGGTTGCTTTTTTATCGGCTGTATTGTTGCAGCCGGTCATCTATCTTTGTGATTAGAAATGAATGAAAATCTAAGTTGTTTAGTAAATTTTTCTTTCATTTTTTTTTGTGGATGAAACGTCGTGATATTTGGGGGATTGTTTGAAAGGGAAGTGGTAATGCTATCTCAGAGGTATCTGTATGTAATGGGCAAGAACAGATAGGGGAATTTGCTAGGGTCGATGAGAGCTATAAGTTGCGGTATCTTGATAATTTTCCCGTTGTTTCGATCCGGAGAATAGGATTAAACCTAGATACAAGTGTTAGTTTTAATTTTTGAATTCAACTATTGATTCAAAACTATAACCTGAGATCTTTTGATTTTCTTTCCTTTTAAACTCTTTTTAGATGATCCGACAACATTCTTTGTTATAAAACCCAAAAACTCGACTCGACTTGAGACCTCCCAAGTAGAGTCGACTTGAAAACTCGGTCAAAACTCGTCCAAGTAGTTACACCTAAAGCTCAAAAATACAATATAGTGTATATATTAATGTAACAAGAATGCCATCTTACATATATACACCTATGGATAAGAGATTTTTAATTACTTTGTTATGTTACCTAGTAATTGGCATGACATATGGAATCAATCATCCAATTAGATATCAACTATTATCCATTAATCATGTAGGTAGTAACTACAAGTCTACAACACACAAAAAAAAAAACATACACCAAGTTAATAATCAAATTTTACCTAAACTTACACGGTCACAACTCGGGTCAACTCACATGACTCGAAAACTCGGCACAACTCGCCCAGGTCAGCCAAGTCGCTCGCCGAGTAGTGACTACGCCGAGTTTTCAGCCGACTCGACTCGAAATTCAATTGAGTCGAGTAGACTCGGTCGAGTTTCGAGTCAACTCACCAAGTTTTAAAATATTCATTCTCCTCATACTTTCCTTTTGTTGTCTTGAGATCCTTGCATGAGAATTGAATACCATTCTCCTTGTGTATGGCTTCTACTAGTAGATCATTGACTTTGCTTGCCAATAAATCTAATCATGGTTTAAAAAGTCAAAAAAAAAAAAAAAATATCCTTTCAGTTGAAATGCTTCGGATTTATTACTTAGTATTAGTGGCCAGAAACAAGAACGCCCAGTAAAAAAATGTAAGGAAACCTACAAGGGGTCATTGTTAAAAGAATAAAAAATGTTACCTGGGATATTAAAGGATGACTTGATGCAACATGTAAAGCAGCTTTCTGAAGGTTTGGACCAGAGCCACCCAAAAGAACGGAAATAGAATTATGTTTGCTAATAGACACTGCAGCTGCAACCGCACTCAAAGATGATGGGCTTACATATCCACCTTCATGTTCAGCCAAAACCAGTGTGCTTATCTACACAATAACAGGATGAACAACAATGATGAAATTAGCCAACTTTCGAACAATGAAAACAATTCATAACGGACAAAAACCATATTTATTCTAGAAACCAACGGATTGTTTGAGCCATGACTGTCAATGGACAGGGAAGCATGGAATTGCTTAATCTACTCTACCTCCATTGTGATCATCATATTCCACCCTCTCGACCAGATATCCACTCACTTCGCACACTTCTAATGAAAACTTCCCCCACCATTAAATGTGATGGCCGACCATCAAGTTTGACGCAAGAAACAATTTAGAAGGACCGAACTATTAAACATTCCCATTCTAAGCTTAAATTTCGATAACGCATAAAGTGGGTTTTCTGCTCAAGTCAGTGGCAAGGAGGCATCTATACTACTCTTATAAAGTTGAGGCCTTTTGTACCACATGGCAGCCTCCCCATTTTCCTCGCTCTCTCCCCATTTAAATTTCTTTTATAATCTCTCTCTCTCTCTCTCTCTCTCTCTCTCTCTCTCTCTCTCTCTCTCTCTCTCTCTCTCTCTCTCTCTCGCTCTCGCTCTCGCTCTCGCTCTCGCTCTCTTCGAGATGTGGTGCCGGGTGTGCCCAAATCTATTTTATAAAATGTTATCCAATAATTTTGCCCATAAATTGTCATTCATTAACAGATGATTGAGAGAAATCTGACATATAATATCATGATTCTGACCCAGTCTCCAATCACAACTAAGCCCACTGAGATTTCAAAATTTATAACAAAAAAATATCTTTGCTAGGTGGTAATCAGCGCACAGAATTTACAAATCAGTTCAGATCGCAAACAGTCCAACAGAATATCACCAAGGCATCAAGAGATACGATAATGAAATCAGCTGGGATATAAACAGGTTCCGACGAAAGTATAAATCTCAAATAAAACATTAAAAATCAATTTTTATCTAAAATTCCGGATTGGTTTTATATGGAACCACAGCTGAATCGAAGAGTGGCGCTTACGAATCTGGAAATGGAGCTACGGATTGGGGCTGCGGATGGCGAGAACGGAGAGGAGGAACGGTTCCTCAGAGCTCTGAGCATCGCAAGGGCCGCCATTTTTAGATCGATTGACCACTGTGTGGATTTGTTAGGGTGGGTTTGCGAACGGGAAGCAAGTAGACGCAGTGGAGGAGGACGGGTTTCTAACGGCTGACACGACGATCCTGCAACGCACTTGCCTGTCGTTTCGAAATTGGGGCGTCATCTAATCAGACAACGCGGAGATCCGTTGCCCCAATCTACGGACGCCTCTATAGAAATTTATATAGGATAATAACGATTTTTTTTTTGGAAAGGCTAATAACGAATATTTCATTCGCATAAAAATTCTGTGCTCAACACATTGGCGTCCTAGATAGATCCATAGGGTTGGCAACGTTGAGGTTTTGGTACGATTATGAATAAAATCAAAACTGCACTACAATATCGAAATCGCACCACACTATAATGGTGTATCATTATGTAAATCCAAAATCACACGGTATGGTACATTGCACTACGGTTTATCATAATAATGATATAAATGGTGCGGTTTTTGTTAAAACCGAAACCGTATCACATCTCGGTAGTGTTATATTTTGGCAAACCAAAACCACACCATGCGGTATGGTTTAACACGGTTTTTGATTTTAAATCGCACCGATGTCATCCCTAGTCCGAAGTAGGGGTGCAACTTTGGTAGGGTAAAACATCGAGAACCGACCCAGACTGACCTAAATAGGTAGGGTTGGTTCGGATATTTTGACTAAATAGGTTGGTTCGGTTCTAGATTTTGTAGACCTGACTAAATACAGATCAATCAGGAATGGGGCTCGAGTAGACCCAACCCAACCTGAGAACCAAACTCATAAATAGTTATCAACATATATCATAAGTCCACAACACATGTCACTGGCAAGGTCGGCCTTAAGCATGAGCGACATAGACGACCGCCCCGAGCCATGCAATCAGGGGGGGGGGGGGGCGGCAAAAAATTTTTATAATGTATATTCTAGAAAAAATGGGGCACCTAGCGACAGGGACTACGAAAATGTTCAAAGCAAGCCCGCACCACTTGAGAAGAAGGCCCTCAATCTATCGGTTTTTGCCTTGTATTTGGGCCCAAAACTCAAACAAACAGTTGTAGACTCTACATAGTGCCCAGCGTGCAAAAAAATTATGTTAGTTACCCATTAAAATTGTTTATTCTCGAAACGGCGAAGCGTCATCGTCAAAAATCTGTATGGTTACCAAAAAATCTCTCTCTCTCTCTCTCTCTCTCTCTCTCTCTCTCTCTCTCTCTCTCTCTCTCTCTCTCTCTCTCTCTCTCTCTCTTAGTGACTGTGATTTGTTCTTCGACCGCTTGAGGCCCACCGTCCTTGACTCCTATGGGTCCTCTCATTGGTGTTCTCTCTCTCGCTCTTGTCGTCACACAATGTGACCGCCCACGGACACCGGACGGATGGTAGCCCCATAGTCACAGGTGATAGGCCCTAGCCTCTCTGTGTCCGTGTGTTTGTTAGGGGTGTGCATCGATTTGAAACCAACCTATTTAGGCAAAACCCAAAACCGATCCAACCTTGGTCGGTTTTGAGGATTTTCAATCCGGTCAAACCGAATTGAGATTGGAATCCAATCCAAACCAATCCAATTAAATTTGGTTTGGATTGGATTGGATGGTCAGTTTGTGCTTTGGCTCATATGCTTATTGGGCTCTTCTTTTCTTCTATTAGAACCTAGTTTCAACTTAAAAAATAATAATTGTTATCAAATCATTAGGCCTAACATCCAAATAAGATTTTTACTAATTTTGAGGCATCCTACAATTTTGCATAGGTTGTTGGTAGAAAAGTTATATGAGGAAATATGGTATATTTAATAAAATATTATATGTATATACATATGCCGGTTTGGTTCGGTTTAGATCAAATCCATTAACCAATCCAACCATGTGGTTTTAAAAAACTCAATCCAGTCCGATCCATTGAGTGTGTCGAAACCAATCAAAATCGATCGGTTTGGTTTGGTTTGGTCTGTTTAGTCAGTTTGGCTTGGATCATGCACACCCCTAGTGTTTGTGACCGGCGACTAGTGACCGCTCATGGCCGGCAGCTCTGTAGTAGCAGTCAACCTCTCTCTCTCTCTCTCTCTCTCTCTCTCTCTCTCTCTCTCTCTCTCTCTCTCTCTCTCTCTCTCGCGCGCGCGCGTGCGCGCGCGCGCACCTTGGTGCTCTCGCTCGCTCTCCGTGTGTGTTTATGATCGGCAAACCGCTCTTAGCCAGCGGCTCTATAGCAACAGGCTTTTGTCTCGCTTGCTCTCCATGTGTCTATTTGTTACAGGGCCGTTTCAAATCCGACTTTGATCATTGATTCGCTAATAACTATTCACTCGAGTCAAAAGTAATATTAGCTTCAATTTCTCTTCTATAAGTTTGTTGTCTGAAAATTTTAATTATATTAATTTTAATTCAACAAGGTATATAAAGTAATATTTTGCTTCTATTGATTTTTTTACTTTTTTGTTAGTATTATGTCTATTTGCATGTATAAAGAGGTCCTATTTTCGATCTTCACCCTAGGCCCAAAAATCTCAGGACCGGCCTTAGTGACTGGTTTCGATTGGGGAGGCTACATCACACTGGCACACGAGTAACCATTTATTGTTTGCTAATATTGAACCAACTATCAAGTGATTCAAGTACGTGGCTAAAGCTTAGAGGCTAATGTGGACCTCTTGGCTTGCTAGTAAATAGCCAATAAACCAACTAACAACCTGAGAAGGGATCATATCGGCTTGGCTTGCTAGTAAATAGCCAATAACCATTATGTTTTTAAACCAACTAACAACCTGAGGAGGGATCATATCGGCTCAGGTCTATGATTGATTCAGATTGGTTCGGGTTTCAATATGATAGGACCAAACGAGTTCTGTTCGGTTTTGTATTAGCTCAAACCAAACCAACCGGACCCGAGTTGCACCCCTAGTCCACGATGCCAATTAACCTGCGTTCAGTGAGTGGGAAAAACTCCGCACAGTTCACCTATGCTGTGCACGCCAATCAGCAAGCAACACTCAGCACAAAGTGCTGGGTCCCCTCTAGCCTAAGCTGGGTGCAGCCCGCCGATTGGCGTGACTACAGGACAGCGACTGTGTGCCCGTCAATCAGTGGGACCCAGCACTTTGTGTTGAGTGCAGCCTGCTGATTGGTGTGCATATCGAGGGCGCACAGCAGCCGAGCGTGCTGAAAAGAATGAGCATTCTATGCTATCCTCCTAATAACAATGAGAAAAGAATGAAACTATAAGTCTTCACAAACTTTCCCAATACTGAAATACTCAAACCTTGGGAAATAGCAAACTCTAAAGCACCCAACATGAGATCCCATGAACTTATCTGAATTTAGTGGGGATAACAGGAGAGAGAGAGAGAGAGAGAGAGAGAGAGAGAGAGAGAGAGAGAGAGAGAGAGAGAGAGAGAGTTGAATGAATAACACAACAGAGCATACATTATCAGCCTGAAGTTGGCAGCACAGCAGATGTATGGAGTTTATGAACACAACACTGGTCATCGCAGCTCATCACTCCAAGCAATAGCTAGTCCATAGAGCCAGATACACACAGACGACTTCTTGAGAGCTCATAAATCACCTTGGGGGAGAGAAGGCTTGAATCTCGCTAACAGGCAAACTTCCAATAAGCTCACTCTCGAAAGAAAACTGGGTTATTGATTTTCACTGATGTCGTATTTTTCTTATTTTCTAGGTTTGCTGTTTTGTGCAGTCGAATCCTTGACAGACGGACACCCAAACAATGAGGACCAGGATTAGGAGAATGGCGAGGACCACCAACTTGATCTTCATGTTCTGAAACCACATTTTCCTTCGAACCCTCGTCCCCTGTTTCCTGAAATCTTGAGCCTGAAACAACGAAGCCAGAAAAAAAAATACCGTATTGGAATTTTGGAATTGGTTGGAAACAAAAGGATGCGGATTCAATGGAAATTTGTTTCGGAACATATCTGACTACCTGAGAATGCAGATCGGTCGTCTTGTCCGCAAGATCGCTGAGCTTCTCCCCTCTGTCAACAGCCTGATGGGGCATCACATACACAACGATCGATAATTGAACATAAGAATACTCATTGCCAGCCCCAACTAGCTAATGGCCTCATATGCATGCAAGTGAAGCATAAACAAAAATGTTCCACGAAACAGCACAAGCAATAATGAAATTACCAACATCAAGATAGCATCAAACGCCCCCATGATTTACAAGACATGCAAGCATGCACATATGTGTGGGATTGAACAGACCTTGCTCCTTAGCCTCCTTATAAGTCCGATATACCATGAACATGTTGGGCATTTGGTGGTCCCCCACAGCCGAAGCGTATCTCCAACCAGAGGGTTAGTTTAGAAAATTTACCACGTCATACAGAACAATTCTCCTAGACACGAAATAAATAAGCATAGAGATAGATCACACACAGATATACCATGGTTCACCCAAATTAGGGCTAATCCACAAACAAGGGTACGGGATATTTCTTCTATTAACAATTTAACATCATAACAAAAGCAGGCTTAAAGAGATTACACATGTGATACAGAATTTGCAGGGTTTCACCGGTTTCCAAGAAGAAACATGACGACGAGACGATTCACCAAGAATGCGGGCACGAGAACCGAGGAAGAGTATCACGCTCTTTCTCCACCAGATCTCTCGTTCTTCAACCCTTTGATCCACTTCGACCAAGCAATCTTCAATCCCACGTCTTCTCCAGGATTTGCCACAAAATCCTAATCCCAACCTTACAGACCAAAGAACAGCGGCATAGAGTTTCCCTCCACCAAAAAACTCTCACGACACACGATCATCGACTTCACCATCTACCTCAGAAGAACCACTGCCATGCCCTCTCAAGCATCCTAGAGCCTCGAGGGGAAGGGGAGCGGCTCCCCCCCGGATTCTTCTCTTCTCCTATGTGACTCCTTCTTCGTAGATGATCTCAAGCCTCCACCGCAATATCAGGCTTTCTACATGTTAATGTATAGATGGGTCAAGTCTTATGTTGTACATATATACGGGCTTAGTCCCTCGATGAAGTGCTATTACATTCTCTCTAAACCCTAACCGTCATCTCCTAACATGGTATCAGCGCTAGGGTTCACCGTCTCCTGCTCCGGGTGCTCCGCACCGATCATGCCTTACCACACGTGCTCCGTGTGGGAGGATCCTTGCCACACGTACTCCGCATGAGGGGGAGTCTTAACAGATAGTCCCACATCGGTGAGGGAGGCACCCATCACCCGCTTCATATACCTTCTGTGGACCTCCCCCCTAAGACCCGAGTTTTGGGGTGTGAGGGTATCTAACACTACATAACCCTAGAGCCACCCATGCCCCCTCCCCCTTTTATAAGGGGGCAAACCTAATCCTATAGGACTCCAAAACCAGTCCAAAAAAACCAACCAAACACACGGCCTATATGCACTACCAGAACCCTTGTTGCCCTCGGCCCCTCGCCCGGGCGAAATTTGTCCAAGTTTTGTATGCAGAACTGCTCACAAATTCGCACGGGCGAGTTGCCCAGTTACCCGAGCAAATCCCAACAGGCTTTTTCGTTGGTCCTTCGGGTCAGGGTTTCAAGGGGTCAAACTTCAACAATTTCCACCTTGGACCTTTGAAACTCAACACCCCGAAATCTCCGCCATCGTCATTGTCGCCACCTTTGCTACTGCCGTCGTCTCTAACTCAAGATCTCCCATTTTGTACACCCCCTCCCCTTGGGGTGCAACAAAAACACCATTGCTGCCACGCTCGATCCTACCCCTCAAGCCTTCTATAACACAACGAGGTCTTAATTTTTACCTCCACCATGTCATAGAATCCACAAAAACTCTACCAAGCTAGGTGATTCCAACGATCACAGGAGCTCCACCAACCCAAGAAATTCAAAAAACTGATATGCACCTCTGTGCTCGAGACAGCTCCGTGTACCTTGTAGATCTCCACCTCGAACTGAATACATACAACCCTCTGAGTCAAGCACACCCAGTGAGATCAAGTCCAGCGCCTTCGAGTCTCTCTCGCTCTCCAATCTTCATGTGTCGTCTTCTCCGGCTTCATTCCAATGGAGATTACGTCCATTGATGATATCTCTCTGCAATTACTCAAGTGGCTCTGATACCAGTTTGTTGGAGATTTGTGGTCCCCCACAGCAGAAGCATATCTCCAACCATAGGGTTAGTGCAGAAGATCTACCACGTCATACAGAACAATTCTCCAATACAGAAAATAAACAAGCATAGAGACAGATCACACATAAATATACCGTGGTTCACCCAAATCAGGACTAATCCACAAATAGGGGAGCAGAAGATCTCTTCTATTAACACCATAACAGAAGCATGCTTACAAGAATTACACCGAGATACATACGTTGCAGAGATTCACTGGTTTCCACGAAAAACCAGGACAATGAGGCAATCCACTAAGAACGCGGGCACGAGAACCGAGAAAATGTCAAGCTCTTCCTCCATCGGATTCATCGTTCTTCAATCCCTCTAATCCCCTTCGACCAAGCAATCTCCAATCTTACGTCTTCGCAAGGGTTTGCCATAAAATCCTAATCCCAACCATGTAGACCAATGAACGACAACACAGAGTTTCACAAGAACAAAAAACTCACGACACGTGTTCATCGACTTCACCATCCATCCAAGAACCCTGGGAGGAGCGACGTGCCAGCGTCCCCTCGGATCCCTCTCTTCTCCTCTGCAACTTCTTCTCCGTAGACAATCTCAAGCCTTTACAGCGATTTTAGGCTTTCCACACAACTCTAGAGCCACCCATGCCCCCCCCCCCCCCCCCCTAATGGGGCAAATGTATGGCTATAGGACTCCAAAACCAGTCCAAAAAACCAACAAAACATGCGGCCTATCCGCACTGCCAAAACCCACGTCGCCTAGGCAACTTCCTCAGTCGCCCGAGCAAAATCCGCCCAAGTTCTGCACACAGAACCGCTCATAGATTTGCCTGTGCAAGTTGCCCAATCACCGGGCGAAATCCCAGCAAGCTCTGTTCTTGTTCCTTTGGATCAAGGTTTCAAGAGACCAAAGTTCCACATGATGAATGGGTGCACCAATCAGAATTATACAAGCTTTGGTACAAAACCATCCATGTTAGACCCCATCGAACGAACGGTTCAAATCCTGGCATATTGCGTGGCAGAGAGAGAGCAGAATGGCGTTGGTCTATCAATGTTATCTCCCACGTGACAGCCTGCTGTGATGATGTCAACATCACCATGCATTTGGGGTAACAACATAACTCAATTCCTACCACAACTCTTTCAAATATGGACACCAAATGGAACTCCACAAAGGCTTTGAGATGCTCAGCCATATCCCATACAACACCTATATTTACATCAATTTTGACCCCATTTGCTACTTGCTAGATTGCCTACCTCTGGTTCATATTTCACAATTCATACTTTAAAATGAATAGTGTTTTGTAGAGGTAGGATTAAGATTTCTCTGTTCTAGTTCACTTGTATTGTTTGTATTTTTTCATATTTAGACTCGTGAAAGTAACTAAATTAATGGTTATATGAAAGGAAAACATGGAAGGACAATTCAACAAATCACCAAGCCTTGTCCAATCAAGCTGGGGAAAGGCTCAACAAAAACATTAAGCAAAATGTTAAGACCAACTCTATCGTCAACTCTCTAAGAATTGGTTCCAACTTCCTAGAGAACACAACTTTGTTTCAAATTGGCTATTTGGCTTATAGTTGTTCCTCATTTATAAATCTAGTTCACTATATTAAATTTTACCTTCTCCCCTCTTTACCATACTTTACAAGCTTAAATAATCTTCATGGGTTGCTCCTAATCGCATTCGGTTAAAATTTGGATTATTTTAACTTAGCCCCCATTTTGATAATGTGTTTTGTGTTATCCCCCAACTTGTTCAATATTCGGATTACCCCCCCCCCCCCCCCCCCCCCCCCCAATTTTTTACGGAACCATTTGTCGGGCGTCAAAATGGGGGGGGGGGGGGGTAATCCTAATATTGAGCAATTTGGGGGGGGTAACACAAAACGCATATCAAAATGGGGGAGTAACTCGAAATAATCCTTTTTTTTTCTCTTCCGTTTTTCCCTCTTCATCAATCTCGGTCCCTATCTCTATCCCCCTTTAAACGCAGCAGCCGCCCGCCTTCTAACCCTATTTAAGAAAACCCTAATACCGATCCTCCATGTTCCCTACATCATCCAGGCCCCTCCTCCCCCTCATCAAAGCCCTAACCCTCTCAAGAAATTAATTGGTGGGTTAGGG